>AP025047.1:33117417-33251181 GCA_036186865.1 Eustoma russellianum
CCCTCTAGTGGTGCTATACAGGTCCAACAATTGGTATCAGAGCAAGGTTGAGCACCATATTCTTATTTGAGCTGAAAACAGTTTACACTCCAAGTTGCAAAGTTGCTGGAAATTTTCTGGTTGTCTTATATTCTTCATATTTGGTATCTACAACAAGGTGACACTTTCTTTCCTTCTTATAAGTGTTTTAAACGTTTTCTCACACACTAAGAAGCATGTCTAAGTCACACATGAAAATAGAATTAGAAGGCATGTCCACACAAAGACCACCTCTTTTTGATGGAGAAAACTTTAGTCATTGGAAACTTAGGATGAAATTGTTCTTAATGGCTATTGATATAGACTTGTGGTCTATCATTGAAGATGGACCTTATGTGCCTACTAAGCATGTTATAATTGATGGCTTATCACAAGAAGTTGAGAAATATAGAAAAGATTGGAGTGATGAAGATAAAAAGAAAATGAGTCTTAATGCTAAAGCAATGCAATTATTGTTGAATGGTTTAAGTAGGAGTGAATCTGCCTATGTCTCTTCATGTTTAAGTGCAAAGGATATGTGGAAATGTCTTGAAATGAAGCATGAAGGAACTAATCAAGTAAAGGAATCAAAGATTAACATGTTAATGACTACACTTGAAACATTTCATTTACTGCCTAATGAATCAATTGTTGATATGGATTTAAGGCTTACAAACTTATACAACTCACTTGAATCCCTTGGTAAAACGTTTTTGATGAAAGAAAAAGTGCAAAAAGTTTTGAGAAGTTTGCCAATTGAATGGGATGCCAAAGTTAGTGCCATTGAAGAAAGCAAAGATCTTTCTCAAATAAAACTTGATGAATTGATAGGCTCTTTAAAAGTTTATGAAAACAAGTTGAATATAAGAAAGGCTGAAACTAGTAACAAGTCTAAATCACTTGCATTTGTAACAAATGAACCCGAATCATCTAATCAAGCCGAGTATGAAAGTGATGATGAAAGTGATGAAGAAGACATAATGTTGTTAGCTAGGCGTTTAAGGAAGTTTTTCAAGAAAAGACCAACTAAAAGACAAGCAAAATCAGCTGCCCCTATCAATGTGAAATCTAACAAACAAGATGGTAAATGGTATGATAAAGAACTTAAGTGTTATGAATGTGGCAAACAAGGACACATATCATATGATTGTCCAAACAAGAACAAAAACCGTGACATGGATGAAAAGACAAGGACACAAACTAGAGTAGAACCTAAGCAAAGGAGGAAGAAAGCTCTTAAGGCAAGCACTTGGGATGACACATCTTCATCCGAATCCGAGGAGGAACCTGAAGTTGCACAAACATGTTTGGCTTCAAAGTCTACAAATGAGGTAACATTCGATTCTGACTCTGAATGTGATTTTACTCAAGATGAATTGTTGGATGAATTAGAAAAGTTGCATGATAGATATAAGAAGCTATCCAAGGAGAAGAAAAGAATAGTTGAGGAGAAGAACAAGTTGGAGACGTCTAACTTGAATCTAACTTCTCAACTAGAAGTTCTTCAACTTGAATCATCTAACACTATTAGTTCAATGCAAAATCAGATTAAGGAACTTAAGAACAAACATGAAAATGTGCAATGTGTGCAATGTGTTGATTTCAACGTTTTAAAGTCTAAATTACATGAAATACAAACTGAATTTGAATCATTAAAAGCATGCAACCTAGACTTGAACAAATCTTTAGAACAATTTAAGGATGGTTCCAACATGTTAGACACTCTTATTGCATCTCAAAAGCGTGGAAATGACAAACAAGGTCTTGGATATGTTAAAGAAGCTGAATACACACCTAAGGAAACAACATTTGTATCATCTTCAACCAACATGAAATATAGGCCAAATGCATTTAGAAATGAACCTATTCTGCCCACACCACCTTCATCACAAAGATTGCAAAATGCATCAACATATAGGAAGGCAAATACACCTAGAAACCATGCTTACATGTATACAAGAATGCCTAAACAAAGTAGTATGAAATCTGCTCAAGTTATGCCTTATATGCAACAACATGCTTATGTGAAGAACATGACATACTCTCGGCCTAAATCAGTTTACAACACACGGCCTAGACACACACAACATCTTGCGTATACACGGCCTAAATTCAATGCTTATACACGGCCAAGATATAACTCATATACATGGCAACATTCAAATGCATATAGAACTTACAATGCTTATTCAACTAGACATAAATGTGCAGCCCCTTTTCCATCATATTCTATGTATCAAAATCCACTATTTGTTCATTATATGCAACATGATTTTAACATTTCAAAACCAAGAAAGGTTGTTCAAGTTTGGGTACCTAAAGGTACACTAACATGAACTTAACTTGTCTAACCTTGAAAGGACCCAAAATCAAAGGGTACCTAAGTTGTTATTTACATTTGTAGGTACATAACATCAAAGAAAGACAAGTTGCTGGTTATAACAACAAAGAAGATGAAAAGAACAAAACCAATTGGATAGTTGATAGTGGTTGCTCAAGACATATGACGGGCAATAAAAATTTGTTTAGCACACTTAAGAACGTTGCAAAAGGTGGCAAAGTTACCTTTGGAGACAACAACCAAGGCCAAATAATTGGCAAAGGCAAGGTTGGTGATCCAAACAAGTTTGAGATCAAAAACGTCCTACTTGTAAGTAACTTAACCTTTGAGCTTTTAAGTGTTTCTCAACTATGTGACAACAACTTGAATGTTCTCTTCTCCTCCACCTCTTGTAAGATAATGGATAAAAACAATCAAGTTGTGTTAAAAGGAAAACGTGAAGGAAACATATATGTGCTTAACATGGATGATATGCTAAGTAGTAACACAAAATGTCTTGTTTCACATGAATCTGATCCCAATCTTTGGCATAGACGTTTAGGACACATTGGTATATCAACCTTAGAAAAACTACACGCTAAAAATCTTGTTAAAGGATTGCCTAAACTTAACTTGGATGATTTTCAACTATGTGAATCTTGTATCAAAGGCAAACATGTTAGAGAATCCCTTAAGCCTAAAACCGAGTTCACAACGTCAAGAATACTAGAACTCTTGCATATAGACTTATTTGGTCCATGTAGAACAAGAAGCTTAGGTGGAAGTTATTATGTGTGTAATAGTTGATGATTTCTCAAGATATACTTGGACATTGTTTCTTGCTTCAAAAGATGAAAGTGCATCATCTATAACTAACCTAATTAGACAACTTGAAAATGAACATGAATCACATGTTATTAAGATAAGGAGTGATAGAGGTGGTGAGTTTAAAGATAGTGTATTAATCAAATTCTGTAATGAAAAGGGTATAAAACATGAATTCTCCCCACCAAGAACTCCTCAACTTAATGGTGTAGTTGAAAGAAAGAATAGGACTATTCAAGAAGTAGCAAGAACAATGATGGTAGAAAACAAAGTACCTAAATTCTTATGGACTGAAGCAGTAAACACTTCAAGTTATATGATCAACAGACTATCAATAAGAAAGAAATTGAACAAAACACCATTTGAAATCTTAAATGGACGACTCCCAAATGTAAACTATCTAAAAGTCTTTGGTTGTAAATGCTTTGTATTGAACACAAAAGATAACTTAGATAAGTTTGATCCTAAGTCTGATGAACATATATTTGTGGGATATTCAATGAACTCTAAAGCATATAGATGTTATAATGCACAAACAAGAAAGATAGTTGAATCTATACATGTGAAGTTCAATGAAAATGCATATCTCCAAACAAGTAATCAACATGAAATCTATGTACCATATGATCAAATACTTCATGATGAAGATGAAATTATCCTACCACCTACAAATGATCAAATTGAAACACCAAATCAAACTCTTGAAATGCATGAAGTTCAAACTCCCCCTACACAAGAACATAATGAAGAAAATGTGCCTAACCAACCTATTGAACATCATGAACCTATTGAAGATGCACAACCAAGTAATTGGTGGCAAATAAGAGATAAACAAAAGCATCCTCAAGAACTTATCATAGGAGATGTAAATCAAGGGGTTAGAACACGTAGGCAAATAGATCCTAATGAATATGATCAATGGCATGCACTTATATCCCAAATTGAACCCAAGAATGTGAATGATGCCTTAAACGATGCATATTGGATAGATGCAATGCATGAAGAGTTAAACCAATTTGAAAGAAACAATGTGTGGGATTTAGTACCTAAACCTGAGGATAAATCAATCATTGGAACTAAATGGGTGTTTAGGAACAAAATGAATGAACAAGGTGTTGTGATATATTATGTTTGAGTGATTGCAAAATGTATATGTGTGCATATGTGTAATTGTTGTGCAAAATGTATATGTGTGCATATGTGTAATTGTTATGATGATTGCAAATAGATATATCATGTTTGAATGATTGGAAGATGCATATGTGAGCATGTATGTGTAACGTTTAAATGTGAAATTGTTTTGGCAAGGCATGAACTTATGAACTTATGAGCTAAATGTGAAATTGCTTGAATGAATCAAGATTGAACAAGTTTGATTAAGATCATGAGATTGAACTTGGCCAATTCAATCACATATCTTAATCAAGACATGTTCAAACTGATCTTAGATTATATATGCCAATACATGTTGTTCAAACTGATCTTAGAAGATATATATGCCAATACATGTTGATAATATGATCTAACCAAGCCTTGAAGTCACATGACTTACAATATAAGGCAAATTGTTCGGTTTAGTATCCTATTGCAGGTTTTGGTTCATATCTTGGGCAAATGAACTCCAAATTGAGTCATTCAAAAGCCCACATGATCCTTATTCAATTTAGAATCTAATTGGCTGAGGAAAGGCATGCTTGGCACGGGTTAAAACTGAATTGACCCGGTGGGAAGCTTATTGACTTATATAAGGGCTATTTTGGTAATTTCACCATTTGGACTTCTCATTCTTATTTGGTCTTCTTCCAACGGATTTATATGATCATATGACACATTTATAAGTCATGTCACATCATGGCAAAAATGAATCTGGAGCAGCACCATGTCTAGGTTCATCCTAGGACAAAATTCCTATTTTTGTGCTAAGGGGTATTCTGGTCTTTTCACTTGCCAATGGATCTTCCAACATGTTATATATTGCTTATATGATGTTTATATGTGTTTATGTCACATATGGTACGTGCCCTATTTTTATGGAAACGAGCAGCATGGTCTATCAATTGGAAATTCTTATATCATGGTTATCACATCTATGGTTTTCTTGGAATTCTTGGTATTCTTCATATGGTTTTCTATGCTACATGTTGAAGACATAAATGACTATATATTATATGTGTTCACACGCATATTGGTACAAATCATGTTCAAACTTTCAGCTTTTGAACAAGTCAAGGCAAGTTGAATTACATCCTATTTTGGTGCTGATTTTAAGATGATTATTCTTGGCTATTCTTGTGATGATTCAAACGGCTATATTGGTTCAAATTTGGAGCAACATTTCGTATGTTATATGGTGAAAATTCAGATTATGATGAGTGACAAAAAGCAAGTCCTACAATGTAGCAAATACAAGCAAAAGGCAACGGCTATATGATTGAAGACCAAGTCAAATTCAAAGGCTTAGCTGAATTTTCTCTATCTTTTAGCTACATACCAACGGTCATTTTTGTTCAAAGTTGGAGCAAAAATCTCTCAACCAAGGAAGATAGCAAACGGCTATGTGATTCAAAGTTGAAGACTAATTCAAACTTAAAAAACCTTGGCTGATTTATCTCTATCTTGGAACTACTATCCAATGCCTTGATTATAGGCATTTCAACGTTTATTTGGTATTCAAAATGAGGAGATAAAGTTGTTCAAAATATATGCCAATTCAGCCGCATACATGGCAAGGTATTTGCACATGGATATTGTTGATTGGAGCTGATTTTTAAACGGTCAAATGGAGTCTTTTTCCATCTCATTCCAACGGCTTTAAGAGGATAAATATTCAGGTGGAAGACCATTTCAAAGTAGCAAAAATTCAGATTTGTTTTTAAAGTCAAATGGATAGCTAAAAAGGTGCTGAATTTTCTCATTCTTCAACCATGGCAACGGCTACTTTGAGGAGCCTATAGGCTGTCCTCTTGGCTATAAATAGCTCCAAAGATGAAGAAGAGAAGCACACCAACGAAAGCAAAAAGAAAAGCAAGCAAGATTCAGCTCTTTGTCTCCATTCTTTTCTTCTTCTCTTCTCTTCTTGAAGAACACGTTTGTGAAAGCTTTATGATTGTATAGTTCTTCATTTCTTGTCATTTCAACACCTTTCAAACTACATATTGTAAGGGAGAAGCTGGTGTATAAAGCTTACTCCTTAGAGGTGAGCAAAAGGTGCAAAGGTGCAAAGGTGAAACATACTAGTGCTGATTTTCAGTTTTGGTGCAGCCTCTTGAAGAAGTTGGTGAAAAGCTTCTTCCTTTGGCTTTGTAAGGTGACTTTGGTGTTTGGTGTTTAGTGAAATCCAAGAGAAGGTGTCTCTTGGGACTGGAGTAGGTCACATTGACCGAACCAGGATAATTCCTTGTGTTCTTTACTTATTTCCTGCACTTACTGTTTTTTTCCTGAGAATTACACTAACTTGGCACGCATAATTGAACGAGCAAACAGTCTTAGAATTGCATGAATTTTGGATATATTATACTTCAATGTGTTAGCTTTCATTAGCCGCAAGAATCACTAAATTCTAAGGTGTTTAGCCCATTCAAATCGTCTTCACAAAATTGTTGCTACATTCTGTGAACAGTTCTGACCAGTGTGCAAACTTGTGCAATTTGAATAGGCTATCCTTCGAATCTTGGAGTGAGCCTTATATCAAATTAAACTAGACATCTTGAGGTTTAATTTGACATAAGATTCATCAAAATAGCACGGGTAGATTTTGAGATATTGCTGTTTGAAGTTAAGCTAACATTCTGCCTGAAACTGCCAGAATTGCACACTTTACTTCTCTTGCTTATTTGAACGTGCTAACTTGCTTGGAATTGACTGAATTTTTTATGACATATTATAAACATTCTAAACTTGATCTCTGCCAAGTTTGAGAGCTTGCACAGGTGTATAAGTGGTTCAATCAAAACGTTCAAAGTAGTGAACTGTTTCTGGAATTTTCAGAACCTGAGGTTAAAGAGGCAAAGGGGTCTTCAAACAAGTTTTTGAAGGTAATTATAGTGTAATTTCCGCTAATCCACTATTCACCCCCCCTCTAGTGGTGCTATACAGGTCCAACAATTGGTATCAGAGCAAGGTTGAGCACCATATTCTTATTTGAGCTGAAAACAGTTTACACTCCAAGTTGCAAAGTTGCTGGAAATTTTCTGGTTGTCTTATATTCTTCATATTTGGTATCTACAACAAGGTGACACTTTCTTTCCTTCTTATAAGTGTTTTAAACGTTTTCTCACACACTAAGAAGCATGTCTAAGTCACACATGAAAATAGAATTAGAAGGCATGTCCACACAAAGACCACCTCTTTTTGATGGAGAAAACTTTAGTCATTGGAAACTTAGGATGAAATTGTTCTTAATGGCTATTGATATAGACTTGTGGTCTATCATTGAAGATGGACCTTATGTGCCTACTAAGCATGTTATAATTGATGGCTTATCACAAGAAGTTGAGAAATATAGAAAAGATTGGAGTGATGAAGATAAAAAGAAAATGAGTCTTAATGCTAAAGCAATGCAATTATTGTTGAATGGTTTAAGTAGGAGTGAATCTGCCTATGTCTCTTCATGTTTAAGTGCCAAGGATATGTGGAAATGTCTTGAAATGAAGCATGAAGGAACTAATCAAGTAAAGGAATCAAAGATTAACATGTTAATGACTACACTTGAAACATTTCATTTACTGCCTAATGAATCAATTGTTGATATGGATTTAAGGCTTACAAACTTATACAACTCACTTGAATCCCTTGGTAAAACGTTTTTGATGAAAGAAAAAGTGCAAAAAGTTTTGAGAAGTTTGCCAATTGAATGGGATGCCAAAGTTAGTGCCATTGAAGAAAGCAAAGATCTTTCTCAAATAAAACTTGATGAATTGATAGGCTCTTTAAAAGTTTATGAAAACAAGTTGAATATAAGAAAGGCTGAAACTAGTAACAAGTCTAAATCACTTGCATTTGTGACAAATGAACCCGAATCATCTAATCAAACCGAGTATGAAAGTGATGATGAAAGTGATGAAGAAGACATAATGTTGTTAGCTAGGCGTTTAAGGAAGTTTTTCAAGAAAAGACCAACTAAAAAACAAGCAAAATCAGCTGCCCCTATCAATGTGAAATCTAACAAACAAGATGGTAAATGGTATGATAAAGAACTTAAGTGTTATGAATGTGGTAAACAAGGACACATATCATATGATTGTCCAAACAAGAACAAAAACCGTGACATGGATGAAAAGACAAGGACAAAAACTAGAGTAGAACCTATGCAAAGGAGGAAGAAAGCTCTCAAGGCAAGTTCAAGCACTTGGGATGACACATCTTCATCCGAATCCGAGGAGGAACCTGAAGTTGCACAAACATGTTTGGCTTCAAAGTCTACAAATGAGGTAACATTCGATTCTGACTCTGAATGTGATTTTACTCAAGATGAATTGTTGGATGAATTAGAAAAGTTGCATGATAGATATAAGAAGCTATCCAAGGAGAAGAAAAGAATAGTTGAGGAGAAGAACAAGTTGGAGACGTCTAACTTGAATCTAACTTCTCAACTAGAAGTTCTTCAACTTGAATCATCTAACACTATTAGTTCAATGCAAAATCAGATTAAGGAACTTAAGAACAAACATGAAAATGTGCAATGTGTGCAATGTGTTGATTACAACGTTTTAAAGTCTAAATTACATGAAATACAAACTGAATTTGAATCATTAAAAGCATGCAACCTAGACTTGATCAAATCTTTAGAACAATTTAAGAATGGTTCCAACATGTTAGACACTCTTATTGCATCTCAAAAGCATGGAAATGACAAACAAGGTCTTGGATATGTTAAAGAAGCTGAATGCACACCTAAGGAAACAACATTTGTATCATCTTCAACCAACATGAAATATAGGCCAAATGCATTTAGAAATGAACCTATTCTACCCACACCACCTTCATCACAAAGATTGCAAAATGCATCAACATATAGGAAGGTAAATACACCTAGAAACCATGCTTACATGTATACAAGAATGCCTAAACAAAGTGGTATGAAATCTGCTCAAGTTATGCCTTATATGCAACAACATGCTTATGTGAAGAACATGACATACTCACGGCCTAAATTCAATGCTTATACACGGCCTAGACACTCACAACATCATGCTTATACACGGCCAAGATATAACTCATATACATGGCAACATTCAAATGCATATAGAACTTACAATGCTTATTCAACTAGACATAAATGTGCAGCCCCTTTTCCATCATATTCTATGTATCAAAATCCACTATTTGATCATTATATGCAACATGATTTTAACATTCCAAAACCAAGAAAGGTTGTTCAAGTTTGGGTACCTAAAGGTACACTAACATGAACTTAACTTGTCTAACCTTGAAAGGACCCAAAATCAAAGGGTACCTAAGTTGTTATTTACATTTGTAGGTGCATAACATCAAAGAAAGACAAGTTGCTGGTTATAACAACAAAGAAGATGAAAAGAACAAAACCAATTGGATAGTTGATAGTGGTTGCTCAAGACATATGACGGGCAACAAAAATTTGTTTAGCACACTTAAGAACGTTGCAAAAGGTGGCAAAGTTACCTTTGGAGACAACAACCAAGGCCAAATAATTGGCAAAGGCAAGGTTGGTGATCCAAACAAGTTTGAGATCAAAAACGTCCTACTTGTAAGTAACTTAACCTTTGAGCTTTTAAGTGTTTCTCAACTATGTGACAACAATTTGAATGTTCTCTTCTCCTCCACTTCTTGTAAGATAATGGATAAAAACAATCAAGTTGTGTTAAAAGGAAAACGTGAAGGAAACATATATGTGCTTAACATGGATGATATGCTAAGTAGTAACACAAAATGTCTTGTTTCACATGAATCTGATCCCAATCTTTGGCATAGACGTTTAGGACACATTGGTATATCAACCTTAGAAAAACTACACGCTAAAAGTCTTGTTAAAGGATTGCCTAAACTTAACTTGAATGATTTTCAACTATGTGAATCTTGTATCAAAGGCAAACATGTTAGAGAATCCCTTAAGCCTAAAACCGAGGTTACAACATCAAGAATACTAGAACTCTTGCATATAGACTTATTTGGTCCATGTAGAACAAGAAGCTTAGGTGGAAGTTATTATGTATGTGTAATAGTTGATGATTTCTCAAGATATACTTGGACATTGTTTCTTGCTTCAAAAGATGAAAGTGCATCATCTATAGCTAATCTAATTAGACTACTTGAAAATGAACATGAATCACATGTTATTAAGATAAGGAGTGATAGAGGTGGTGAGTTTAAAAATAGTGAATTAATCAAATTCTGTAATGAAAAGGGTATAAAACATGAATTCTCCCCACCAAGAACTCCTCAACTTAATGGTGTAGTTGAAAGAAAGAATAGGACTATTCAAGAAGTAGCAAGAACAATGATGGTAGAAAACAAAGTACCTAAATTCTTATGGGCTGAAGCAGTAAACACTTCAAGTTATATGATCAACAGACTATCAATAAGAAAGAAATTGAACAAAACACCATTTGAAATCTTAAATGGACGACTCCCAAAAGTAAACTATCTAAAAGTCTTTGGTTGTAAATGCTTTGTATTGAACACAAAAGATAACTTAGATAAGTTTGATCCTAAGTCTGTTGAACATATATTTGTGGGATATTCAATGAACTCTAAAGCATATAGATGTTATAATGCACAAACAAGAAAGATAGTTGAATCTATACATGTGAAGTTCAATGAAAATGCATATCTCCAAACAAGTAATCAACATGAAACCTATGTACCAAATGATCAAATACTTCATGATGAAGATGAACTTATCCTACCACCTACACATGATCAAGTTGAAACACCAAATCAAACTCTTGAAATGCATGAAGTTCAAACTCCCCCTACACAAGAACATAGTGAAGAAAATGTGCCTAACCAACCTATTGAACATCATGAACCTATTGAAGATGCACAACCAAGTAATTGGTGGCAAATAAGAGATAAACAAAAGCATCCTCAAGAACTTATCATAGGAGATGTAAATCAAGGGGTTAGAACACGTAGGCAAATAGATCCTAATGAATATGATCAATGGCATGCACTTATATCCCAAATTGAACCTAAGAATGTGAATGATGCCTTAAACGATGCATATTGGATAGATGCGATGCATGAAGAGTTAAACCAATTTGAAAGAAACAATGTGTGGGATTTAGTACCTAAACCCGAGGATAAATCAATCATTGGAACTAAATGGGTGTTTAGGAACAAAATGAATGAACAAGGGGTTGTAGTAAGAAATAAAGCAAGACTTGTAGCTCAAGGATATAATCAAGAAGAGGGTATTGATTACGATGAAACATTTCCCCCCGTAGCAAGATTAGAATCCATACGCCTCTTATTAGCTTTTGCATGTTATAATAACATCAAACTATTCCAAATGGATGTTAAGAGTGCATTCTTAAATGGCTATATCCAAGAAGAAGTTTTTGTTAAACAACCACCAGGCTTTGAAGATCCAAAGAACCCTAATCATGTATATAAACTTAAGAAAGCCTTATATGGTTTGAAACAAGCCCCCCGTGCATGGTATGAAAGATTTGCCAACTTTTTACTAAGTAACAACTTTCAAAGAGGAACCATAGATAGTACCTTATTCTTGAAAAAGAAAGACAAAGATTTGCTTGTAATACAAATATATGTAGATGACATAATCTTTGGTTCAACTAATCCTAACTTAGTAAAAGACTTTGAAGATTGTATGAAGTCTGAGTTTGAAATGTCTATGGTTGGTGAATTAAACTATTTCTTAGGCTTGCAAATAAAACAAACATCAAATGGTATACATATCAATCAAGCCAAATACATAAGAGATATGATAAAGAAATTCAACTTTGAAAACTTGAAACCATCTCCAACACCAATGTGTACTTCAACAAAGTTAGACAAAGATGAAAATGGTGTTGCATTTGATGAAAAACTATATAGGTCTATGATTGGTTCATTGCTATATCTAACTGCTAGTAGACCTGATATTATGTTTGCAGTATGTATGTGTGCAAGATTTCAAAGTATGCCTAAGTTGTCACACTTTAAAGCTGTAAAAAGAATATTTAGATATCTTCAACATACACCAACATTAGGCTTATGGTATGATAGACAATCTAGTCTAAGTCTACATGCATATTCAGATGCAGATTATGGTGGATGTAGAGTAGATAGAAAGAGCACTAGTGGAACATGTCAATTCCTAGGAAACTCACTAATATCTTGGTTTTCAAAGAAACAATCTAGTGTTGCACTTTCTACTACTGAAGCAGAATATATGGCTTTAAGTCTATGTTGTACTCAACTATTATGGATTAAACAACAACTTTCAGACTTTGAAATACAAGTAAATAATATCCCCATCTATTGTGATAGTACAAGTGCTATAAATTTGTCTAAAAACCCTGTACTACACTCTAAGGCAAAGCATATAGAAGTACGTTATCATTTTCTCCGTGATCATGTTAATCTTGGACATATACACATTGAACATGTTAGAACTGATCAACAAGTAGCTGACATATTCACTAAACCCCTTAATCAAGCTATCTTTGAGACTTTACGTGCAAGACTTGGATTAATTGCTTACAACTGACTACTACACCATTCAGTCTTTTGCATAATTTACAAAATTAAGGGGGAGAAATAAATGTGTATATATATATCATGTTAAGGGGGAGATAACACATTAAGGGGGAGCAGCTTACACTTGATTTAGATGCACACTTGATTTAAATGCTTAATATACACATATTTGGGGTAATTTTGCAAATCATCAAAAGGGGGAGATTGTTGTGATATATTATGTTTGAGTGATTGCAAAATGTATATGTGTGCATATGTGTAATTGTTGTGCAAAATGTATATGTGTGCATATGTGTAATTGTTATGATGATTGCAAATAGATATATCATGTTTGAATGATTGGAAGATGCATATGTGAGCATGTATGTGTAACGTTTAAATGTGAAATTGTTTTGGCAAGGCATGAACTTATGAACTTATGAGCTAAATGTGAAATTGCTTGAATGAATCAAGATTGAACAAGTTTGATTAAGATCATGAGATTGAACTTGGCCAATTCAATCACATATCTTAATCAAGACATGTTCAAACTGATCTTAGATTATATATGCCAATACATGTTGTTCAAACTGATCTTAGAAGATATATATGCCAATACATGTTGATAATATGATCTAACCAAGCCTTGAAGTCACATGACTTACAATATAAGGCAAATTGTTCGGTTTAGTATCCTATTGCAGGTTTTGGTTCATATCTTGGGCAAATGAACTCCAAATTGAGTCATTCAAAAGCCCACATGATCCTTATTCAATTTAGAATCTAATTGGCTGAGGAAAGGCATGCTTGGCACGGGTTAAAACTGAATTGACCCGGTGGGAAGCTTATTGACTTATATAAGGGCTATTTTGGTAATTTCACCATTTGGACTTCTCATTCTTATTTGGTCTTCTTCCAACGGATTTATATGATCATATGACACATTTATAAGTCATGTCACATCATGGCAAAAATGAATCTGGAGCAGCACCATGTCTAGGTTCATCCTAGGACAAAATTCCTATTTTTGTGCTAAGGGGTATTCTGGTCTTTTCACTTGCCAATGGATCTTCCAACATGTTATATATTGCTTATATGATGTTTATATGTGTTTATGTCACATATGGTACGTGCCCTATTTTTATGGAAACGAGCAGCATGGTCTATCAATTGGAAATTCTTATATCATGGTTATCACATCTATGGTTTTCTTGGAATTCTTGGTATTCTTCATATGGTTTTCTATGCTACATGTTGAAGACATAAATGACTATATATTATATGTGTTCACACGCATATTGGTACAAATCATGTTCAAACTTTCAGCTTTTGAACAAGTCAAGGCAAGTTGAATTACATCCTATTTTGGTGCTGATTTTAAGATGATTATTCTTGGCTATTCTTGTGATGATTCAAACGGCTATATTGGTTCAAATTTGGAGCAACATTTCGTATGTTATATGGTGAAAATTCAGATTATGATGAGTGACAAAAAGCAAGTCCTACAATGTAGCAAATACAAGCAAAAGGCAACGGCTATATGATTGAAGACCAAGTCAAATTCAAAGGCTTAGCTGAATTTTCTCTATCTTTTAGCTACATACCAACGGTCATTTTTGTTCAAAGTTGGAGCAAAAATCTCTCAACCAAGGAAGATAGCAAACGGCTATGTGATTCAAAGTTGAAGACTAATTCAAACTTAAAAAACCTTGGCTGATTTATCTCTATCTTGGAACTACTATCCAATGCCTTGATTATAGGCATTTCAACGTTTATTTGGTATTCAAAATGAGGAGATAAAGTTGTTCAAAATATATGCCAATTCAGCCGCATACATGGCAAGGTATTTGCACATGGATATTGTTGATTGGAGCTGATTTTTAAACGGTCAAATGGAGTCTTTTTCCATCTCATTCCAACGGCTTTAAGAGGATAAATATTCAGGTGGAAGACCATTTCAAAGTAGCAAAAATTCAGATTTGTTTTTAAAGTCAAATGGATAGCTAAAAAGGTGCTGAATTTTCTCATTCTTCAACCATGGCAACGGCTACTTTGAGGAGCCTATAGGCTGTCCTCTTGGCTATAAATAGCTCCAAAGATGAAGAAGAGAAGCACACCAACGAAAGCAAAAAGAAAAGCAAGCAAGATTCAGCTCTTTGTCTCCATTCTTTTCTTCTTCTCTTCTCTTCTTGAAGAACACGTTTGTGAAAGCTTTATGATTGTATAGTTCTTCATTTCTTGTCATTTCAACACCTTTCAAACTACATATTGTAAGGGAGAAGCTGGTGTATAAAGCTTACTCCTTAGAGGTGAGCAAAAGGTGCAAAGGTGCAAAGGTGAAACATACTAGTGCTGATTTTCAGTTTTGGTGCAGCCTCTTGAAGAAGTTGGTGAAAAGCTTCTTCCTTTGGCTTTGTAAGGTGACTTTGGTGTTTGGTGTTTAGTGAAATCCAAGAGAAGGTGTCTCTTGGGACTGGAGTAGGTCACATTGACCGAACCAGGATAATTCCTTGTGTTCTTTACTTATTTCCTGCACTTACTGTTTTTTTCCTGAGAATTACACTAACTTGGCACGCATAATTGAACGAGCAAACAGTCTTAGAATTGCATGAATTTTGGATATATTATACTTCAATGTGTTAGCTTTCATTAGCCGCAAGAATCACTAAATTCTAAGGTGTTTAGCCCATTCAAATCGTCTTCACAAAATTGTTGCTACATTCTGTGAACAGTTCTGACCAGTGTGCAAACTTGTGCAATTTGAATAGGCTATCCTTCGAATCTTGGAGTGAGCCTTATATCAAATTAAACTAGACATCTTGAGGTTTAATTTGACATAAGATTCATCAAAATAGCACGGGTAGATTTTGAGATATTGCTGTTTGAAGTTAAGCTAACATTCTGCCTGAAACTGCCAGAATTGCACACTTTACTTCTCTTGCTTATTTGAACGTGCTAACTTGCTTGGAATTGACTGAATTTTTTATGACATATTATAAACATTCTAAACTTGATCTCTGCCAAGTTTGAGAGCTTGCACAGGTGTATAAGTGGTTCAATCAAAACGTTCAAAGTAGTGAACTGTTTCTGGAATTTTCAGAACCTGAGGTTAAAGAGGCAAAGGGGTCTTCAAACAAGTTTTTGAAGGTAATTATAGTGTAATTTCCGCTAATCCACTATTCACCCCCCCCTCTAGTGGTGCTATACAGGTCCAACACAAGGGGTTGTAGTAAGAAATAAAGCAAGACTTGTAGCTCAAGGATATAATCAAGAAGAGGGTATTGATTACGATGAAACATTTGCCCCCGTAGCAAGATTAGAATCCATACGCCTCTTATTAGCTTTTGCATGTTATAATAACATCAAATTATTCCAAATGGATGTTAAGAGTGCATTCTTAAATGGCTATATCCAAGAAGAAGTTTTTGTTAAACAACCACCAGGCTTTGAAGATCCAAAGAACCCTAATCATGTATATAAACTTAAGAAAGCCTTATATGGTTTGAAACAAGCCCCCCGTGCATGGTATGAAAGATTTGCCAACTTTTTACTAAGTAACAACTTTCAAAGAGGAACCATAGATAGTACCTTATTCTTGAAAAAGAAAGACAAAGATTTGCTTGTAATACAAATATATGTAGATGACATAATCTTTGGTTCAACTAATCCTAACTTAGTAAAAGACTTTGAAGATTGTATGAAGTCTGAGTTTGAAATGTCTATGGTTGGTGAATTAAACTATTTCTTAGGCTTGCAAATAAAACAAACATCAAGTGGTATACATATCAATCAAGCCAAATACATAAGAGATATGATAAAGAAATTCAACTTTGAAAACTTGAAACCATCTCCAACACCAATGTGTACTTCAACAAAATTAGACAAAGATGAAAATGGTGTTGCATTTGATGAAAAACTATATAGGTCTATGATTGGTTCATTGCTATATCTAACTGCTAGTAGACCTGATATTATGTTTGCAGTATGTATGTGTGCAAGATTTCAAAGTATGCCTAAGTTGTCACACTTTAAAGCTGTAAAAAGAATATTTAGATATCTTCAACATACACCAACATTAGGCTTATGGTATGATAGACAATCCAGTCTAAGTCTACATGCATATTCAGATGCAGATTATGGTGGATGTAGAGTAGATAGAAAGAGCACTAGTGGAACATGTCAATTCCTAGGAAACTCACTAATATCTTGGTTTTCAAAGAAACAATCTAGTGTTGCACTTTCTACTACTGAAGCAGAATATATGGCTTTAAGTCTATGTTGTACTCAACTATTATGGATTAAACAACAACTTTCAGACTTTGAAATACAAGTAAATAATATCCCCATCTATTGTGATAGTACAAGTGCTATAAATTTGTCTAAAAACCCAGTACTACACTCTAAGGCAAAGCATATAGAAGTACGTTATCATTTTCTCCGTGATCATGTTAATCTTGGACATATACACATTGAACATGTTAGAACTGATCAACAAGTAGCTGACATATTCACTAAACCCCTTAATCAAGCTATCTTTGAGAATTTACGTGCAAGACTTGGATTAATTGCTTACAACTGACTACTACACCGTGCACATAGTTCAGTCTTTTGCATAATTTACAAAATTAAGGGGGAGAGATATATGTATATCATGTTAAGGGTGTTAAGGGGGAGATAACACATTAAGGGGGAGCAGCTTAACTTGATTTAAAGAGAAGCTTATACTTGATTTAGATGCTTAATATACACATATGTGGGGTAATTTTGCAAATCATCAAAAGGGGGAGATTATTGTGATATATCATGTTTGAATGATTGCAAAATGCATATGTGAGCATGTAGATTGTTGTGATATATTGCAAAATGCATATGTGAGCATGTATGTGTGTATAACGTTTAAAGTATATGTGTGCATGAGATTGAATTTATGAGCTAGAATTTATGAGCTAAATGTGAAATTGATTGAATGAATCAAGATTGAACAAGTTTGATTAAGATCATGAGATTGAACTTGGCCAATTCAATCACATGTCTAAATCAAGACATGTTCAAACTGATCTTAGATGACATATATATGCCAATACATGTTAATTATATGATCTAACCAAGCCTTGAAGTCACATGACTTACAATATAAGGCAAATTGCTCGGTTTAGTATTCTATTGCAGGTTTTGGTTCATATCTTGAGCAAATGAACTCCAAATTGAGTGATTCAAAAGCCCACATGATCCTTATTCAATTTAGAATCTAATTGGCTGAGGAAAAGCATGCTTGACACGGATAAAAACTGACTTGACACGGTGGTGAAGCTTATTGATCTTTATAAGGGTTATTTTGGTAATTTCACCATTTGGACTTCTCATTCTTATTTGGTCTTCTTCCAACGGATTTATATGATCATATGACACATTTATAAGTCATGTCACATCATGGCAAAAATGAATCTGGAGCAGCACCATGTCTAGGTTCATCCTAGGACAAAATTCCTATTTTTGTGCTAAGGGGTATTCTGGTCTCTTCACTTGCCAATGGATCTTCTAACGTGTTATATATTGTTTATATGATGTTTATATGTGTTTATGTCACATATGGTACGTGCCCTATATTTATGGAAATGGGCAGCATGGTATCTCAAATGGAATTCTTATGGTTATCACATATATGGTTTTCTTGGAATTCTTGGCATTCTTCATATGGTATTCTATGCTACATGTTGAAGACATAAAATGGCTATATATTATATGTGTGCAAACGGATATTGGCACACAAATCATGTTCAAATTTTCAGATTTTGAACAAGTCAAGGCAAGTTGAAATAAACCCTATTTTGGTGCTGATTTCAAGTGACTATTCTTGAGCTGTTTTCAACGGCTATTTTGGCTCAAAAATGAAGAAAAATTTCGTATGTTATATGGTCAAGATTCAGGTTATAATGTGTGACAAAAAACAAGTCCTACAATGTAGCAAATTTGAAGCAAAAGTCTCTCAACCAATGCCATGTGCAACGGCTATATTGAAGACTAATTCAAACAGCTGATTTCTCTCTATCTTTGAACTACTCTCCAATGCTTATGGTGGGCATGATTCTAGGCCATTCCAACGTCCATTTAACATTCAAAATGAGGAGTCAAATTTGTTCAAAACACACGCCAATTCAGCTGCACACATGGCAAGTTATTTACACATGGACATTGCTGATTGGGAGCTGCCTTTTAAACGTTCAAATGAAGTCATTTTCCACCTCATTCCAACGTTTATAATGGGATAAGATGAAGGATAAAAGTTCAGTTTGAAGACCAATTCAAAGCAACAAAAGATAAGCTTAAGTTTGAAAGCTAGAAAAGTGCTGAAATCTCTCCATTCTTCAACCATTCCAACGTCTACTTTGAGGAGCCTTTAGGCTGTCCTCTTGGCTATAAATAGCTCCAAAGGTGAAGAGTAAAAGTGCATCAACGAAAAACAAAAGAAAAGCAAGCAAGACATTCAGCTCTTTGTCTCCATTCTTCTCTTCTACTCTTCTATATTGAAGAACACATTTGCAGCAAGCTTTATGATTGTATAGTTCTTCATTTCTTGTCATTTCAACACCTTTTAAACGACATATTGTAAGGGAGAAGCTGGTGTATAAAGCTTACTCCTTAGAGGTGAGCAAAAGGTGCAAAGGTGCAAAGGTGAAACAAACTAGTTGCTGTTTGTTTTGGTGAAGTCTCTTGAAGAAGTTGGTGAAAAGCTTCTTCCTTTGGCTTTGTAAGGTGACTTTGGTGTTTGGTGTTTAGTGAAATCCAAGAGAAGGTGTCTCTTGGGACTGGAGTAGGTCACATTGACCGAACCAGGATAATTCCTTGTGTTCTTTACTTATTTCCTGCACTTACTGTTTTCTGCCTGAGAATTACACTAACTTGGCACGCATAATTGAACAGGCAAACAGTCTTAGAATTGCATGAATTTTGGATATATTATACTTCAATGTGTTAGCTTTCATTAGCCGCAAGAATCACTAAATTCTAAGGAGTTTAGCATATTCAAATCGTCTTCACAAAATTGTTGCTACATTCTGTGAACAATTCTGACCAGTGTGCAAAACTTGTTCAATTTGAATAGGTTATCCTGCGAATATTGAAGTGAGCCTTATATCAAATTAAACTAGACATCATAAGGTTTAATTTGACATAAGATTCATCAAAATAGCACGGGTAGATTTTGAGATATCATCGTTTGAAGTTAAGCTAACATTCTGCCTGAAACTGCCAGAATTGCACACTTTACTTATCTTGCTTATTTGAACGTGCAAACTTGCTTGGAATTGACTGAAATTTTTATGACATACTATAAACATTCTAAACTTGATCTCTGCCAAGTTTGAGAGCTTGCACAGGTGTATAAGTGGTTCAACCAAAGCGCTCAAAACAGTGAACTGTTTCTGGAAATTCCAGAACCTGAGGCTAAAGAGGCAAAGGGGTCTTCAAACAAGTTTTTGAAGGTAATTGTAGTGTAATTTCCGCTAACCCACTATTCACCCCCCCCCCCTCTAGTGGTGCTATACAGGTCCAACAAAAACGTCTATAAAAGCTTGCTAGTCCATGAAAACTGCGAACCTCCCCTACATTCTTAGGTATAGGACACTCCACAATTGACCTAACCTTTTCCTCATCCATCTCTACTCCCTCAGCCAAAATGACAAAGCCTAGAAAAACCACGCGTTCTAAACAAAAGGAGCACTTCTTAAAGTTGGCGTAAAGTTGTTCTTGCTTAAGCTTTTCAAAAACGGCTCGAATATGGTCAAGATGATCTTCTATGGTTTGGGAATAGATTAGGATATCATCGAAATAAACAACAACAAATCGACCTATGAACGCTCGTAAGACTTCATTCATTAGCCTCATAAAGGTGCTAGGGGCGTTGGTGAGCCCGAAGGGCATCACTAACCACTCATAGAGCCCAAACTTGGTTTTGAATGCAGTCTTCCATTCGTCCCCTTCTCTAATGCGTACCTGGAAGTACCCTTTCTTAAGGTCGATTTTGGTGAAGAATTTGGATCCGTGCAACATGTCTAACATATCGTCTAGCCTAGGTATGGGGTACCTATACTTGACGGTAATCTTGTTTATGGCTCGGCAATCGGTACACATTCTCCACGTTCCATCCTTTTTGGGTACTAAAATGACTGGGACGGCAGATGGCTTAGACTCTCTCGAACTTGGCCACTAGCTAGGAGCTCCTCTACTTGCCTTTGGATTTCTTTGGTTTCTTCGGGGTTTGCTCGATAGGCGCGGTAACACGGCTCCTGGGACAAAGTCGATTTGATGTTCTATTCCTCTAATGGGTGGTAATCCGGATGGTGGTTCGGAGGGAAATAGAACTTCATATTCTCGGATAAGGGTCGCAACTGAGGTAGATAAGTTTTGTGGGAGTTCTTCAAGGGCAAGTTGACACGACTTTGGGATGATGATGAGGACAGTTCGGTTGTTATAAAGTGCACGTGTAACCTCTCTTTTCTTTGCGAAATACCCACACTTCTTTTTGGACTCGTTGACACTTAGGGGCACTACCTCTTTTCCCTTGCTCTCATGTTTTTTGGTCTCACTTTTCATACACTCCACGAATTTTCTCTCGGCTTCTTTTTCCTTAGGATCGGCTCTAGACTTGGACATGCGTTGGTGATCCTCATGGACTTTGTGTGGTGGAAGTGCATGCAGTTTGTACAATTTGCCATTCAATTTGAAAGAATAACGATTCAAATAACCATCATATGTCACATGTCGATCAAATTGCCATGGCCTACCAAGTAAGATATGACTAGCATGCATTGGTGCGACATCACATAAAACATCATCTTTGTAACTACCAATGCTAAGAGAAATCAAAACTTGTTTACTTACGCTAACTTCACCGCAGTCATTTAGCCATGCAAGTTTGTAAGGATGCAGATGATTAGTCATAGGCAAATTCAGTTTTCTTACTAATTCGATGCTAGCCACATTCGCACAAGAACCGGAATCAATGATCATGGTGCACACTTTACCATTAATCATGCAATGAATATGGAAAATGTTTTCTCTATGTTGTTCGTGATCATCTAATTTCGGATATGCATTTAAAGCTCTACGCACAACAAGAAACTCCTTAGTGTCAAAATCGTCTAATGCGCCTAGATCCTCTTCAGGTTCAATTTCAATATCATGCTCAGACTCGTTTTCATGCTCGGACTCGGACACATATTCGTTTGTCTCTTCAATTAACATGATTCGTTTTGCATTAGGACATTCTTTTCCTATGTGACCACGTCCTTGACATTTATAACATTTAATGTCTCTAAACCTGTTTGAGGAATCCGAAGAATTTCTGGTAGGAGCCTTTTGTTGGGTGCGTTCATCTCTCCTTTGTGTGGATTGCACACGATTGTCCATTCTTTGTGACGCAGTTTGGTCACGTGCTTGGCCTCCTGTAGGCCGTGAGCTTCCCGTTCCTGAAGGCTTGCTGGAAAATCTTAACGAAGACTGATTAGTACGATAATTGGAATTGAAATTAGAGGAACTGCGTACCTTTAATTGTTGTTCAATTTTCTCAGCCATATGGACCATGGTCGTTAGGTCGAGGTAAGGTTGAAGGTCAACCCTTTGCGCAATCTCCCTGTTTAAACCATGTAAGAATCGAGCCTTGGTGGCTTCTTCAGGTTCCTGCAAGTTAGACCTCTCCAACAAAATTTCTAACTCTTTATAGTACTTGTCTACACTTTTGGAACCTTGACGTAAGTTGTGCAAACTCGTGAAAATAGAACTCTCATAATTGTTTGGAATAAAACATTGTCTCATTTCAAACTTCATTTCTTCCCAAGAAGCAATTGGAGGTTGTCTCGTCTTAGTTCTATTTCGACACAAATTCGCCCACCAATGAAGTGCATAACCAGAAAACTCAATAGAAGCATAACTCACTTTTTGCAATTAACTATAATTGGTACAAGAAAAGATTAAATCCACTTTCGTTTCCCATTCTAAATATTCCTCCGCATTACTTTTACCATAAAACGTGGGAATATTTATTTTGGTTTTGAGAAAATCGTCATCTTGCGGGAAAAGGGGATTTTGGCGTCTTTGGTAACCACGGGGATGGTGGTCATCAAAGTCATAATCATCATGCTCAAAGGAATGTAATCATCATTGTACCTTCTTGGAGCGTACCTTCTTGCTTGTGTAGGAGGAGCAAACCTTCTTGCTTCGGTGTGTGGTGGTCTAAGGTTGTCGTCCTCAACTTCTTCTGGGGGATGGCACCATGGTTGTGGTAGGGGTACGGCCCTGCTTGTTCCTTGGCCATCACTCGTTTTGTAGTTTCTCTCCACGTCTTCCAAGCGATGCTTAATTATCTCATTGTCATGCATGAGTTTCTTAAGCATCTCCAGCATTTGTTGTTGAGCATTGTCAACAGTTTCGGCTTCTTTAGACTTGCTAGATGCGGAATGATGCTGCTGGCCATTGTACCTAAGGAATTGAACGAAAACAAAGGGAAAAAGAAAGAAGCAAACTAACACAAAGACAAACAAATGTTAAGGGATTAGTAAAAAAAATAAGCTATGAACACTCCGCTTTCGATTCTTTCCACTCTCTTACCACTTTGGTTCTTGGATAACCTGAAGTTAAGAAGGCTCAAAGTAATCAATAAGGAAGTGTATTGCCAAGGCTTCTTCAAATCACAATGTTCTCCGCTTGTTTCTTCCTTTTTGCTTTCAAGTTGCACCAATTAGTATCAAGGTAGGATCAATTGAAATGAACACAAACTTGAACTTTCTACTAAGATTCAAAGAAAATAAGCAACCAAAGTTGATGTATAAGGCTGAACCAAAGATAAACTAAGGGTTGCCGTGGGCAATCTTTAGTTAATTTTGATTCTATGCACTTACTATCCACAAAATGGTTCAAGTCATGCAACAATCGAGCAACCAAGTGTGTGATTGGTTTAAGAAGATGAAGAAATGGATAATTGGGTATAGGGGACGGCAATGTGGGGTGATATGGTATCCAAGGTTTGCAAGTCGTACCAAAAATTTTCTACGCAATGCACAAACGTTTTGCCCTTTTTCTTTGCTCTTGTTCTTTTGTTTTTTTTTTGCTATTTCAATTGAGCAAGGTTCAGATTCTCCTCTTTTTTTTGACTAAGGGCAGAATTGGAATTTCACTTGTTTTGCACTTAGCACTTGCGTTTTTGGACACAATAGTGCAATGTATTTAAAGTGCAATTTGTACCTTGGACTTGCAACAAAAATAAACTTGGAAAGTGAAGGAATTTGGGGTATGGCCGAATGGGGGTTAGGGTTAGGGTTTTTGATTTAGGGTTTTTTTGAACGTTTTGGGACTTTGCAGAATGGGGTTGTAGGAACGGAATGGGTGTTGTAAATGGAGTATTTGGGTTGGCAATTGATGATTGGTGTGGTCAATTTGGATATGGGTTGGTTTAGGACAGAATTTGAACAAAATTCAAATTCTAGGGTTAGGGTTTATTTGAATGAATTGGGATCTTTAGAATCTGATTGTATTTGGTAAAATTGGTTTGGGGCTTTTTGTTTGGGGTGTAAATAGGGTTATTTGGAATAAGGTTGGTGAGTTTTTTTTAGGGTTGGGTTGGGGTGTTGTTGGTTGGGCCGTGGGGTGGGGTGGTAGAATTAGGGTTTTGTTGTTGAAGAGGGTTCGGGAAGGTAAACACACTTATGACTACTTGTCTTAAAGCATAAAATCAATCACAATGCGAATCATAAGATGCATACAATCATCACCAACTAAAAGCTTTGGTAGCAACAAGATGATTTGAAACCAAGGTAGCTTTATAGGATGATGGTTGGAATATTTTGAAGAAGGTTGAATGTAACCTAAAAATGCAACAAACCTTAATTTGTTCAAGTTTGAACGACTCAAAATCAGATTGTGATGCGAAAAGGAAATAAAGGAAATGACACTTGAATGATGAAAAGCAAAATGCAGCAACGTGTAAGGACTCAACGCAATGTTTTGTTTTGGACGTTTTTTTTGGTATGAAATGCAAGACGTGCAGAGTGAGGAGTAGAAGAAGGACTCAACTGAAATTGAAATGACTAAACTCAAACGAAAAGGAAATGATAGATGGTGGAATAGAGTAACCTGGCTCTGATACCAATTTGATGCGTGCAACTCGTGGGCTCCAACGATTCCACCTTCCAAACGTCCTTCAAAAAGGGTTAGGCACAAGGAAGAAGACTTCCCCTTGCTTCCTTAGTGATTAAAAACGTGTGGATTAAACGAATGAGCAAGACCAACACTTCAAGATGGTCGTTGATCAAGCAAACCAAAACGGCCCTCCTGGACGGCGCCTTTAAGCAATGGCAACACCTTCAATATGCTCAACTTTGAAGGATCTTAACCTAGGTTTTTAATGCAAAACCAAGAAAACAAAGTATCACACAAAGTGAATGAAATATCAAGAATTGTTATTCATCAAAAGTTGTGTTTACAATCAGCCAAAGGGGTCTATTTATAGGCCTAAAAAACGTCCCCCTTCAGCTTGAAATGGCTAGAAATAATTCAAATAAAGCTATCTAACAAATGTTTAAATTTGAACTTTGCTTGAAAATTAAAACTAAGATAATTCTAGCTAAAACTTGAAATGCTTGCAAGATGTTATCTCCACTATGTCCAGCCATTTTTGAGGAGCCAATGGTGTCTTGGAGAAGCTGATTTGATGTGGGATGAGGCCTGAAATTGATTTCAAAAGTTAGTTGAATTTGAATTCAAGTTGAGTTTGATTTTGAGCTTGCTTTGAACTTGTCTCTTGGATATCTTTTCCACCTTTTCCAGCCGTGTTCCTTGAGTAAATGAGGTGTAGAAAACCTGATTTGATGATGATAAGATGGCTGGAATTGAATTCAAATGATGGTTGAAGTTTGAATTCAAATTGAGTTTTAATTTGATTTCAAACTTGGATTCAACTTTGCATTGTGATCTTATCTTCCTTATTCTTCAAAAATGGCGTGTAGGACCTTGAGATGATAGCTGAATCCTTTTTGAAATGTAAGACTCAAATTGGTTGAAACTTGAATTCAAATTATGGTTGAATTTGAATTCAAGTTTATCTTCAAGTTCAAATTCAAGTAAGATGACATCCTCCAATTTAAAGTGGCCGGCCCCCCTTTTGTGATCCTTGGAGATGTTTTTGATTTTAATTTGGAAAATGAAATCCTTCTAGGACACATTTGAATTTGTCTTAGTGTAGACAAACATTCTCTTAAAACATTCTCTTCAAACATTCTCTTCAAACATTCTCTTCAAACATTCTCTTCAAACATTTCATGTACCTAATTTACCTAAAAAGTAAAGACATAAAACAAAGATCACAAGACACAAGATAAAATTCAAAGACAAAGGATGTAGACGTGCATGCTGATACACGTTCAAGTTGAAGGTTCAATGAAATGAACCCAAGGAGTCTTAGGTTCATCTTGAACATGCTTGTACAAGAAGGTGGCAATTTGATGACAAAGTTCCCTTGCCCTCCTTCTTGTTATAGGACCCTTAACCTCTTGATGGGGCCCTTGATCCTCATCGGACCCTTGATCCCCATCAGGAGCACCATACCCTCAATATGTAAAACAAACACTTTGTTGAAGCATGGAACTTCAACAATTATTTTGTTTGAGCCATATTTTGGAGTGCTTGGACAACTCCTTGTATGGTTTGTACTCACGTACAAAACCATAAAGTCTTTGTGGCAATCTTTGGAAAAGAAATACCGTATGGAAGATGCCGGAACCAAGAAATTTATTGTTGGCAAATTCCTGGATTTCAAAATGTCTGATTCTTGCACAGTTGTTTCTCAAGCTGAGGAACCTCAGACATTGGTAGCCGAGTGTTATGCCCCGCATCCTCCAGAACTTAATTAAATGAGGAAATTTTAAGAAATTAATAATCAATTAATTATCAATTGATTTTGGATTAAATATTAGAATTAAGAATTAAAGAAAAAAAGATTTAAGTAAAATACAATTTAGAAATTCCAGTTTTGCGCTTCCCCATAACAAAAATTGAAAGTGCGTCATTCTTTCCCCCATTTCTATCAGAAAAACGTCGGCCTCCTTCCCCCAAGCCCTAGCCGATTTCTTCAAAGGTATGGGAGAGGAAGACGCCTCTAGGAACCGATCCAACCTCCGTTTGTTTTCCAATCCGAGTATCAGCAATCAAAGCCAAGTAACTTTCTTATAAGTTTTTACGGTTTGTGAAGGAAAAGGCCTTACTTTGGCATCAAAATTGGATCACCATGTAGTATTATACCCTTGTTTATCTATATATGAATTCTGTGCAATTTCTGTGTTTTGGATTTGATGTTTTGGCCACGTATGTTGAAAATCTAGTTTGATGTTGATGAATATATGAATTCCTTCAAACCCTATTCCTTGAATCCCCTTGCTGTAATTTAATTGTTGTGTTAGGATTTGAGGGTGAAAGGTGAGACCTTTGGGTTCGTAGGGTTGAAATCCTTGAGTTCTAGGCTTGAATCTTTGTTATGTATGTGTGTAGTGTTCAATTTGTAGTTTAAGTATGAGATGATAGCAGGGATTAGGCCTGGAATGATTGGGATGGAGTTTGGGAACGGTTGAAGCTTTGGTTCTACAATTTTTTGCAGAAATCGTGAAGTTTTTTGGAAATTGCAGACATCGATCGATGTCATCAAATGATGTACATCAATCGATCAATGTAAGCAAATTGAGCGACTGAAGTAAGACAGAAAGTTTTCTGACATACTTCGATCGATCGATATAGGGTATGAAGTCACTTTCATCGATCGATGTAGGCAAAGGGATCGACTGATGTAAGACCAAAAGTTTTCTGACGGACTTCGATCAATCAATGTTAGGGGATGAAGCCACATCGATCGATCGATGTTGGGTAAGATGTCAACCATTTTCTTGGGAAAAATAGAAGAAGGAAAGGGATGTTAGAGGACCAATTGGGTGACATTAGAGGCTTCTTAGGACGTGCTTGAGGTCAGTTTAAGTCTTGGAAATGTGTCTTAAGATGGTGAATCAATGGTGAAGCCTCCAAGGGATAGTGGAACTAGACTTCAGCGTGAATAGTCTAAGAGGTTAAGGATGAATGATTGAGGCTTTGATGAGTTGAAATGGAGTGGGTGAGATTGTTCAACCCGTTTCTTGTGTTCTGAATATGAGCGCTAATGTTGAGGTAGGCGTGAGCATGTAGAGGTATGCTTGAATGTGTGAATGAGATGAGTCTCAAGTGATTGAATGATATGTTGAATGTGCATCTTTGCATCATGACACTTGCATTTGCAATATGTTTAGATAAGAGCTGTGCCTTGGCACAGGGTATAAAGTAGTTTGCGAATTGAGTTGTGATGTGTTACAGGGGATAAAGGAAAGCTGTAACCATCACAGGGTATAAAGTGAGTTGTAATGTGACACAGGGTATAAAGACAAGCTGTGGAACATTAAAGGGTATAAATTAAAGATGTGATGTGTCACAGTGTATAAAGACAAGTTGTGGCCCATCACAGGGTATAAAGTTATATGACCGGGTATTGTGACATGCATTGCACTGTTTTGAAAAGTATTGCATAAGCATTTGTGACTGGGTAGTGTAGAGCATGATTTGAAATGGCATGCATCATACTTTTTGTTTTGATATGATTGTTAGGTAAGTGAATTTACTTGTGTGTTACTTGTTCTTTTCTTTTATTATGCAAGTAAATCAGAACTTTTGAGCAACTCAGGACATGTGCCCCTATCCCCCTTGATATTGAGATTCACTCATGTCTTGCCATGTGATGATCTCGTATGTCTTATAAGCGGGTTGCTTGCTAGCATTTTTGATAAGGGTTCTACCCCGTTGTTTTGTAGATGAACCCGAGTATGATACGATTTTCATTGGGGACGACGACGAGTGGGCTGAATGGGGTGCTTAGAGTTTATATTGGGAATTGTTGTAGATTGTTTCTTATTATTTTAACTTTCTTTCATTCAGTTGAGGATTAGATGGCTGCGTCCATAAACAGTTTTATTTACTTATGCTTTTAGGAGTATAGATTCATTTGATCCAGATTTAATTTATAAGTGTCTCTGCGCTTGTTTCTCTTACGTAAGTGATGATGTGTATGTGAGAGTAGTGACATCTGGTAGTCCTCTTAGTAGGCTATGACAGGTGCACCAGTTCGGGTCCGCTGGCCGGGCCAGGGCGCTACAAGTAGTATCAGAGCCTAAGCTTCAGATCTACCTCGAAGACCTAGGTTTATATCATATAAAGTCCTAAGCTATGATTTTGACCTTAAGTTGATCCATAGGTCTAAGTATTTGATCTTAGATACAAGATCAATTGGGTTGGGTGTGTGCGAGTGCAATATAACTTAATCAATGACTATACGATTCATTTCCCTTAACGTATGCAAGTTCCGTTCCGTGTAACGCATATGAGCATTCAGTACTGTCTTTTGAGTTACTGAATGCTAATAAGTGCCGACCTTGCAGAGCAATGCCTCCCAGAAGAGAAAACCCTAGAAACGGTGGAAACGGGAATGAAAAACCACAGCCACCGCAGTTGGTAATGCTCCAGGCCTTGATGGATGCATTAACGGTGATTGCACAGGGAGTTGCTCAGCAGCAGCAGCCTCCTCCTCCTCCACCACCGCCTCAGCATGGTATACGATATTATATTGAGGAAATGTGGAAGATGCATGCCCCCACCTTTGAGGGGACCACAGACCCGGAGGTGGCCGAATTTTGGTTGGAAGAAGTGGAGAAGTGCTTCAGGCTGGTGCAGGTGCCTGAAGAACATAAGGTGGATGTGGCCACACCCTTACTGAGTGGCCAAGCCAATGCTTGGTGGAATGGCATCCTTCCGAAGATGACTCCTCCTATCTTGTGGAGACAATTTGTCGAGGTTTATAAGGAGTACTATGTGCGTGAGACTGCTATACAAGAGAAGATAAGGTGGGTTGATAAGTTGGAGCAAGATAGGATGTCCATTTATAATTATGCTGACAGGTTCCATGTCTTGGGAAAATTCACACCCATGGTGTTGAAAAATAACAGAATGAAGATGTTCAAGTTCGAGCAAGGTCTGAACCCCCGCATTCAGTCAGCTATAGCGGGATCCAATTTGAAAACTTTTGCTGAGATATTGGATTCCTGTTATCGGGTGAAGAGTGATTTGTGTAGATCTGGACCAAGAGAAGCTTGTGATGACAAGGGCAAGAGGCCGAGAGACGATCGGAGTGGAGGTAGACCAAGACATTGGGTCAAAATCCCCAAAAGAGGTCAGACGGGACAGTTTCAGAGGGCACCGCAGTATAGTCAGCTTGATCGACAGGCGGCAGGTGTGTGTCCTCATTGTCAGAAGAATCATGTTGGGGAGTGCTGGAAGAAGACTAGGGCATGTTTCAAGTGTGGTAAGACTGACCACCGAATCAAGGACTGTCCCAAGTGGAAGCAGAGACCATAAGGAGATTCCGGGCCACAACAACAGTAGAGAGCTAGGCCTAGAACCAATGCCAGAGTCCATGTCATGACGGATGCTGAGGTGTAGGAGAACACCGATGTTGTGACAGGTATGATTTAAGTTAAATTTTAGTTGTTTAAGTTAGAACTAAATTTGCTTTACATGAGATTTTCCGCGCTATGCTCTTCGTGGATATGTGCTATTCTAGTGAATAAAGTGCCTCCGAATATGTTGTTTGATAGTGGTGCAAGTCATTCATTTATATCTAAGAAATTTGCCAAAGGACTTGACCGTTTGCCCGAGTGGCTTGAGACCCCGTTCAAAGTGCAGGCAGCTGGTGACCAAGTACTTGTCTCACATCATCAGTACAAGGACTGTGAGCTAGAGTTGGATGAGAAAGTGTTTCCCGCCACATTGGTTTCGATTACGATGCGGGATTTTAATGTAATTTTGGGCATGGATTGGTTGACTAAGTATCATGCCAACATTGACTGCAGACTTAAACAAGTGACTGTTAAGGATCTCAAGATGAATGAAGTGACGGTTCAAGTAAATGTTAAGCTGACAAAGACCCCCAAGAAAATTTATTTGACTGCGGTCAAAGCTTTCAAGGCTTTGCGCAAGGGAGCAGAGGGATTTATGGTTTATGCTATGGACGCTAAGCAGGAGATTCCCTCCATTGATCAGATTTAGTGATCAACGATTTCAAGGACATATTTCTAGATGATTTGTCTGGAGTACCACCATCAAGAGAAGTGGAGTTCAAAATCAACTTGATTCCAGGAGCTGAGTCTATATCTAAGACACCTTACAGGATGGCCCCAGCTGAACTTAAGGAGTTAAAGGGACAATTAAAGGAGTTGCTGGACAAGAAGCTGATCCGTCCCAGTGTATCACCCTGGGGAACCCCTGTTTTATTGGTCAAGAAGAAGGATGGCAATTTGAGATTATGTTACAGAGAGTTGAACAAGATAACCATCAAGCATAAGTACCCACTGCCAAGGATTGAGGATTTATTTGATCAGTTGAAGGGTGCCAAATGGTTTTCAAAAATCGATCTTCGTCAGGGATACCATCAGTTGCTTGTGAAAGCAGGTGATGTCCCTAAAATAGCTTTTCGTACTAGATATGGGAATTATGAATTTTTTGTAATGACTTTTGGATTGACTAATGCTCCAGTAGCTTTTATGGATTTAATGAACAATGTGTTCTGAGAGCAGCTAGATCAGTTTGTGGTGGTGTTCATTGATGACATTTTGGTATACTACCCTGATGAGAAGTCCCATGCAGAGCATTTGAGAGTGGTGTTAGAGATTTTGAGACAGCAGAAGTTGTATGTCAAATTTAGCAAGTGTGAATTTTGGCTAAGGGGTGTGACCTTTCTCGGTCACTTGATTTCTGAGGATGGAATTTCAGTGGATCCTAAGAAAGTGGAAGCCATCACTGAATGGCCGAGACCTACGAATGTGACAGAAGTAAGAAGCTTCTTAGGTCTGGCAGGCTACTACAGGAAATTCGTCGATGGACTTTCAAAGATTGCAGTTCCATTGAGCCGACTCACCCAGAAGAAAACTAAGTTTGAGTGGACTGCAGAATGCGAGCAGAGCTTTTCTAAACTCAAAAAGAGATTGACCACGGCCCCGGTGGTTGCACAACCCTCCGGCACCGATGGCTTCGTGATCTATAGTGATGCGTCCAAGAAAAGATTAGGTATGTATATAATTACAACTGTTGTATTGTATATATATACCGGACGTGAATTAACTTTTTGTTTGTAGGTTGTGTCCTGATGCAAAATGAACGAGTTATTTCTTATGCTTCGAGACAGCTGAAACCTTATGAACATAATTACCCCACGCATGACTTGGAGCTCGCAGCAGTAGTGTTTACCCTTAAGATTTGGAGACACTACTTATATGGAGAAAAGTGTGCAGTGTTCACTGATCATAAGAGCCTGAAATACTTATTTTCGCAGAAAGAGCTGAATATGAGACATAGGAGATGGTTGGAGTTACTTAAGGATTGTGACTTAACCATCAACTATCACCCTGGTAAATCCAATAGGGTGGCAGACGCGTTGAGCAGGAAGTCTAGCCATGCAAGACAGTCCCCATTGGAGCGGGAGATTGAATAGTTTGGGATGGATGTGGTAGACTCAGTGGCAAATGTCCTTACAGCCTTGTCTATAATCCCAGGTTTAGTAGACAGGATTAAAGAAGCTCAGTATGATGATGTGTCACTAAAGGGAATCCGTGACCAATTGAACATGGTACCAGTAAGAGATTTTCAGTTGAGGGAAGATGGAAATCTATGGTTTTAGAACCGACTATGCGTACCAGACAATGAAGAGCTTCGAAGGGAATTGCTAAGTGAAGCTCATAACTCAAGGTTGTCTATCCACCCCGGAAGCACTAAAATGTATAAGGACCTCAAAGAGAATTATTGGTGGATAGGAATGAAGAGAAGTATTGCATAATATGTGGAGAGGTGTCTGATATGTCAGCAGGTCAAAGCGGAGCATCAGCGACCTGGGGTTTGATGATGCCACTGGAGATTCCAGAATGAAAGAGGGAACATGTGACTATGGACTTCGTGATAGGGTTGCCCAGAACCTGAAGTGGGAATGAGATAATTTGGGTGATTGTGGATCGCTTGACGAAGATAGCGCATTTCCTGGCCATGCCAAAAGGTAACTCTTATGAGAAATTGGCAAGCATATACGTGAATAACATTGTGAGTTTGCATGGAGTTCCCATCAGTATTGTGTCGGACCGTGATCCCAGATTCACTTCTAAGTTTTGGACAGCTTTTCAGAAAGCTATGGGCACTGATCTAAGGATGAGCATAGCTTATCATCCTCAGACGGATGGGCAGTCTGAGAGGATCATCCAAACATTGGAGGATATGCTGAAAGCATGCGCGTTGGACTTTAAAGGGAACTGGGATAACATGCTGAAGCTAATGGAATTTTCATACAATAATAGTTACCACAGTGCGATTGGCATGGCACCGTTTGAGGCTCTATACGGACGAAAGTGCAGATCCCCAGTTTGTTGGGACGAAGTTGGGGAAAGGACGATCACTGCACCAGAGTTGATTGATCAGACTATTGGGAAAGTGAAGATTATAGGAGAGAGACTAAGGGTGGCACAAGGTCGCAGTAAGAGTTGGACGGATTCTAAAAGAAGGCCCCTGGAGTTCGAGGTAGGTGAAAAGTTTTATCTGCGAATTTCACCCACTAAGGGAGTTGCGAGATTCAGAATGAAAGGCAAGTTAAGCCCTTGGTATATTGGTCCATACGAGGTGCTTGGAAGAGTTGGTGAAAGAGCATGCCGATTAGCATTGCCTCCGATCCTATCGCAGGTCCACAAAGTGTTTCATGTTTCTCAATTGAGGAAATACGTGTCAGATCTGAGTCATGTTCTTGAGACTCAACCGTTAGAGATTAAGGATGATATCACGTATGAAGAGTACCCTGTGAAGATTGTAGACAGGAAGGATCAAGTTCTACGCAAACGTGTGATTTCGTATGTCAAGATTCAATGGAGTAATCACATGGAGCGCGAAGCCACATGGGAACTTGAGGAAGAGATGAAGGAGTTGTATCCGCACCACTTCCAATAAGGTACGTCAGTTTCGAGGACGAAACGTTTTGTAAGGGGGGTGAAATGTTATGCCCCGCACCCTCCAGAACTTAATTAAATGAGGAAATTTTAAGAAATTAATAATCAATTAATTATCAATTAATTTGGGATTAAATATTAGAATTAAGAATTAAAGAAAAAAGATTTAAGTAAAATACAGTTTAGAAATTCCAGTTTTGCCCTTCCCCATAACAAAAACTGAAAGATCGTCATTCTTTCCCCCATTTCTATCAGAAAAACGTCGGTCTCCTTCCCCCAAGCCCTAGCCGATTTCTTCAAAGGTATACGATAGGAAGACAGCCTCCAGGAACCGATCCAACCTCTGTTTGTTTTCCAATCCGAGTATCAGCAATCAAAGGCAAGTAACTTTCTTATAAGTTCTTACGATTTGTGAAGGAAAAGGGCTTACTTTGGTATCAAAATTGGATCACCATGCAGTATTATACCCTTGTTTATCTATATGTGAATTCTGTGCAATTTCTGTGTTTTGGAATTGATGTTTTGGACATCGTATGTTGAAAATCTAGTTTGATGTTGATGAATATATGAATTCCTACAACCCCCTATTCCTTGAATCCCCTTGCTGTAATTTAATTGCAGTGTTAGGGTTTGAGGGCGAAAGGTGAGACCTTTGGGTTCGTTGGGTTGAAATCCTTGAGTTCTAGGCTTGAATCCTTGTTATGTATGTGTGTAGTGTTCAATTTGTAGTTTAAGTATGAGATGATAGCAGGGATTAGGCCTGGAATGATTGGGATGGAGTTTGAAAACTGTTGAAGGTTTAGTTCTGCAGTTTTCTGCAGAAATTATGAAGTTTTCTGGAAATCGCAGACATCGATCGCTCGGTGTCATCGAATGATGTACATCGATCGATCAATGTAAGCAGATTGAGAGACTGAAGTAAGACAGAAAGTTTTTTGACGGACTTCGATCGATCGATTTAGGATATGAATTCACTTCGATTGATCGACTGATGTAAGACAAAGTTTTTTGACAGACTTCGATCGATCGATGTTAGGGGATGAAGCCACATCGATCGATCGATGTAGGGTATGGTGTCAACCATTTTCTTGGGAAAAATAGAAAAAGTAAAGGGAAGTTAGAGGACCAATTGGGTGACATTAGGGCTTCTTAGGACGTTCTTGAGGTCAGTTTAAGTCTTGGAAATGTGTCTTAAGACGGTGAATCAATGGTGAAGACTCCAAGGGATAGTGGAACTAGACTTCAGCGTGAATAGTTAAGGGGCTAAGGATGAATGATTGAGGCTTTGATGAGTTCAAATGGAGTAGGTGAGATTGTTCAACCCGTTTCTTGTGTTCCGAATATGAGCGCTAATGTTGTGGTAGGCATGAGCATGTAGAGGTATGCTTGAATGTGTGAATGAGATGAGTCTCAAGTGATTGAATGATAGGTTGAATGTGCATCTTTGCATCATGGCACTTGCATTTGCAATATGTTCAGATAAGAGTTGTGTCTTGGCACAGGGTATAAAGTACTTTGCGAATTGAGTTGTGATGTGTTATGTGGGATAAAGGTAATCTGTAACCATCACAGGGTATAAAGTGAGTTGTAATGTGACACAGGGTATAAAGACAAGCTGTGGAACATTATAGGGTATAAAGTAAAGATGTGATGTGTCACAGGGTATAAAGACAAGCTGTGGCCCATTACAGAGTATAAAGTTATATGATCGGGCATTGTGACATGCATTGCACTGGTTTGAAAAATATTGCATAAGCATTTGTGACTGGGTAGTGTAGAGCATGATTTGAAATGGCATGCATCATACGTTTCGTTCCGGTATGATTGTTAGGTAAGTGAATCGTTGTTTACTTGTGTGTTACTTGTTCTTTTCTTTTATTATGCAAATAAATCAGAATTTTTGAACAACTCAGGACATGTACCCCTATCCCCCTTGATATTGAGATTCACTCATGTCTTGCCATGTGATGATCTCATATGTCTTATAAGCGGGTTGCTTGCAAGCGTTTTTGCTAAGGGTTCTACCCCGTTGTTTTGAAGATGAACCTGAGTATGATATGATTTTTATTGAGGACGACGGTGAGTGGGCTGAATGGGGTTCTTAGAGTCTATATTGGGAATTGTTATAGACTGTTTCTTATTATTTTAACTTTCATTCAGTTGAGGATTAGATGGCTGCGTCCATAAACAGTTTTATTTACTTATGCATTTTGGAGTACAGATTCATTTGATCCAGGTTTATTTATAAGTGTCTCTGCGCTTGTTTCTCTTACGTCAGTGATGATGTGTATGTGAGAGTAGTGATGTCTGGTAGTCCTCTTAGTAGGCTACGACGCTGGCCGAGCCGGGGCGCTACACCGAGATAGACGAGGAGAGCATGTTGCTTAGTGAATCTTTTGTGGTGGCTGAAGTGATTGAGAAGCTACCTCTTTCGTGGTGGGAATTCAGAATGTATCTCAAACACAAGAGAAAGGAGATGACATTAGAATATTTGATTGTCTAACTCTGCATAGAGGAAGACAATCGTAGATCTGAAAGGAAACCACATTCTAGTGCTGTCAGGCCAAGGCCCACGTTGAAGAGGCCAAGAAAAAGAAAGGCCAATTTGGGGTGAACAAGAAAGGCAAATAGATCGCCACAAAGTTCACCTGGAAATGCTACAACTGTGGCATTCAGGGGTATGTCAGCAATGAGTACCGAAAGCCCAAGAAGAAGCAGGCCAAGGCAAATGCGAACGTCATTAATGCCATGGATGATCTAAACCTCTGTGCGATGGTCTTAGAGTGCAATGCTGTGGGAAACATGCACAAATGGTGGATCGATACTGGCGCCACGAGAAATGTCTGCTCCAGCAGAGAGATGTTCACGGAGACCAGCCCAGGAACAATGAACAATTTACATGGGGAACTCGACCACTTCAAAGATTGAACGCGAGGGCAAAGTCGTTCCAAAGCTCACCTAAGGGGAGCATCTAACTCTGCAGAATGTGCTACACGTCTCTGACATTTGGAAAAATTTAGTATCTGGACCTCTTCTAGTCATGCATGGTTTTAGACTAGTGTTAGAGTCTAATAAGGTTATTCTTTTGAACAATAGCATGTATTTGGGTAAGGGCACTTGTCGAATAGGATGTTGAAATTGAATATTATCACTATTGTACCCAAAAGAGATCTTCCCGCAGAGGCTAATAATAATGCTTCATCTTCTGCTTACATGCTTGAATTCTCGTGTTTATGGCATTGTCGTTTGAGACATGTAAATTACAAGTCAATACAACGTATGGTAAATCTTGACTTTTTGCCCAAATTAAATTTTGATAATGAGAAATGCCAAAAATGTGTTGAAACAAAGATGAAAAAGGCGCCATTTCCTTCAATAGAAAGGAACACTGAACCTTTGAATTTAATTCATACCGACGTGTGTGATTTAAAGATTGTGCAAATGAGAGGTGGTAAAAAATATTTCGTAACTTTTATTAACAATTGCAAAGGTTATTGTACCTAAACCAAGACAAGTGAAAATTGGGCTTAAAACAATTGATTGCATATTTATTGGATATGCAACAAACAGTAGTGTATATTATTTCTTGGTGCACAAATCGGATGTTCCTGATGTTAGGAAATCCGACCAAATCACTGCCAAAACACGCAGCGAAAAAACAAAACTTGATCTCCGATTTCTTACCAACGATCCATGTTGTTCATTTAATTTGATAAAAGAAATAAAAAACCTTACCTCTGTAGATTCTAAATCTGCAGATGTAGGAGGTGCGATGGCACAAACACCCTATGCCGGTATCCACACGAATGCTTCCGTCTGAAGTGCTAGCTCTTGAACGGCGCGGCTGAGAACTTTGGTTTTCTCTAAAACGAATTTTGTTTTTTTCGTGTTGTCTCTCCATACGAGATACACAGGATATACACATATATAGACATCAAAATCCAAGTCCTAATCAGATTAGTTAATGCCAATGAAAATCCATATCAGATATGGATTCTTTCGTTATTATCCGCTAATATATACATACATACATACATATATATATATATATATATATATATATATATATATATATATAACCATTAAAAACGAAATTAATAATATGAATAATAATTAATATCTAATATTAATATTATTAGTATTATTAATATCAGCCCATATATATTCTTGTGTGTGACCCGATAGGCCCATATTAATCGGTAGTCGGTTAAATCTCTATTAAACCAACAAATCGTAATTGGCCTCTAGCAAGGCACTACGACTACCCAATTAATATGAGTACAGTCAAACTAGCATAATAATAGTACATGTATTAACCCTTTTGTCTCACGATATCTAGTTTGAACATAAGTCATACTTATATTGTTCAAACATATGACTACTCGATCTCCAAGTAGACTGATAAAACAAATGATATTGATCACGCTATCAATTCATTTGAGCATGGCATGCTTTCACAATCTCACTAATCGAGGGGCCCAAAGATATCTCTCTCAAACGAGAGGGACAAATTATGTATGGATAGTTCAATATCCTCCACATAATTTCTATCATATTCAATCATAACCTTTATTATTATCCAGTTACAGATAACGTTTGATCATGTTAAAATATAATAGTCATTATGTTGGAAACTATGACAATCTCAAGCCTTAGGATTAAAACATGAATATCATGAGATTTACTTATGACGCTAATCCATGTAGTAATCTCATGATGGGTCTATCCAATACATTGTTCTCTAACAAGTATCTATAAGATTGATTTGTATCACCATATACATAATCATCTCATGATTATCAAATCAATACTCATACTAGTTATAAATTATTTTATCTCTATAACAATAATGAACCAGGGACATATATCATGATTGTGTAACATGCTAACCAACAATAACGATAATAAAACCTTTTTATTAATAATAAATGTATAACATAAATATCCAAATCATGGTCTAGGGCAGATGCACTAACACCTGACGTACATGAAAACATTGTCACGGAGTCAAGCAATGCAATGTTCTTCGAAAGTGTCTTTCCGAGGAAAGACAAGAACAATGAAGAAACAAGTTCTGATAAGCGAATGCGTGAGATGACTCCTCAAGAAGATGAGAAACTTCGTCAAAGCAAGCGTGCAAGAATAGAAACTTCATTTGGTCCGGATTTTCCAACCTACATGGTAGAAAATAAGCCAAGAAACTTTTCCGAGGCGATGTCAACTTAAGAAGCTCCATTCTGGAAAGAGGAAATTAACAGTGAGATAGACTCTATTCTTCAAAATCACACTTGGGAGTTGGTTGTCCTTCCACCAGGAAGTAAATCACTCGGGTGCAAGTGGATTTTCATGATGAAAATGAAAGAGGATGGGTCTATCGAAAAGTACAAGGCCAGATTAGTAGCTAAACGATATCGACAGAAGAAAGACTTTGACATATTAGACACCTACTCACTAGTAATTAGAATCACTTCTTTAAGAATGTTAGTTGCTATTGCTGCAGTCTATAATCTGGAAATCCACTAGACAGATGTAAAGATAGCGTTTCTGAATGGTGAGTTGGATGAAGAAATCTATATGGAACAATCCAAAGGGTTTGTGGTTCCAGGACAAGAGTCGAAAGTATGTAGACTCATGAAGTCGTTGTAAAGACTTAAGCAAGCGCCTAAACAGTGGCACTTGAAATTTGATCAAGCTATGCTAGCTAATGGTTCCAAGATCAATTAGTGTGACAAGTGTGTCTACATTAAGAACATACAAAATGCATGTGTGATAGTATGTCTCTATGTAGACGACATGCTAATAATGGGAAGTACTCGTGATATCATCTTAAATACAAAGAAGATGTATAAGAAACTTTGACATGAAGGATATGGGAGTTCCTAACTTTATTCTAGGACTTAAAATTTGTAGGATAACAAAGGGAATCGTGTTGTCACAAACTCACTATATTGAGTCTGTCATAAAATGTTTCAATATGCTTGATGTGAAACTAGTGAAGACTCTACTTGACTTAAGTACGCACTTAAGGAAGAACCGAGGCAAGCCAGTAGCTCAATTGGAATGCTCGCAAGTAATTGGAAGTCTGATGTACAAAACAAACTGTACAAGACCAGACTTAGCGTATTCGGTAAACAAGTTGAGCAGGTTTACCAGTAATCCAAGTGATGATCATTAGAATTGTCTAAATAGAGTGATGAGATACTTGAAGTATACAATGAATCTTGGATTAGATTGCTTAAGGTATCCAATAGTATTGGAAGGCTGTTGTGATGCCAGCTGAATATCTGACAGTAAAGATTCAAAGTCCACGAGTGGATATTTATTCACTGTTGGTGAAGGTACTGTGTGGTGGAAATCCATGAAGCAAATGTGCATAGCGCATTCCACGATGGAAGCGGAGTTGATAGCACTTGATAAGACCGGGGAAGAAGCTGAATGGCTTTGGAATTTCCTGAAAGATGTGCCCTGCTGGCATAAGCTAATTGCTCCTATAAGCATACAATGTGATGGTCTGTCAGCTATAGGAAAAGCACAAAGCATCATCTATAATAGTAATTCTCGACACATGCGCCAAAGACACAATACCATTAAACAGTTGATTTCTAATGACATGATTTTCATTGATTATATAAAATCAAGGGAGAATTTTGTGGATCCGCTTACTAAAAGGCTTGCCTAGAGATCGGATGTCAATTTTGACAAACGAAATGAGACTAAATCCTATAATGCATCAATCTTTGCAACGGTAACCCAACCTTGCTGACTGAATATCCCAGAATCTTGGTTCAATAAGGCAGCTTAGTTATGGATTTCAGTAAGCACTTACCTATTCTGTTAAATAAAAGTGTTGTGTGCAGGGGAATGAGGGTAAGCTAAACTTTTAATGATTCCTATATCTTGATATATCAAGTGGGGTATGGTAGAATACTCTTGATAGAAAACACCTATGTAATTGTGAAGTCTGGCTGCTTCTGTCAGGATTTTGTAAGACCAATGTTCTCTAATACACTTTCTAAAACCTGGTGGTGCATGGCCAAAATAAACACAATCATGAGTACATAGTACGACGATATACATGGCTCATCATCGTTGTTATTTCACGTTGTTTCTACTTTTGCACGTCACACTCTATTGGGACTGAAGTGTTCTATGGAGGGCTGTATTTTACACGGGCTTATTGTGATGGTTCTAGTTGTTCAATACGTCTTTGGATATGTATCCTTGTATTATGTCAAAGTTCCAATCATATAAATATGTACGCTTTTTTCTTTGCCAAGGTTTTACCCACAAGAGTGGTTTTACTTGGCAAGGTTTTAATGCGGCATATCATATATGATGGGAGATTGACAATACTTAGATATTTACATTCGCATTTCTCGTATGATGATGACACGATGTACTATGGTATTCCTCCGCCATAAATGAGGTATAATAATACAAAATTTTTCTCATAGAAAAAAAAGGAAATGCTCTGTGAGTATTGTTGTCTAGGTTCAAGGCCAAAAGCTACCTTGTCTGATGCAACATTTTTTTGTCCGACTTCTCGGTAGATTCTGCATAAATATTTGCACTAATACCCATTCATGTTGAGGATTGTTGGAGAAAATGAGAAGAAATTGAAATTGGACGAAGTTGCAAACTGTGGTTAGTAATTTACTTTGAGCTAATAATATGATTAATTTCACTAATGATAAGTGGAAACTAATGAGTCCTTGATATATGCGACGTGTAGATAATTGTAGGCTTTTGAATGACTCGATTCTGATACCGGGTGAATGAGAAATTAATGTTCAAAGTAAGAAGAAAGTCAGCTCATCTCGGCCCGTACCCAGGCATGGGCTCAGCTAGCGGACTGAGTTGCGTCCCTGGACATGGGCTCAAGTAGCAGACAACACTGATGGGCTTAGGTTGCATACTAGGCTACAGGCCGAGCTATGGGCTGTAGACTGTAGGTCGGGTCCTGAGCACTGTGCCAGATATTATCAGCAGGGGTGAAGTTTATTTCAGTTTAAACTATCCAGGTTGTTAAGATAGACTAAGGTTAAATTTTGAAAAGTTGTTGGAACAATAACCAACATAGCTGACCTGAATTTGTTATAATCTGACGGGTCAGGTTGATTAGTTATTTGATCTAATGACTGAGGGTGGACCTAGTGCGGTTATATGATCCAATGGTTCAGGCTGAACTGATATCTGATCCTACCACTGTGGTTGAACTGACTGTAACAGACTGACCTCAGAATTTCTCTATAAATAGTGGCCTAGCTGACCTCAGTGGTCACTTACTCAGAATCCAAAATTCTTCTCCTTTACTCTGCAATCTTCTTCTCGTATATTCATCCTCAAGCATACAGAATACACTTTGCATTCCAAGTAATCCCAGAAGATCAGGACAGCTTACAGGTTAATAGAGTTCGTACGCTGCAGTGCCACTCGTCTAAACTTGCTTCTGTTATATCCTGGAAGACGATTGCTCCATCCGGTTGGACACAATATACCATAGCAATACGTCTTAAGGACAAAGTCCTGGACTCACCTCGGACCTTTGCTCAGTAGAGCCGTGAAGGTTATTGCCGAGCTGAGCTTTGCTTTGTGTTGAGCCCATGATGCGTGCAACTCGTGGGCTCCAACAATTCCACCTTCCAAACGTCCTTCACAAAGGGTTAGGCACAAAGAAGTAAACTTCCCCTTGCTTCCTTAGTGATCAAACGTGTGGACAACGAGCAAGACCAACACTACAAGATGGTCGTTGATCAGGCAAACCAAAATGGCCCTCCTGGACGGCACCTTTTAGCAATGGCAATACCTTCAAATCGCTCAACTTTGAAGGATCTTAACTTAGGTTTTTAATGCAAAACCAAGAAAACAAAGTATCACTCAAAGTGAAGAAAATATCAAGAATTGTTATTCATCAAAAGGTGAGATTACAATCAGCCAAAGGGGTCTATTTATAGGCCTAGAAGACGCCCCCATTCAGCTTTGAAAGTCTAAAAATAATTCAAAATAAAGCTAGCTAACAATGTTTGAAAATTGAAAACTATTTGAATTCAAAGCTAAAACAAATCCTAGCTAAAAACTTCAAATCTTGCAAGACATTATCTTCAATGAATCTGGTCATGTTTGGTGATGAAATTCGCGTTTGGAGATATAGATGAAGTGGCTGAGCTTGAATTCAAAGGCTAGTTGAAGATTGGATTCACTTTGACTTCAAACTTGAATTCAATCTTTGAATCATGATCCCATACTTTTTGATCTTCAAGTGGGCGTGTGGAAGGATAAAGAAGTGTAGAAAATCTGATTTGGATGATGATAAGATGGCTGGACTTGAATTCAAATGTTGATTGAAGATTGAATTCAAATTGAGTTTGAATTTGAATTCAAACTTGGACTCAAATTTGATTTGTGATCTATCCTCATCCTTGCTTCAAGATAGGCGTGTGGTTTCTTCAAAAATGGTTGGAATCTTTATCTTGAATTTGAAGGCCTAATCTGGTTGGAACTTGAATTTGAAATCGTGGCTGAACTTTAAATTCAGGTTAATCTTCCTTTTTGAATTCCATATGGCCGCCCCCCCCCCCCCTTTGTGGATAATGGAGATGATTTTGACTTCAACTTGATCAAGAGATTCTATCTTGGACACCTTTGAATTTGTCTTAGCGTAGACAAACATTCTCTTCGAACATTCTCTCGAAACATTCTCTTCAAACATTCTCTTCAAACATTCTCTTGAAACATTCTCTTTAACATTCTTTTGAAACATTCTCTTCAAACATTCTCTTTAACATTCTCTTGAAACATTCTCTTTCACCTAACATGCTCAAGTTGAAGGTTCAATGAAATGAACCCAAGGAGTCTTAGGTTCATCTCGAACATGCTTGTACAAGAAGGTGGCAACTTGATGACAAATTTCTGTTGTGATATATTATGTTTGAGTGATTGCAAAATGTATATGTGTGCATATGTGTAATTGTTGTAATTGTTGTGCAAAATGTATATGTGTGCATATGTGTAATTGTTGTGATTAGAAAATGCATATGTGATATATATATGTGTAACGTTTACATATGAAATTGATTGTGCAAGACATGAACTTATGAGCTAAATGTGAAATTGATTGATTGAATCAAGATTGAACAAGTTTGATTAATATCATGAGATTGAACTTGGCCAATTCAATCACATATCTTAATCAAGACATGTTCAAACTGATCTTAGATTATATATGCCAATACATGTTGTTCAAACTGATCTTGTATGATATATATGTCAATACATGTTTATTATATGAACTAACCAAGCCTTGAAGTCACATGACTTACAATATAAGGCAAATTGTTCGGTTTAGTGTTCTATTGCAGGTTTTGGTTCATATCTTGAGCAAATGAACTCCAAATTGAGTCATTCAAAAGCCCACTTGATCCTTATTCAATTTAGAATCTAATTGGCTGAGGAAGAGCATGCTTGGCACGGGTTAAAACTGAGTTGACCCGGTGGGAAGCTTATTGACCTATATAAGGGCTATTTTGGTAATTTCATCATTTGGACTTCTCATTCTTATTTGGTCTTCTTCCAACGGACTTATATGATCATATGACACATTTATAAGTCATGTCACATCATGGCAAAGAATGTATCTGGAGCAGCACTATGTCCAGGTTCATCCTAGGACAACATTCCTATTTTTGTGCTGAAGGGTATTCTGGTCATTTCACTTGCCAATTGATCTTCCAACATGTTATATATTGTTCATATGATGTTTATATGTGTTTATGTCACATATGGTACGTGCCCTATTTTTATGGAAACGGGCAGCATGGTATCTCAATTGAAATTCTTATATCATGGTTATCACATCTATGGTTTTCTTGGAATTCTTGGTATTCTTCATATGGTTTTCTATGCTACATGTTGAAGACTATATATTATATATTTGTGCACACGGTTTATTGGCTATTGGCGCATATATTATGTTCAAACATTCAGATTTTGAACAAGTCAAGGCAAATTTCAAATACATCCTATTTTGGTGGTGATTTTAAGATGATTTCAAATGACTATTCTTGTTTGATTTTGGAGATGATGTTAACGGCTATCTTAGTTGAAATATGGAGCAAAATTCTCTCAAAGCAAACGGCTATATGTTGTTCAAAAGGTGGAGCAAAAATCTCTCCAAAAGGCAACGGCTATATGACCAAGTCAAGCTGAATTCTTTCTATGTTTTAGCTACAACCAAACGGCTATGAGATCAAAGTTGAAGACTATTTCAAATTCAAAAGGCAAGGCTGATTTCTATCTATATTTTGAATCATTCTTCAATGCCTATCTTCAAGGGGCTTTCAAACGTTCATTCCAACGTTAATGAGGAGCATTCCAACGTTTGTTTAGCATTCAAAATGAAGGGAAAATTCTGTTCAAAACACACGCATACATGGCAAGATTTTTACACATGTACATTGCTTATTGGAGCTGGTTTTCCAACGTTCAAATGGAGCTATTTCCACCTCATCTCCAACGTTCATAATGAGATAAATATTCAGGTGGAAGACTATTTCAAAGTAACAAAAATTTCAGATTTATCTTGAAAGTCAAATGGTAGCTAAAAAGGTGCTGATTTTATCTCCATTCTATCTCATTTCAACGGCTACTTTGTGGAGCCTTTGGGGTGATCTTTTGGCTATAAATAGCTCCCAAGGTGAAGAGCAAAAGGTATCCAACGAAGGCAACAAAAGCATTCAAGACAAATCAGCTCTTTGTCTTCATTCTTCTCTTCTTCTCTTCTGTATTGAAGAACACATTTGTAGCAAGCTTTATGATTGTATAGTTCTTCAATTCTTGTCATTTTCAACACCTTTATACGACATATTTGTGAAGGAGAAGCTGGTGTATAAAGCTTACTCCTTAGAGGTGAGCAAAAGGTGCAAAGGTGCAAAGGTGACGTTTTGGTGCAGCCTCTTGAAGAAGTTGGTGAAAAGCTTCTTCCTTTGGCTTTGTAAGGTGACTTTGGTGTTTGGTGTTTAGTGAAATCCAAGAGAAGGTGTCTCTTGGGACTGGAGTAGGTCACATTGACCGAACCAGGATAATTCCTTGTGTTCTCTACTTATTTCCTGCACTTACTGTTTTCTGGCTGAGAATTACACACACTTGGCACGTATAATTGAACAAGCAAACGTTCTTAGAATTGCATGAATTTTGGATATGTTATACTTCAATGTGTTAGCTTTCATTAGCCGCAAGAATCACTAAATTCTAAGGTGTGTAGCATATTCAAATCGTCTTCACAAAATTGTCGCTACATTCTGTGAACAGTTCTGACCAGTGTGCAAAACTTGTTCGATTTGAACAGGCTATCCTTTGAATCTTGGAGTGAGCCTTATATCAAATTAAACTAGACATCTTAAGGTTTAATTTGACATAAGATTCATCAAAATAGCACGGGTAGATTTTGAGATATCAGTGTTTGAAGTTCAGCAAACATTCTGCCTGAAACTGCCAGAATTGCACACTTTACTTATCTTGCATATTTGAACGTACTAACTTGCTTGAAATTGGCTGAAATTTTTATGACATATCATAAACATACTAAACTTGATCTCTGCCAAGTTTGAGAGCATTCACAGGTGTATAAGTGGTTCAACCAAAACGTGCAAAACAGTGAACTGTTTCTGGAATTTTCAGAATCTGAGATTAAAGAGGCAAAGGGGTCTTCAAACAGGTTTTTGAAGGTAATCATAGTGCAATTTCCGCTAAACCACTATTCACCCCCCCCCTCTAGTGGTGCTATACAGGTCCAACAATTGGTATCAGAGCCTGGTTGAGCACCATATTCTGATTTGAGCTGAAAACAGTCTACACTCCAAGTTGCAAAGTTGCTGGAAATTTTCTAGTTGTCTTATATTCTTCATATTTGGTATCTACAACAAGGTGACACTTTCTTTCCTTCTTATAAGTGTTTTAAACGTTTTCTCACACACTAAGAAGCATGTCTAAGTCACACATGAAAATAGAATTAGAAGGCATGTCCACACAAAGACCACCTCTTTTTGATGGAGAAAACTTTAGTCATTGGAAACTTAGGATGAAATTGTTCTTAATGGCTATTGATATAGACTTGTGGTCTATCATTGAAGATGGACCTTATGTGCCTACTAAGCATGTTATAATTGATGGCTTATCAAAAGAAGTTGAGAAATATAGAAAAGATTGGAGTGATGAAGATAAAAAGAAAATGAGTCTTAATGCTAAAGCAATGCAATTATTATTGAATGGTTTAAGTAGAAGTGAATCTGCCTATGTCTCTTCTTGTTCAAGTGCAAAGGATATGTGGAAATGTCTTGAAATGAAGCATGAAGGAACTAATCAAGTAAAGGAATCAAAGATTAACATGTTAATGACTACACTTGAAACATTTCATTTGCTGCCTAATGAATCAATTGTTGATATGGATTTAAGGCTTACAAACTTATACAACTCACTTGAATCACTTGGTAAAACGTTTTTGATGAAAGAAAAAGTGCAAAAAGTTTTGAGAAGTTTGCCAATTGAATGGGATGCCAAAGTTAGTGCCATTGAAGAAAGCAAAGATCTTTCTCAAATAAAACTTGATGAATTGATAGGCTCTTTAAAAGTTTATGAAAACAAGTTGAATATAAGAAAGGCTGAAACTAGTAACAAGTCTAAATCACTTGCTTTTGTGACAAATGAACCCGAATCATCTAATCAAGCCGAGTATGAAAGTGATGATGAAAGTGATGAAGAAGACATAATGTTGTTAGCTAGGCGTTTAAGGAAGTTGTTCAAGAAAAGACCAACTAAAAGACAAGCAAAATCAGCCGCCCCTATCAATGTGAAATCTAACAAACAAGATGGTAAATGGTATGATAAAGAACTTAAGTGTTATGAATGTGGCAAACAAGGACACATATCATATGATTGTCCAAACAAGAACAAAAACCGTGACATGGATGAAAAGACAAGGACAAAAACTAGAGTAGAACCTATGCAAAGGAGGAAGAAAGCTCTCAAGGTAAGTTCAAGCACTTGGGATGACACATCTTCATCCGAATCCGAGGAGGAACCTGAAGTTGCACAAACATGTTTGGCTTCAAAGTCTACAAATGAGGTAACATTCGATTCTGATTCTGAATGTGATTTTACTCAAGATGAATTGTTGGATGAATTAGAAAAGTTGCATAATAGATATAAGAAGCTATCCAAGGAGAAGAAAAGAATAGTTGAGGAGAAGAACAAGTTGGAGACGTCTAACTTGAATCTAACTTCTCAACTAGAAGTTCTTCAACTTGAATCATCTAACACTATTAGTTCAATGCAAAATCAGATTAAGGAACTTAAGAACAAACATGAAAATGTGCAATGTGTGCAATGTGTTGATTTCAACGTTTTAAAGTCTAAATTGCATGAAATACAAACTGAATTTGAATCATTAAAAGCATGCAACCTAGACTTGAACAAATCTTTAGAACAATTTAAGAATGGTTCCAACATGTTAGACACTCTCATTGCATCTCAAAAGCATGGAAATGACAAACAAGGTCTTGGATATGTTGAAGAAGCTGAATACACACCTAAGGAAACAACATTTGTATCATCTTCAACCAACATGAAATATAGGCCAAATGCATCTAGAAATGAATCTATTCTGCCCACACCTCCTTCATCACAAAGATTGCAAAATGCATCAACATATAGGAAGGTAAATGCACCTAGAAACCATGCTTACATGTATACAAGAATGCCTAAACAAAGTAATATGCAATATGCTCAAGTTATGCCTTATATGCAACAACATGCTTATGTGAAGAACATGACATACTCTCGGCCTAAATCAGTTTATAACACACGGCCTAGACACACACAACATCTTGTTTATACCCGGCCTAAATTCAATGCTTATACACGGCCAAGATATAACTCATATACAAGGCAACATTCAAATGCATATAGAAGTTACCATGCTTATCCAATTAGTCATAAACGTGCAGCCCCTTTTCAATCATATTCTATGTATCAAAATCCACTATTTGTTCATTATATGCAACATGATTATAACATTTCAAAACCAAGAAAGGTTGTTCAAGTTTGGGTACCTAAAGGTACACTAACATGAACTTAACTTGTCTAACCTTGAAAGGACCCAAAATCAAAGGGTACCTAAGTTGTTATTTACATTTGTAGGTACATAACATCAAAGAAAGACAAGTTGCTGATTATAACAACAAAGAAGATGAAAAGAACAAAACCAATTGGATAGTTGATAGTGGTTGCTCAAGACATATGACGGGGAACAAAAATTTGTTTAGCACACTTAAGAACGTTGCAAAAGGTGGCAAAGTTACCTTTGGAGACAATAACCAAGGCCAAATAATTGGCAAAGGCAAGGTTGGTGATCCAAACAAATTTGAGATCAAAAACGTCCTACTTGTAAGTAACTTAACCTTTGAGCTCTTAAGTGTTTCTCAACTATGTGACAACAACTTGAATGTTCTCTTCTCCTCCACCTCTTGTAAGATAATGGATAAAAACAATCAAGTTGTGTTAAAAGGAAAACGTGAAGGAAACATATATGTGCTTAACATGGATGATATGCTAAGTAGTAACACAAAATGTCTTGTTTCACATGAATCTGATCCCAATCTTTGGCATAGACGTTTAGGACACATAGGTATATCAACCTTAGAAAAACTACACGCTAAAAGTCTTGTTAAAGGATTGCCTAAACTTAACTTGAATGATTTTCAACTATGTGAATCTTGTATCAAAGGCAAACATGTTAGAGAATCCCTTAAGCCTAAAACTGAGTTCACAACATCTAGAATACTAGAACTCTTGCATATAGACTTATTTGGTCCATGTAGAACAAGAAGCTTAGGTGGAAGTTATTATGTATGTGTAATAGTTGATGATTTCTCAAGATATACTTGGACATTGTTTCTTGCTTCAAAAGATGAAAGTGCATCATCTATAGCTAATCTAATTAGACAACTTGAAAATGAACATGAATCACATGTTATTAAGATAAGGAGTGATAGAGGTGGTGAGTTTAAAAATAGTGAATTAATCAAATTCTGTAATGAAAAGGGTATAAAACATGAATTCTCCCCACCAAGAACTCCTCAACTTAATGGTGTAGTTGAAAGAAAGAATAGGACTATTCAAGAAGTAGCAAGAACAATGATGGTAGAAAACAAAGTACCTAAATTCTTATGGGCTGAAGCTGTAAACACTTCAAGTTATATGATCAACAGACTATCAATAAGAAAGAAATTGAACAAAACACCTTTTGAAATCTTAAATGGACGACTCCCAAAAGTAAACTATCTAAAAGTCTTTGGTTGTAAATGCTTTGTATTGAACACAAAAGATAACTTAGATAAGTTTGATCCTAAGTCTGATGAACATATATTTGTGGGATATTCAATGAACTCTAAAGCATATAGATGTTATAATGCACAAACAAGAAAGATAGTTGAATCTATACATGTGAAGTTCAATGAAAATGCATATCTCCAAACAAGTAATCAACATGAAACCTATGTACCAAATGATCAAATACTTCATGATGAAGATGAACTTATCCTACCACCTACACATGATCAAGTTGAAACACCAAATCAAACTCTTGAAATGCATGAAGTTCAAACTCCCCCTACACAAGAACATAATGAAGAAAATGTGCCTAACCAACCTATTGAACATCATGAACCTATTGAAGATGCACAACCAAGTAATTGGTGGCAAATAAGAAATAAACAAAAGCATCCTCAAGAACTTATCATAGGAGATGTAAATCAAGGGGTTAGAACACGTAGGCAAATAGATCCTAATGAATATGATCAATGGCATGCACTTATATCTCAAGTTGAACCTAAGAATGTGAATGATGCCTTAAACGATGCATATTGGATAGATGCAATGCATGAAGAGTTAAACCAATTTGAAAGAAACAATGTGTGGGATTTAGTACCTAAACCCGAGGATAAATCAATCATTGGAACTAAATGGGTGTTTAGGAACAAAATGAATGAGCAAGGGGTTGTAGTAAGAAATAAAGCAAGACTTGTAGCTCAAGGATATAATCAGGAAGAGGGTATTGATTACGATGAAACATTTGCCCCTGTAGCAAGATTAGAATCCATACGCCTCTTATTAGCTTTTGCATGTTATAATAACATCAAACTATTCCAAATGGATGTTAAGAGTGCATTCTTAAATGGCTATATCCAAGAAGAAGTTTTTGTTAAACAACCACCAGGCTTTGAAGATCCAAAAAACCCTAATCATGTATATAAACTTAAGAAAGCCTTATATGGTTTGAAACAAGCCCCCCGTGCATGGTATGAAAGATTTGCCAACTTTTTACTAAGTAACAACTTTCAAAGAGGAACCATAGATAGTACCTTATTCTTGAAAAAGAAAGACAAAGATTTGCTTGTAATACAAATATATGTAGATGACATAATCTTTGGTTCAACTAGTCCTAACTTAGTAAAAGACTTTGAAGATTGTATGAAGTCTGAGTTTGAAATGTCCATGGTTGGTGAATTAAATTACTTCTTAGGCTTGCAAATAAAACAAACATCAAATGGTATACATATCAATCAAGCCAAATACATAAGAGATATGATAAAGAAATTCAACTTTGAAAACTTGAAACCATCTCCAACACCAATGTGTACTTCAACAAAATTAGACAAAGATGAAAATGGTGTTGCATTTGATGAAAAACTATATAGGTCTATGATTGGTTCATTGCTATATCTAACTGCTAGTAGACCTGATATTATGTTTGCAGTATGTATGTGTGCAAGATTTCAAAGTATGCCTAAGTTGTCACACTTTAAAGCTGTAAAAAGAATATTTAGATATCTTCAACATACACCAACATTAGGCTTATGGTATGATAGACAATCTAGTCTAAGTTTACATGCATATTCAGATGCAGATTATGGTGGATGTAGAGTAGATAGAAAGAGCACTAGTGGAACATGTCAATTCCTAGGAAACTCACTAATATCTTGGTTTTCAAAGAAACAATCTAGTGTTGCACTTTCTACTACTGAAGCAGAATATATGGCTTTAAGTCTATGTTGTACTCAACTATTATGGATTAAACAACAACTTTCAGACTTTGAAATACAAGTAAATAATATCCCCATCTATTGTGATAGTACAAGTGCTATAAATTTGTCTAAAAACCCTGTACTACACTCTAAGGCAAAGCATATAGAAGTACGTTATCATTTTCTCCGTGATCATGTTAATCTTGGACATATACACATTGAACATGTTAGAACTGATCAACAAGTAGCTGATATATTCACTAAACCCCTTAATCAAGCTATCTTTGAGACTTTACGTGCAAGACTTGGATTAATTGCTTACACCTGAATAACAGTCTTTTGCATAATTTACAAAATTAAGGGGGAGAAATAAATGTGTATATATATCATGTTAAGGGGAAGATAGATATCCCGTTAAGGGGGAGATAACACATTAAGGGGGAGCAGCTTACACTTGATTTAGATGCTTACTTGATTACACAGATTACAACACTTGATTTAGATGCACACTTGATTTAAATGCTTAATATACACATATGTGGGGTAATTTTGCAAATCATCAAAAGGGGGAGATTGTTGTGATATATTATGTTTGAGTGATTGCAAAATGTATATGTGTGCATATGTGTAATTGTTGTAATTGTTGTGCAAAATGTATATGTGTGCATATGTGTAATTGTTGTGATTAGAAAATGCATATGTGATATATATATGTGTAACGTTTACATATGAAATTGATTGTGCAAGACATGAACTTATGAGCTAAATGTGAAATTGATTGATTGAATCAAGATTGAACAAGTTTGATTAATATCATGAGATTGAACTTGGCCAATTCAATCACATATCTTAATCAAGACATGTTCAAACTGATCTTAGATTATATATGCCAATACATGTTGTTCAAACTGATCTTGTATGATATATATGTCAATACATGTTTATTATATGAACTAACCAAGCCTTGAAGTCACATGACTTACAATATAAGGCAAATTGTTCGGTTTAGTGTTCTATTGCAGGTTTTGGTTCATATCTTGAGCAAATGAACTCCAAATTGAGTCATTCAAAAGCCCACTTGATCCTTATTCAATTTAGAATCTAATTGGCTGAGGAAGAGCATGCTTGGCACGGGTTAAAACTGAGTTGACCCGGTGGGAAGCTTATTGACCTATATAAGGGCTATTTTGGTAATTTCATCATTTGGACTTCTCATTCTTATTTGGTCTTCTTCCAACGGACTTATATGATCATATGACACATTTATAAGTCATGTCACATCATGGCAAAGAATGTATCTGGAGCAGCACTATGTCCAGGTTCATCCTAGGACAACATTCCTATTTTTGTGCTGAAGGGTATTCTGGTCATTTCACTTGCCAATTGATCTTCCAACATGTTATATATTGTTCATATGATGTTTATATGTGTTTATGTCACATATGGTACGTGCCCTATTTTTATGGAAACGGGCAGCATGGTATCTCAATTGAAATTCTTATATCATGGTTATCACATCTATGGTTTTCTTGGAATTCTTGGTATTCTTCATATGGTTTTCTATGCTACATGTTGAAGACTATATATTATATATTTGTGCACACGGTTTATTGGCTATTGGCGCATATATTATGTTCAAACATTCAGATTTTGAACAAGTCAAGGCAAATTTCAAATACATCCTATTTTGGTGGTGATTTTAAGATGATTTCAAATGACTATTCTTGTTTGATTTTGGAGATGATGTTAACGGCTATCTTAGTTGAAATATGGAGCAAAATTCTCTCAAAGCAAACGGCTATATGTTGTTCAAAAGGTGGAGCAAAAATCTCTCCAAAAGGCAACGGCTATATGACCAAGTCAAGCTGAATTCTTTCTATGTTTTAGCTACAACCAAACGGCTATGAGATCAAAGTTGAAGACTATTTCAAATTCAAAAGGCAAGGCTGATTTCTATCTATATTTTGAATCATTCTTCAATGCCTATCTTCAAGGGGCTTTCAAACGTTCATTCCAACGTTAATGAGGAGCATTCCAACGTTTGTTTAGCATTCAAAATGAAGGGAAAATTCTGTTCAAAACACACGCATACATGGCAAGATTTTTACACATGTACATTGCTTATTGGAGCTGGTTTTCCAACGTTCAAATGGAGCTATTTCCACCTCATCTCCAACGTTCATAATGAGATAAATATTCAGGTGGAAGACTATTTCAAAGTAACAAAAATTTCAGATTTATCTTGAAAGTCAAATGGTAGCTAAAAAGGTGCTGATTTTATCTCCATTCTATCTCATTTCAACGGCTACTTTGTGGAGCCTTTGGGGTGATCTTTTGGCTATAAATAGCTCCCAAGGTGAAGAGCAAAAGGTATCCAACGAAGGCAACAAAAGCATTCAAGACAAATCAGCTCTTTGTCTTCATTCTTCTCTTCTTCTCTTCTGTATTGAAGAACACATTTGTAGCAAGCTTTATGATTGTATAGTTCTTCAATTCTTGTCATTTTCAACACCTTTATACGACATATTTGTGAAGGAGAAGCTGGTGTATAAAGCTTACTCCTTAGAGGTGAGCAAAAGGTGCAAAGGTGCAAAGGTGACGTTTTGGTGCAGCCTCTTGAAGAAGTTGGTGAAAAGCTTCTTCCTTTGGCTTTGTAAGGTGACTTTGGTGTTTGGTGTTTAGTGAAATCCAAGAGAAGGTGTCTCTTGGGACTGGAGTAGGTCACATTGACCGAACCAGGATAATTCCTTGTGTTCTCTACTTATTTCCTGCACTTACTGTTTTCTGGCTGAGAATTACACACACTTGGCACGTATAATTGAACAAGCAAACGTTCTTAGAATTGCATGAATTTTGGATATGTTATACTTCAATGTGTTAGCTTTCATTAGCCGCAAGAATCACTAAATTCTAAGGTGTGTAGCATATTCAAATCGTCTTCACAAAATTGTCGCTACATTCTGTGAACAGTTCTGACCAGTGTGCAAAACTTGTTCGATTTGAACAGGCTATCCTTTGAATCTTGGAGTGAGCCTTATATCAAATTAAACTAGACATCTTAAGGTTTAATTTGACATAAGATTCATCAAAATAGCACGGGTAGATTTTGAGATATCAGTGTTTGAAGTTCAGCAAACATTCTGCCTGAAACTGCCAGAATTGCACACTTTACTTATCTTGCATATTTGAACGTACTAACTTGCTTGAAATTGGCTGAAATTTTTATGACATATCATAAACATACTAAACTTGATCTCTGCCAAGTTTGAGAGCATTCACAGGTGTATAAGTGGTTCAACCAAAACGTGCAAAACAGTGAACTGTTTCTGGAATTTTCAGAATCTGAGATTAAAGAGGCAAAGGGGTCTTCAAACAGGTTTTTGAAGGTAATCATAGTGCAATTTCCGCTAAACCACTATTCACCCCCCCCTCTAGTGGTGCTATACAGGTCCAACAATTTCCTTTGCCCTCCTTCTTGTCATAGGACCTTTGACCTCTTGATGGGGCCCTTGATCCTCATCGGACCCTTGATCCTCATCAATCCCCCCCTCCTCAAAAGGATTCGTCCTTGAATCAAAAAGGTCATCGTTGAAAGGGGTGAGATCAGCAACATTAAAAGTAGGTGAAACTGAACCATACCTGTCGGGAAGATCGAGGATGTATGCATTGTCACCTATGCGTTTCAATACTTTAAAGGGTCCATCTCCTTGAGGCAACAATTTTGACTTTCTTTCATTGGGAAATCTTTCTTTACGTAAATGTAACCACACTAAATCTCCAGGTTTGAACACAACTCTTTTCCGATGTTTGTTAGCTCGTCGTTCATAAGCTTTGTTTTTCTTTTCTAGTTGTGTTTTAACTTGTTCATGCAGTTTCTTTATGTTGTCCGCTTTTTGTTTACCATCAAGACTAGAACGTTCATGCACGGGAATAGGAATCAAATCAATAGGAGACAAGGGATTAAAGCCATACACGATTTCAAATAGACTATGCAAAGTACCGTGATGGACACTCCTATTATATGCAAATTTGATATATGGTAAACAATCTTCCCAATGTTTAATGTGTTTTTGCAAAATGGCACGCAAAAGTTGAGAAAGAGTACGATTAGCGACTTCAGTTTGTCCATCAGTTTGTGGGTGTGCGGTGGTGGAAAACAACAATTGTGTACCAAGTTTAGCCCACAAAACATGCCAAAAATGACTCAAGAATTTCGTATCTCTATCACTTACAATTGTACGTGGCATGCCATGCAATCTAACAATTTCTTTGAAGAACAAATCAGCAACATGTGTGGCATCATCAACTTTTCAACATGCAATGAAATGTGCCATTTTTGAAAATCGATCAACCACAACATAAATGCTATCGCGTCCTCCCCGAGACCTAGGAAGTCCTAAAACAAAGTCCATAGAAATGTCAATACAAGGGGAATCAGGGACGGGTAAAGGCGTGTAAAGGCCATGTGGTTGGGACTTGGATTTGGCTTGTTTGCAAGTGATGCAATTACCACACAACCTCTCGACGTCTACTCTCATGTGGAGCCAATAGAAATGTTCTTTAAGAGTCTCAAGGGTTTTGAATACTCCGAAATGACCCATTAAACCTCCCCCATGGGCTTCTCTAGTCAATGCTTCTCGTAGGGATGATTGGGGAACGCACAATTTTTGTTCTTTGAAAAGATAACCCTCGTGTATGTAAAATTTCCCAAATGGTGCTCCTTTACATGCCTCGAAAATGGTGCCAAAGTCATGGTCATTGGGGTACAAGTCCTTAAGTGATTCGAATCCTAAGAAGCGTGAAGATAATGTAGTCACTAACGTGTATTCCTAGAGAGGGCATCGGCAACTATATTATCTTTTCCTTGTTTGTACTTAATCACGTAAGGGAATTGTTCTATGAACTCTACCCATTTGGCATGTCTTTTGTTCAACTTTCCCTGCCCTTTAAGATACTTAAGGCTTTCGTGGTCAGTGTGAATCACAAACTCTTTAGGTTGAAGATAGTGTTACCAAGTTTGTAGGGATCTCACAAGGGCATAAAGTTCCTTATCATAGGTAGAGTAATTCAATGCTGCTCCTTTCAACTTTTCGCTAAAGTAGGCTATGGGTTTCTTACTTTGGGTCAAAACTGCGCCTATACCCACTCCACTTGCATCACACTCGATCTCAAAGGTCTCGTGAAAATTTGGTAGCCTAAGTTTGGGTGCAGTGGTCAGCCTATGTTTAAGTTCGTCAAATGCCTGTTGTTGTAGCTCTTCCCACCTAAAAGGCACATCTTTTTTCACAATTTTGTTTAGGGGTGCAGCTATGGAAGAAAAATCTTTGACAAAGCGTCTATAAAAGCTGGCTAGTCCATGAAAACTGCGAACTTCCCCTACATTCTTAGGTGTAGGCCACTCCACAATTGACCTAACCTTTTCCTCATCCATCTCTACTCCCTCTGCCGAAATGACAAAGCCTAGAAAAACCATGCGTTCTAAACAAAAAGAGCACTTCTTAAAGTTGGCGTAAAGTTGTTCTTGCTTAAGCTTTTCAAAAACGGCTCTAATGTGGTCAAGATGATCTTCTATGGTGTGGGAATAGATTAGGATATCATCGAAATAGACAACGACAAAGCGTCCTATAAACGCACGTAAGACTTCATTCATTAGCCTCATAAAGGTACTAGGGGCGTTGGTGAGCCCGAAGGGCATCACTAACCACTCATAGAGCCCAAACTTGGTTTTGAATGCAGTCTTCCATTCGTCCCCTTCTCTAATGCGTACCTGGAAGTACTCTTGCTTAAGGTCGATTTTGGTGAAGAATTTGGATCCGTGCAACATGTCTAACATATCGTCTAGCCTAGGTATGGGGTACCTATACTTGACGGTAATCTTGTTTATGGCTCGGCAATCGGTACACATTCTCCACGTTCCATCCTTTTTGGGTACTAAAATGACTGGGACGGCAGATGGGCTTAGACTCTCTCGAACTTGTCCACTAGCTAGGAGCTCCTCTACTTGCCTTTGGATTTCTTTGGTTTCTTCGGGGTTGGCTCGATAGGCTGGGCGATTGGGTAACACTACTCCTGGGACAAAGTCGATTTGGTGTTCTATTCCTCTAATGGGTGGTAATCCGGATGGTAGTTCGGAGGGAAATAGAACTTCATATTCTTGGATAAGGGACGCAACTGAGGTAGGTAAGTTTGGTGGGAGTTCTTCAAGGGCAAGTTGACACGACTTTGGGATGATGATGAGGACAGTTTGGTTGTTATAAAGTGCACGTGTAACCTCTTTTTTCTTTGCAAAATACCCACACTTGTTTTTGGACTCGTTGACACTTAGGGGCACTACCTCTTTTCCCTTGCTCTCATGTTTTTTGTTCTCACTTTTCATACACTCCACGAATTTTCTCTCGGCTTCTTTTTCCTTATGATCGGCTCTAGACTTGGACATGCGTTGGTGATCCTCGTGGACTTTGTGTGGTGGAAGTGCATGCAGTTTGTACAATTTGCCATTCAACTTGAAAGAATAACGATTCAAATAACCATCATATGTCACATGTCGATCAAATTGCCATGGCCTACCAAGTAAGATATGACTAGCATGCATATCACATAAAACATCATCTTTGTAACTACCAATGCTAAGAGAAATCAAAACTTGTTTACTTACGCTAACTTCACCGCAGTCATTTAGCCATGCAAGTTTGTAAGGGTGCGGATGATTAGTCATAGGCAAATTTAGTTTTCTTACTAATTCGATGCTAGCCACATTAGCACAAGAACCGGAATCAATGATCATGGTGCACACTTTACGATTTATCATGCAATGAATATGGAAAATTTTTTCTCTATGTTGTTCGTGATCATCTAATTTCGGATATGCATTTAAAGCTCTACGCACAACAAGAAATTCCTTGGTATCAAAATCATCTAATGCGCCTAGATCCTCTTCAGGTTCAATTTCATTATCATGCTCAAACTCGTTTTCATGCTCGGACTCGGACACATATTCGTTTGTCTCTTCAATTAACATGATTCTTTTTGCATTAGGACATTCTTTTCCTATGTGACCACGTCCTTGACATTTATAACATTTAATCTCTCTAAACCTGTTTGAAGGATCCGAAGAATTTCCGGTAGGAGCCTTTTGTTGGGTGCGTTCATCTCTCCTTTGTGTGGATTGCACACGATTGTCCATTCTTTGTGACGCACCTTGGTCACGTGCTTGGCCTCCTGTAGGCCGTGAACTTCCTGTTCCTGAAGGCTTGCTGTGAAATCTTGATGAAGATTGATTAGTACGATAATTGGAATTGAAATTGGAGGAGTTACGTACCTTTAATTGTGCTTCAATCTTTTCAGCCATATGGACCATGGTTGTGAGGTCGAGGTAAGGTTGAAGGTCAACCCTTTGCGCAATCTCCCTGTTTAAACCATGTAAGAATCGAGTCTTGGTGGCTTCTTCAGGTTCCTGCAAGTTAGACCTCTCCAAAAAAATTTCTAACTCTTTATAATACTCGTCTACACTTTTGGAACCTTGACGTAAGTTATGCAAACTTGTGAAAATAGAACTCTCATAATTGTTTGGAATAAAACGTTGTCGCATTTCAAACTTCATTTCTTCCCAAGTAGCAATTGGAGGTTGTCTCGTCTTAGTTCTATTTTGACACAAATTCGTCCACCAATTAAGTGCATATCCAGAAAATTCAATGGAAGCATACCTCACTTTTTGCAATTCACTATAATTGGTACAAGAAAAGATCAAATCCACTTTCGTTTCCCATTCTAAATATTCCTCCGCATTACTTTTTGATGAGGATCAAGGGTCCGATGAGGATCAAGGGCCCCATCAAGAGGTCAAAGGTCCTATAACAAGAAGGAGGGCAAGGGAACTTTGTCATCAAGTTGCCACCTTCTTGTACAAGCATGTTCAAGATGAACCTAAGACTCCTTGGGTTCATTTCATTGAACCTTCAACTTGAGCATGTATCACATGCACGTTTTTGAATTTTATTTTGTGTCGTGTGATCTTAGTTTTATGTATTTGCTTTGTAGGTAAATTAGGTACAAGGGAATGTTTGAAGAGAATGTTCAAGAGAATGTTTGAAGAGAATGTTTCAAAAGAATGTTTGAAGAGAATGTTGAAGAGAATCTTTCAAGAGAATATTCGAAGAGAATGTTTGTCTATGCTAAGACAAATTCAAAAGTGTCCAAGATAGAGTCTCTTGATCAAGTTGAAATCAAAATCATCTCCATTATCCACAAGAAGGGGGCGGCCATATCTAAAGCAAATGGATAATGATCAATTGAGTTTTAATTCAAAGCTAGGCTTGAATTTAAAATTCAACCTAAATTTGAATTCAATCTCAATCAATTGGAGACTTAAAGTTCAAAAGGATTTCAGCCTAATCTACATCCATTCCAAAGAAGTCACACGCCAACATGAAGTCATTTTGAAGGATAAGGATCACACGCCAATTTTTGAAGCAAAGATGAGATGGCAATTCAAATTTGAATCCAAGTTTAAAATTCAAGTTCAAGTTAAACTCAATCTCCAACCAGCATTTGAATTCAACATCTCAACCAATTGAAGACATCTCACACGCCTAGATAAGCATCCACACGCCACTTGAAGATCAAAAAAGGATGGGATTATAATTCAAAGATTGAATTCAAGTTTGAAGTCAAATTGAATCCAATCTTCAACTAGCCTTTGAATGCAAAGTCAACCACATCTCCAACGCCAATTTCAGCATCTCCAACGCCAAGTTCATCACCAAACATGACTAGATTCATTGAAGATAACATCTTTCAAGCATTTCAAGTTTTAGCTAGAATTATCTTAGTTTAAATTTTCAAGCAAAGTTCAAATTCAAACGTTTGTTAGATAGCTTTATTTGAATTATCTCTAGCCATCTCAAGCTAAAGGGGGCGTCTTCTAGGCCTATAAATAGGACCCTTTGGCTGGTTGTAAACTCACCTTTTCGATGAATAACAATTCTTGATATTTTCTTCACTTTGAGTGATACTTTGTTTTCTTGGTTTTGCATTAAAAACCTAAGTTAAGATCCTTCAAAGTTGAGCGATTTGAAGGTATTGCCATTGCTAAAAGGTGCCGTCCAGGAGGGCCTTCTTGGTTTTCCTGATCAACGACCATCTTATAGTGTTGGTCTTGCTCGTTGTCCACGCGTTTGATCACTAAGGAAGCAAGGGGAAGTTTACTTCTTTGTGCCTAACCCTTTGTGAAGGACGTTTGGAAGGTGGAATTGTTGGAGCCCACGAGTTGCACGCATCAAATTGGTATCAGAGCGAGGTTACTCTATTCCACCATCTATCATTTCCTTTTCGTTTGAGTCTAGTCATTTCAATTTCAGTTGAGTCCTTCTTCTACTACTCCCTCTACACGCCATTTGTCTTGCATTCCATTCCAAAAAAAAACGTCCAAAACAAAAACATTGCTTTGAGTCCTTACACGTTGCTGCATTTTGCTTTTCATCAAGTGTCATTTCCTTTATTTCCTTTCGCATCACAATCTGATTTTGAGTCCTTCAAACTTGAACAAATTAGGGTTCGTTGCATTTTAGGTTACATTCAGCTTTCTTTAAAATAGTCCAACCATCAGCCTATAAAGCTACCTCGGTTTCAAATCATCTTGTTGCTACCGAAGCTTTTAGTTGGTGATGATTGTATGCATCTTATGATTCGCATTGTGATTGATTTCATGCTTTAAGACAAGTAGTCATACGTGTGTTTGCCTTCCCGAACCATTTTCAAAACCCTAATTCCACCACCCCACCCCACGGCCCATCCAACCCCACCCCAACCCAACCTTAAAACGCACCAACCTGGTCCCAAACAACTCTATTTCCACCCCCAAACAAAAAGCCCCAATCCAATTTACCCAAAAACAATCAGATTCTAAAGATCCCAATTCATTCAAATAAACCCTAACCCTAGAATTTGAATTTTGCTCAAATTCTGTCCTAGACAAACCAATATCCAAATTGGCCACACCAATCATCAATTACCAACCAAAATAGTCAATTTACAGCATCCGTTCCATTCCTACAACTACATTCCGCAAAACCCCAAAACGTTCAAAACCACCCTAAATCAAAAAAACCTAACCCTAACCCCTATTCGGCCTTACCCAATTTCCATCACCTTCCAAGGTCAATTTTGTTGCAAGTCCAAGATACAAATTGCATTTTAAATACATTGCACTATTCTGTCCAAAAACGCAAGTGCTAAGCGCAAACAAGTGAAATTCCAATTCTACCCTTAGTCAAAAAAAAGGAGAATCTGAATCTTGCTCAATTGAAATAGCAAGGAAGAAAAAGAAAAACAAAAAGAACAAGAGCAAAGAAAACGGGCAAAACGTTTGTGCATTGCGTGGAAAATTTTTTGGTACGACTTGCAAACCTTGGATACCATATTACCCACTTTCCCATCCCCTATACCCAATTCTCCAACTCTTGATCTTCTTGAACCAATCACACATTTGGTTGCTCGATTGTTGCATGACTTGAACCATTTTGTGGATAGTAAGTGCATAGAATCAAAATTAACTAAAGATTGCCCACGGCAACCCTTAGTTCATCTTTGGTTCAGCCTTATACATCAACTTTGGTTGCTTATTTTCTTTGAATCTTAGTAGAAAGTTCAAGTTTGAATTCATTTCAATTGATTCTACTTTGATACTAATTGGTGCAACTTGAAAGCAAAAGGGAAGAAACAAGCGGAGAACAGTGTGGTTTGAAGAAGCCTTGGCAATACACTTCCTTATTGATCACTTTGAGACTTCTTAACTTCAGGTTATCCAAGAACCAAAGTGGTAAGAGAGTGGAAAGAGTCGAAATCGGAGTGTCCATAGCTTATTTTTTTACTAATCCCTTAACGTTTGTTTGTCTTTGTGTTAGTTTGCTTCTTTCTTTTTTTTCCTTTGTTTTCGTTCAATTCCTTAGGTACAATGGCCAGCACCAATTCCGCATCTAGCAAGTCTAAAGGAGCCGAAACTGTTGACAATACTCAACAACAAATGCTGGAAATGCTTAAGAAACTCATGCACGACAATGAGATAATTAAGCATCGCTTGGAAGACGTGGAGCGAAGCTACAAAACGAGTGATGGCCAAGGAACAAGCAGGGCCGTTCCACCACCACAACCAAGGCGCCATCCTCCGGAAGAAGTTGAGGACGATAACATTCGACCCCCACACACCGAAGCGAGACGTTTTGATTTAGGGTTAGGGTTTTTTTGATTTAGGGTGTTTTTTGAACGTTTTGGGATTTTGCGGAATGTGGTTGTAGGAACGGAATGGGCGTTGTAAATTGACTATTTGGGTTGGTAATTGATGATTGGTGTGGCCAATTTGGATATTGGTTGGTCTAAGACAGAATTTGAGCAAAATTCAAATTCTAGGGTTAGGGTTTATTTGAATGAATTGGGATCTTTAGAATCTGATTGTTTTTGGGTAAATTGGTTTGGGGCTTTTTGTTTGGGGTATAAATAGAGTTGTTTGGGACCAGGTTGGTGCGTTTTAAGGTTGGGTTGGGGTGGGGTTGGTTGGGCCGTGGGGTGGGGTGGTGGAATTAGGGTTTTGAAGATGGTTCGGGAAGGCAAACACACGTATGACTACTTGTCTTAGAGCATGAAATCAATCACAATGCGAATCATAAGATGCATACAATCATCACCAGCTAAAAGCTTCAGTAGCAACAAGATGATTTGAAACCGAGGTAGCTTTATAGGCTGATGGTAGGACTATGTTAAAGAAAGCTGAATGTAACCTAAAATGCAACGAACCCTAATGTGTTCAAGTTTGAACGACTCAAAAATCAGATTGTGATATGAGAGGAAATAAAGGAAGTGACACTTGAATGATGAAAAGCAAAATGCAGCAACTTGCAAGGATTCAAAGTAAATGACTTTTTTTTTGAATGAATGAGATGCAGGACAAATGGCGTGTAGAGGGAGGAGTAGAAGAAGGATACAATTGAACTTGAAATGACGACTCAAACGAAAAGGAAATGATAGATGGTGGAATAGAGTAACCTGTCTCTGATACCAAATTGATGCGTGCAACTCGTGGGCTCCAACAATTCCACCTTCCAAACGTCCTTCACAAAGGGTTAGGCACAAAGAAGTAAACTTCCCCTTGCTTCCTTAGTGATCAAACGTGTGGACAACGAGCAAGACCAACACTACAAGATGGTCGTTGATCAGGCAAACCAAAATGGCCCTCCTGGACGGCACCTTTTAGCAATGGCAATACCTTCAAATCGCTCAACTTTGAAGGATCTTAACTTAGGTTTTTAATGCAAAACCAAGAAAACAAAGTATCACTCAAAGTGAAGAAAATATCAAGAATTGTTATTCATCGAAAGGTGAGATTACAATCAGCCAAAGGGGTCTATTTATAGGCCTAGAAGACGCCCCCATTCAGCTTTGAAAGTCTAAAAATAATTCAAAATAAAGCTAGCTAACAATGTTTGAAAATTGAAAACTATTTGAATTCAAAGCTAAAACAAATCCTAGCTAAAAACTTCAAATCTTGCAAGACATTATCTTCAATGAATCTGGTCATGTTTGGTGATGAAATTCGCGTTTGGAGATATAGATGAAGTGGTTGAGCTTGAATTCAAAGGCTAGTTGAAGATTGGATTCACTTTGACTTCAAACTTGAATTCAATCTTTGAATCATGATCCCATACTTTTTGATCTTCAAGTGGGCGTGTGGAAGGATAAAGAAGTGTAGAAAATCTGATTTGGATGATGATAAGATGGCTGGACTTGAATTCAAATGTTGATTGAAGATTGAATTCAAATTGAGTTTGAATTTGAATTCAAACTTGGACTCAAATTTGATTTGTGATCTATCCTCATCCTTGCTTCAAGATAGGCGTGTGGTTTCTTCAAAAATGGCTGGAATCTTTATCTTGAATTTGAAGGCCTAATCTGGTTGGAACTTGAATTTGAAATCGTGGCTGAACTTTAAATCCAGGTTAATCTTCCTTTTTGAATTCCATATGGCCGCCCCCCCCCTTTGTGGATAATGGAGATGATTTTGACTTCAACTTGATCAAGAGATTCTATCTTGGACACCTTTGAATTTGTCTTAGCGTAGACAAACATTCTCTTCGAACATTCTCTCGAAACATTCTCTTCAAACATTCTCTTCAAACATTCTCTTTTAACATTCTTTTGAAACATTCTCTTCAAACTTCTCTTTAACATTCTCTTGAAACATTCTCTTTCACCTAATTTACCTACAAAGCAAATACATAAAACTACGATCACACGACACAAAATAAATTCAAAAACAAAGAATGTAGACGTGCATGCTGAGACATGCTCAAGTTGAAGGTTCAATGAAATGAACCCAAGGAGTCTTAGGTTCATCTCGAACATGCTTGTACAAGAAGGTGGCAACTTGATGACAAATTTCCTTTGCCCTCCTTGTCATAGGACCTTTGACCTCTTGATGGGGCCCTTGATCCTCATTGGACCCTTGATCCTCATCAGCCCAGCTGATCGTGGGATAGAACATCACTATTTTACAGTGTTGTTGTGCTAAACTCTGCTGATTGGATGAGAACATTCTGTAGAGAAAAAGGGGTTTGAGTGATTTCAAAATACATGATTTAAACGTGTTACAAAGAAATTCATGACATATTGCATATTACTTGCCTTATATAATTCATATATAATGTTGCCGTACTAACGAGCCATGAAGCTTTAAAGCTTACATCAAATGGCAAACATTTGTTGTGTTTGAGCTATTTTCAGGTGCCACCATTAATGAACTAAACTAGTTCATTAAGTGAAGTACTTAGTTAATTAAACTAAGTAGTTCATTAAAGGAAGCAATATTTGGAAAAGGCACAAAGGCAACAAGGTGAAGAAAGGAAAGTCTTTCACTCTTCTCCCCACACTTATATACACGCCATTTATACATATATATATATATATATTCAGATTTTTTAAAAAAGGCACATACACGCTTATTTCAACGTACTACCGACACATTATATATTTTACGTACGTACGTTAACGTCACACCACCATACTTAACTCATATTTATGAGTATATTCAGGGCTTATATCATACATATGATATAAGTCATGGTGATGACAAATTAAATACGACACGTTAAAAGGTTCTAAACCGAAAATTATCGTATCGGGCGAATACCGAAACTTCGCCAACATGTCACGTACTTGCCATAAATAGATGGGCAGCCCCTACACTTCAAAATTAGCCATACATTTCGTGGCTTACATGGTATGTGCAGCCATAAAATCATTTCATGATGGCACACAAATCACCCCCACATTAAGGCCAAATTGTGGATATTCCAATTTTCTCACATGTCTAGGCGCCACTTTAATCAGCCTTATGAGCTGAATATTAAAGTTTAAATTATGTATATTATGTGTAACATACTATATATAACATGTGTAAAAATTTGAAATTTAATTAGAGAAAAATCGGGTAATCGATACACATCGAAAATTCGGTTTTCTACGTACACGACACATGGAACGTTTTTGGCACATCATATAACATGTATCTAGACACCTTTTACATATTTCATACATCTCAAAGTGTTCTAAAAAATTCAATTAAGGGCTGATTGGAATATACCATGTGTGTATTATTAAATGTGCAATATTTTACAAAGTTTGGGAAAATAAAATTCAACACATGTATCTACACATTATACACGCCTAAACCAGCTTGATGGAGCATATGTGGAGCCTTGTTGGCATATTAGTTGGTCAAGAATGAAGCATAAAATGTTGATGACATAAAGCAAGGAGCTACACAAGGTAACATTTTAAACTTATGTCTCATTTGTAACACATGCTGATAATTTCATCATGTGCATTATAGGCTGGCCGATTTTTTGTAACTTATGAGGGATATTTTACTTCTTGATTCAGGTGGATTAATTGGAATACAATTTGGAAGTATTTTGAATAAGTTATTGAATTAAAGTAGTGATATATTCGAATATCACACATGCTAAAAATTTCAGCATATGTGTGAATGTATAGTGGCCGAAATATTGGCCACATTGTTGTCTAATTTTCATTCCATAAAAGATGAGAATATTGTATACTAAATGGTGATTGAATTATCTTTTGATTTCTTGGATTAAAACAATACAAAATAGGCAATATTTTGAACAAGAGGTGGATGTTACACATGCTGAAATTTCAGCATGTGCAAGACTCATTATGGCCGATTTTTGCAAACCATTTTGGAGAAAATTGTCTTGCTAATTTTGGGTGATAATCTTATGAGTTATGGTAACTATTTTATGATGATTTTGGCATATGTTTGAAGTGTTATTCTCAGATTTGTCTAGTCATCAAGTGATGACAACATCCAACTAATCAATGAGTGCCAAGTAAGCAAGAGTTTAATGATCATCCAATGAGAAGATGCCAAGTAAGCAAAGACATGTCACAATGATGTCATATACTCTTCCAAGGACTTAGAAGATAATTTTCAAGAGGGGAAGATCACCCAAGGGGAGCGGCCACATTGATAAAAAGGAAACAAAAGAGAAAAACAAAAACAAGAACAAGTCTTGCAATTTTGAAAGATCAAAAACGTCTAGCCCTCTCCTTCTACACTCTCTTTCTTTCTTCTTCCTAAAAGCCTAATGTACGTACATTCATATACTTGAATAGGCTTCATCTAGACCACCACATATTCGTTTATCATTGTAAAAGATTGATCAAGGTGTGATCAATCTTAGACTTGCAAGGCGGTGGTGTTCGTGTGCATTGTATTTATATACAAGGTTTGTAAAGGGTTGGAGTTGGTGTTAACTCCATCAACCCTGTGGCAAGGTGTTTTTGTGTTGTGTGATTAGTGTGAACCGAGGAAGGTGTCCTCAAAGATCGGAGTAGGTTGTTCATAACCGAACCAGTATAAAATTCTTGGTGTCATTTACTTTCAGCACTTACTTTCAGTTTCAGCACTGTTTATCATTTTTGATCACATTCGTAAAAATAGTAAACGAATTTCAAAAATTATGAAACTTTCCCGAATAATAGCCACTGTCCTAAGGTTAATTTGGCACAAGTTTCAACCCTTTTGGACAAATATAAGTCATCCAAACATCCAAAGTTCTGAGACTAGTGCAGTCTGATTTTCAGGCTTGGAAAGGTTGAGACTTTGATCGTCTTTGACTAACTTCCTAAAAGAATTTTTCAAAACTGTTTCAACCCATTTAAATACAATTTATAAAGGGTTATTCATTAAATTTTCAGAGCATTTGGAGTCACGTACAAATAGGAATTAATTTTTCAAATCAGTCTACTGTTTCTAGCAGATTTGCGCAATCTGACCACCAACAAATTTTCAAGGGGTTAGAGGTTGAATTTAAATCTGAAATTTTTAGGGGACACTCATAACATCTGAGGATAAGTTCTCTCAAAATTTCAAAATTTTGGAAGTCCTACAACCTAGTTTTAAAAACGTTTTAAAACTGGTCCTGAAAACAGAAAATGTTTTCAGAAGTTGAGTTCTTGAGTCAAAACTATATTAAAAACCACATTTTCCACACCAACTATTCAACCCCCCTTCTAGTGGTGCCTTGCAGATCCTACAAGGAGTATCAGAGTGCAGGACACTCACATCAAAAGGATCCAATGATCTAAGTGAGATGGCAACCACAAATTTCAAAACCGAACAAGAAGGTATGTCGAGTCAAAGGCCTCCTCTCTTTGACGGTGAGTCTTTTATTCAATGGAAATTAAGAGTGGAGCAATTTCTTATGGCAATTGATATTGATCTATGGTCAATTATAGAAAATGGTCCTTTTGTTCCATCAAAGTTATCCACTGTAGATGGAGTCACACTAGAGGTCGTTAAGCCTAGACAAGAGTATACTAGTGAGGATAAAAAGAGACTAAGCATGAACGCTAGGGCTATACAGCTACTTTTAAATGGATTAAGTAAAAATGAGTCTAGCTATGTCTCAAATTGTTCTAGTGCTCAAGAAATGTGGAGAATACTTGAAATGAAACATGAAGGCAATATAGTCAAGTAAAAGAGTCCAAGATAAACATGCTTATATCCACACTTGAGTCGTTTAAATTATTGCCTAATGAATCTATCGTTGATATGGATCTTCGCTTGACTAACATCTACAATTCTCTTGAGTCTCTTGGCAAAGCCTTTTACTATGCAGGAAAAGGTGCAAAAAGTCTTGCAAAGCCTTCCATCTGAGTGGGACCCTAAAGTAACGGCAATAGAAGAAAGTAAAGAAACTAATTCAATCAAGATGGAAGAATTAATTGGATCACTTAAGGTGTATGAGAACAAACTCACCATAAAGAAGTCAGAACATCAAAACAAGGTAAAGCTATTGCATTTAAATCAAATGAATACGTATCTACTTCTTCCGATCACATAGATGATAGTGATTCTGAATCGGATAATGATGATTTAATTTTATTGGCTAAAGGCTTAAGAAAATTCATGAGAAAGTCGTTTAGAAACAAAAATAAGGCCACTTCGACTAAAAGATATTAAATGTTATGAATGCGGTAAACTTGGACATCTATCATATGACTACCCTAATAAGGACAAGCAAATAAATAAATACCCTGACAAGGATCGGAACAAGAATAGACTTGTCTCAGAACCTAAGCAAAGGAAACGAGCTCTCAAAGCCTCCACTTGGAGTGATACATCGGATTCTGAGACTGAAACAGAAGAGGAGACTGCACAAGTATGCTTTGTGTCCAAAGCATCAAGCGAGGTATCATCTGACTCTGATTCTGACTATGAGCCTTCTTATGATGATCTTTTTAGTCAGTACTTAGAAATGCATAAATTTACTAAGACTCTCGCGAAAGAAAAGAAACGATTAATTGAAGACAAGAAACTGTTAGAATCTTCTAACGAGAATCTTGTCGCTCAATTAAACGATTTAAAGGAAGAGTCATCATGCATCATTACTGCATTAAAGACAGAGATCTCATCATTGATCATGCAAAGTAATGAAATGAAATCCGAGATTTCAAGTTTGAAATCAAGGAATACAGACTTAGAGAAAATGATGAAACAGTTTGATACGGGATCTAACATGCTAGAGCGTATTATCTTATCACAAAAGCATGATAGTGATAAAACAGGTTTAGGATACATTGAAATAAATGAAGTATCCATTAAACCAACCAAGTTCGTAGTGTCTAAGAAAGTAGACACCCCAAAACAAAAACCGCGTCTAAGATGACGCAAAGACCCCCTCTCCCCTCCTCACGCCCTACTTCTTCCTCATATCATGCGAAATACAATTTTGTGCCATTAAGATATGAGAAGAAACAAGTGATTCATACACGTCATCCATTTCATCATCTAGATTACGCACTATGTACACAAACACAAGGACATATCAAAAACGTCCTACATACAATGAATATAAAAGAGTTCTTGGCCAAAGGCCTAAAGTGCACTCACCACATGTTTACTACACTGCAACTTCATCTGCATTCTTGCCATTTGCAAGACCGAGAAGGATCACCCAAGTATGGATACCGAAAGGTACTTTACTAAAAGGTGAATAACTAACTCGTAAGGATCCAAAATTAAAAGGGTACCTAAATCATTTTTACGCATTGTATGGAACCCACACATCAAAAGATACATCAATCAAATGGTTCCTTGACAGTGGTTGCTCGAGGCACATGACGGGTGACCCGAGCCTATTCACGAAATTGAAGAAGGTCACAAAAGGCAGATCCATGACCTTTGGAGACAACAACGAAGGCAAGATCATCGGAAAAGATACAATTAGAAACTCAATCACTCTTTAAATCTCCAACGTCTTTTTGGTAAGCAACTTATCTTATAATCTTCTTAGCATTTCTCAATTCATTGACAATGGTTTTAATGTGTGTTTCACTCACCCATATTGCAATATAATAAATAAAAATGGAGAAATAGTCTTAAAAGGAAAACGGGAAGGAAACGTTTTTTACGCTTTCTATGGATGATATGTTAGATGCTAAGGTTAAGTGTTTCATGTCAAATGAACCTAACATAAATTTGTGGCATAGAAGTTTAGGACATATTGGCATTTCTACACTAGAAAAACTCCAACGAAAGAACCAAATAAGAGGATTGCCTACACTTGATTTAGACAACTTTCAGTTGTGTGAATCTTGCATAGAGGGCAAACAAACATGCGAGTCGCTTGAACCTAAGAATGAAATAAGCACGACTAGAGTTTTGGAATTACTACACATTGATTTGTTTGGTCCTAGTCGCACTACTAGCCTTGGTGGGCATCACTATGCTTGCGTGATTCTTGATGATTTTTCTCGTTATACTTGGACTTTATTTCTTGTACATAAGGATGATAGGGCTATTGAAATTGCTAAACAGATAAAACAACTTCAAAATCAATATGGCATTAATGTGAAAAAGATAAGAAGCGATAGAGGTGGTGAATTTAAAAATAAGGACATGATTTCATTTTGCGAAAGAAAAAGGAATTAAGCATGAGTTTTCGCCACCTAGAACTCCACAATTAAATGGAGTAGTAGAAAGAAAGAATAGGACATTATAAGAAATTGCTAGAACTATGTTATGCAAAAATAAATTGCCTAGATTTTTGTGGGCGGAAGCCGTAAACTGTGCATGCTACATAATAAATCGATTGTCCATTAGAAAGAAAATAAATAAGACGCCTTATGAGATATTAAATGATCGCATGCCTAAAATTGACTACTTTCGTGTGTTTGGATGCAAATGCTTTGTTTTAAATACAAAAGAAAATTTAGATAAATTTGAATCTAAATCAATTGAATGCATCTTTGTTGGATATTCTGTAAATTCAAAAGCATATAGATGTTATGATCCTCTCACTAGACAAATCATACAATCTATTCATGTGAAGTTTAATGAATTTGGTGAGATTGATAAAGATAAAGAATATGACGATGATTTTGAATTGAAACTCGTGTTGAATGATGATGATGGCATGTTTGATATGCTTTTTATGCATGATACACTAAAAATGCATGATCACTTAGAAATGGATGAGAACATAGAAAATAATCAACCAAGATGGCATAGAGTTCACCCACATGATCTCATTATAGGCGATATCAGTCACGGTGTGCAACCACGTAGAAGAATAACTTCGGATGAAATAAATCAATTTCATGCTATGATTTCCGAAATTGAACCCAAAAATGTGCATGATGCTTTGAGTGATTCTTCTTGGATTGATGCTATGCATGACGAACTTAATCAATTTGTTAGAAATGAAGTATGGGATTTAGTGCCACGACCACAAGATAAGACCATAATAGGCACAAAGTGGGTGTTTAGAAATAAAATGAATGAAGAAGGAAAAGTTGTTAGGAATAAAGCTAGACTTGTAGCACAATGATATAATCAAGAAGAAGGAATTGATTATGATGAGACATTGGATTCATACAAGAAGAGGTATACGTGAAACAACCACCCAGTTTTGAAGATTTGAAACATCCCGATCACGTGTACAAACTAAAGAAGGCACTATACAGGCTAAAGCAAGCACCTAGAGCATGGTATGATCGTTTTGCTACTTTTCTTTTAGAAAATGATTTTAAAAGAGGCACTATAGATAGTACATTATTTTTGAAACAAGATCGGATTTACTTATTATTCAAATTTACGTTGATGACATTATTTTCGGCTCTACTTCTCATAAACTTGTTGAAGATTTTGAAAATTGCATGAAATCCGAATTTGAAATGTCTATGGTTGGCGAATTGAACTATTTTCTTGGCTTGCAAATTAAACAAACGAGTAAAGGTATTCACAAAAGCCAATCCAAATATATAAATGATATGATTAAAAAGTTCAATTTTGAGAATTTAAAACCATCCCCCACCCCTATGAGTGTTACTACCAAATTAGATAAAGATGAACATGGTAAGGATTTTGATAATGCCTTGTATAAATCTATGATTGACTCTTTGTTATATCTTACTGCTAGTAGGCCTGATATCATGTTCAGTGTATGTATGTGTGCACATTTTCAAAGTCAACCTAAGGTGTCTCACTATAATGCGGTAAAAAGAATATTCCGCTATATTAAGCACACACCCACCTTAGGCATTTGGTGTGATAAAGATTGTGAATTTAACTTACATGCCTATACTGATGCAGATTACGGTGGCTGTAAAATAGATAGGAAAAGCGCGAGTGGCACTTGCCAATTTATAGGAAACTCACTTATTTCATGGTTTTCCAAAAAGCAAGCAAGTGTAGCTTTATCCACTAATGAAGCTGAGTACATGGCACTTAGTCTTTGTTGCACATAATTATTATGGATAAAATAACAACTTTCGACCTTTGGAATTACCGTAAATAGAATTCCTATATATTGTGATAGTATGAGTGCAATTAACTTATCTAAGAACCCCATGTTACACTCTAAGGCCAAGCATATAGAAGTACGCTTTCACTTTCTTCGTGATCACGTAAATAATAGTGATATTGTCATAGATCACGCACGTACAGAGGCACAAGTATCGGATATCTTCACTAAAGCCTTAAATCAAGCCACGTACGAAAATCTTCGTTCTAAATTAGGCATGATTTCTGCTGATTTGATTTTATTCTATTTCCATATTTACAGGCATATTTTGATTGACTTTCTAAAATAAAGGGGGAGGGAATGCATGATTTAAGGGGGAGAGAGAAACTGATTGCATCAATCAAGGGGGAGCGGATTTAAGGAGGGGAGAGAAACTGATTGCATAAATCAAGGGGGAGCGGTTTGAAATTTGAAATTCAAATTTTGAATTTATGCATGATTAAAGGAGGAGCGATAAGATTTAAATAATGATTGTAGGTTATTTTGAAAATCGTCAAAAGGGGGAGATCGTAGAGAAAAAGGAGTTTGAGTGATTTCAAAATACATGATTTAAACGTGTTACAAAGAAATGCATGACATATTGCATATTACTTGCCTTATATAGTTCATATATAATGTTGTCGTACTAACGAGCCATGAAGCTTTAAAGCTTACATCAAATGGCAAACATTTGTTGTGTTTGAACTATTTTCAAGTGCCACCATTAATGAACTAAACTAGTTCATTAAGTAAAATACTTAGTTAATTAAACTAAGTAATTCATTAAAGGAGGCAATATTTGGAAAAGGCACAAAGGCAACAAGGTGAAAAAAGGAAAGTCTTCCACTCTTCTACCCACACTTATATACACGCCATTTATACATATACATATATATATATATTCAGATTTTTTGAAAAAGGCACATCCACGCTTATTTCAACGTACTACCAACACATTATATATTTTACGTACGCACGTTAACGTCACACAACCATACTTAACTCATATTTATGAGTATATTCAGGTCTTATATCATATGATATAAGTCATGGTGATGACAAATTAAATACGACACGTTAAAAGGTTCTAAACCGAAAATTATCGTATCGGGCGAATACCGAAACTTTGCCAACGTGTCACGTACTTGCCATAAATAGATGGGCAGCCCCTACACTTCAACACTAGCCATAAATTTCGTGGCTTACATGGTATGTGCAGCCATAAAATCATTCCATGTTGGCACACACAAATCACCCCCACATTAAGGCCAAATTGTGGATATTCCAATTTCAATTTTCTCACATGTCTAGGCGCCACTTTAATCAGCCTTATGAGCTGAATATTAAAGTTTAATTTATGTATATTATGTGTAACATAATATAAATAACATGTGTAAAAAGTTGAAATTTAATTAGAGAAAAATCGGGTAATCGATACACATCGAAAATTTGGTTTTCTACGTACACGACACATGGAACGTTTTTGGCACATCATATAACATATATCTAGACACCTTTTACATATTTCATACATCTCAAAGTGTTTTAAAAAATTCAATTAAGGGTTGATTGGAATATACCATGTGTGTATTATTAAATGTGCAATATTTTACAAAGTTTGGGAAAATAAAATTCAACACATGTATCTACACATTATACACGCCTAAACCAGCTTGATGGAGCATATGTGGAGCCTTGTTGGCATATTAGTTGGTCAAGAATGAAGCATAAAATGTTGATGACATAAAGTAAGGAGCTACACAAGGTAACATTTTAAACTTATGTCTCATTTGTAACACATGCTGATAATTTCATCATGTGCATTATAGGCTGGCCGATTTTTTGTAACTTATGAGGGATATTTTACTTCTTGATTCAGGTGGATTAATTGGAATACAATTTGGAAGTATTTTGAATAAGTTATTGAATTAAAGTAGTGATATATTCGAATATCACACATGCTAAAAATTTCAGCATATGTGTGAATGTATAGTGGCCGAAATATTGGCCACATTGTTGTCTAATTTTCATTCCATAAAAGATGAGAATATTGTATACTAAATGGTGATTGAATTATCTTTTGATTTCTTGGATTAAAACAATACAAAATAGGCAATATTTTGAACAAGAGGTGGATGTTACACATGCTGAAATTTCAGCATGTGCAAGACTCATTATGGCCGATTTTTGCAAACCATTTTGGAGAAAATTGTCTTGCTAATTTTGGGTGATAATCTTATGAGTTATGGTAACTATTTTATGATGATTTTGGCATATGTTTTAAGTGTTATTCTCAGATTTGTCTAGTCATCAAGTGATGACAAAATCCAACTAATCAATGAGTGCCAAGTAAGCAAGAGTTTAATGATCATCCAATGAGAAGATGCCAAGTAAGCAAAGACATGTCACTGTGATGTCATATACTCTTCCAAGGACTTAGAAGATAATTTTCAAGAGGGGAAGATCACCCAAGGGGGGCGGCCACATTGATAAGAAGGAAACAAAAGAGCAAAACAAGAACAAGAACAAGTCTTGCAATTTTGAAAGATCAAAAACGTCTAGCCCTCACCTTCTACACTCTCTTTCTTTCTTCTTCCTAAAAGCCTATTGTACTTACATTCATATACTTGAATAGGCTTCATCTAGACCATCACATATTCTTTTATCATTGTAAAAGATTGATCAAGTGTGATCAATCTTAGACTTGCGAGGTGGTGGTGTTCGTGTGCATTGTATTCATATACAAGGTTTGTAAAGGGTTGGAGTTGGTGTGTTACTCCATCAACCCTGTGGTAAGGTGTTTTTGTCTTGTGTGATTAGTGGAAACCTAGGAAGGTGTCCTCGAAGAATGGAGTAGGTTGTTTATAACCGAATCAGCATAAAATTCTTGGTGTCATTTACTTTCAGCACTTACTTTCAGTTTCAGCACTGTTTATCATTTTTGATCACGTTTGTAAAAATAGTAAACGAATTTCAAAAATTATAAAACTTTCCAGAATCATAGTCACACGTCCTAAGGTTAATTTGACACAAGTTTCAATCCTTTTAGACAAGTATAAGTCATCCAAACGTCCAAAGTTCTGAGACTAGTGCAGTCTAGTTTTCAGGCTTGGAAAGGTTGAGACTTTGATCGTATTTGACTAATTTCCCAAAAGAATTTTTCAAAAATGTTTCAACACATTTAAATACAACTTATAAGGGGTTAGTCTTTAAATTTTCAGAGCATTTGGAGTCACGTACAAATAGGAATTAAGTTTTCAAATCAGTGTACCGTTTCTGGCAGATTTGCGCAATCTGACCATCAATGAATTTTCAAGGGGTTAGAGATTGAATTTAAATCTGAAATTTTTAGGAGACACTCATAACATCTGCGCTAAGTTCTCTCAAAATTTCAGAATTTTTGAAGACCTACAACCTAGTTTTAAAAACGTTTTAAAACTGGTCCTGAAAACAGAAACTGTTTTCAGAAATTGAGTTCTTGAGTCAAAACTATTTTAAAAACCACACTTTCCGCACCAACTATTCAACATCCCTTCTAGTGGTGCCTTGCAGATCCTACACATTCGTTGTTCTATAGCACAGCCGTGCTAAGCTCTGCTTGTATGCTAGGCTTGGCTGAAGCGGTTGAAAGCACCTACTGTTGTTGTGCTGAGGTGCCGAGGTTGGTAGGCCGATGATCAGCCCAGAACGCAAACTCAATTGTGTTGATTGGACTGATCTGATCTGTCTGATCAGTGTGGCTTTAGTTCAGCTTGGCTGGTAGACTGATAGCACAGAAGCACTATTCTGAAGTGCTATTCAGTTCAGATTGGCAGGCCAGCTGACTGTTCAGGACGCAAACTCAATTCTGCTATCTGAACTGTCTTGACTTAGCTGATCAATTCAGCCTACCCTGAGCTCGGCAGGTCGGCCACTTCTTTATTCCAAAAGCAAACTGTACCAAAGTCAATCTGACTTGAATTATTTCACAGTTTTTTGGATTGGTTTTGGATTCTGGAGTTTCTAATGGTTTGACATGGTTTTTGGTTTTTTTATTTGTGGGAAACTATATGACTTGGTATTTTCTTGCTAATTGGCTGAGAAGGAGTAGATGGACGATGATGAGTGTCGTTTCTCTGAGTCTTGTGGGTTTCAACAGACGTTATGTGGGATGCTTGTGCTGGCTGCTCCTATTTGATTGGGTTTCCTCTTGTTTTGGTGTTGGTCTTTTCGGTTGGGATAATTTTTCTGTGGGTTGGGTGTTAGGCCTGCTGGGTTTGTACAATCGGCCAAAAAAAAGATTGTGAAGAATCTTGCTCTTCTGAGTCTTCAAAGATAAACCACGCTCTGATACTATGTCAGAATAGTATAATCGTTCGAGTGGAAGAAAGTATTCCTTTTTCCTTTCACAAATTTTCTCATTACACTGGCTTCCTATTTATAGCACTACATACAATCTAAATATGGCAATACTATATTGCACACTAATGCTAATTTACACTCATTGATTTATAATGATGGATTCTCCGTGATTTTTTCCTGATTTCCTGCGATTGATTTCCTCAATCTTGTAACATGTTCAATGAGCGTAAGCACTATTCAATGAGTTTTCTATACTCCAAATCTGATTTTAGACTCTTCTTAAAAGTTAGAAATCTTGAAAAGAGCTTTTGTCAAGATCCAAAATCTAACCCCACCTGGGTCTCTGACTTTTCTGTTCTTAAACGCTGCTGAGTTTCCTTTTCTTCTACATTCTTCCATAGCTCCTCATGTCAACCAGTCGGTACTCTATGTCGACGAGTCTGGCAATCTCGATCTTGCCACTTCAACTTTCTCAGCCACTAAACTTCTGTAAACATTATTTGTTGGAGAAATTGAAATGGATGAATGAGAAGCTAATGTTCAAAGTAGGGAAAAAATAATTTGAAGTTGGTTTCTTAATCGTAATTCAAATTTGAGAATCGATTACTTAGCCGTAATTCGAATTTGGAAAATCATTTACGTAACCGTAATTTAATTTTCAAAGTCGGCTATTCAAATTTGAAAAGCAGTTGTCTGTTATCTGATCTAACAGTGGTAATCTGATGTGACGGCTGTGGTTAAACTGTCAATTAACCATCCTAATCAAATTTTTCCCTATAAATAGTAGCTGAGCTGACCTCTCTGGTCACACTTACTCAGAATCCAATATTCTCCTCTCCTCCTTTCTACATTTTGCATCAAGTCCGAGAAGTACAGGACATCTTACAGGTTCGTAAAGTTCATACACTGTAGTGCCGCTCATCTGAACTGACTTCCGTTGTATCCTGAGAGACGATTGTTCCATCTAGTTGGGCACAGTATACTGGAGTAATACGTCTTAAGGACAGAGTCCTGGACTCATCTTGGATCTCTGCTCAGCTGAGCTGTTAAGGTTATTGCCAAGCTAAGCTCTGCTTTGTGCTGAGCCCTGCTATTATGCTTAGAACATTCGTTGTTCTGAAGCGTTGTCTTTCTGAGCTCTGCTTTCTGCTGAGCTCTGCAATTTGGTTGAGGACATTCGTTGTTCTGCAGCTCTGCCGTGCTGAGCAGAGCGGCTGAAAGCTCAACTTTCGTAGTTGTGTTGAAGTGCCGAGGTTGGCAGATTGGTGATCAGGCCAAAACATAAATACAATTGCGCTGACTGACTGGTCTGATCAGCCTGACTTTATTTCAGCTCGGCAGGAGGGCTGATAGCATAGAACCATTGTTCTGAAGTGTTGTTCAGTTCAGATCGACAAGTCGGCTGACAGTTCAGAACGTAAACTCATTTGCGGTATCTGAACTATCTTGACTTAACAGATCTATCCAGCCTACTAGAGCTCGGCAGGTCGGCCACTGCTTTATTCCGAGAGCAAATTATACAGATGTCAATCTGACATGAATTATTTCCAACAATTCTTAAGACGTATTTGTTTTGATTCTGTACTGATTCCTGTTTATTTCTGATCTTATAGAAACCTGATGGAGAACACAAGCTCTAGCTCGGTCCAAGGCGTAGACGTACACAGTTCTGCCCCAATGGCACCAAATGCTGGGTTGCCGAGACATACTCCTCCTGCACAGGGTCTTGCAGTTGCCCACGTGGAGAAACCTAAGAGGTTCAGTGGGAGCATCTTCAAGCGTTGGCATCAGAAGATGATATTCTTCTTGACTGCCATGGGGTTGGCTACCTTTCTGACCAAGGACCCACATATGGTGGATCCGCTGGAGGACCAAACCCAGAATATGCAGAACAAACTTTTTTTGAAGCATGGAACATCAATAATTATGTTTGTTTGTGCCATATTCTGAGTTATTTGGACAACTCCTTGTATGGTTTGTACTGCACGTACAAAACCGCAAAGTCGTTGTGGCTAGCTTTGGAAAAGAAATACCGTACGGAAGATGTCGGCACTAAGAAATTTATTGTCGCAAATTCCTGGATTTCAAAATGTCTGATTCTCGCACTGTTGTTTCTGAAGTTGAGGAACTTTAGACGTTGGTTGCCGAGATGGAAAAGGAAGGCATGTTGCTCAGTGAATCTTTCATCGTGGCTGCAATGATTGAGAAGCTACCTCTTTCGTGGAGAGAATTAAGAAGCTATCTCAAACACAAGAGAAAAGAGATGACATTAGAAGATCTGATTGTCCGACTCTACATTGAGGAAGACCATCGCAGATCTAATAGAACGCCACAATCAAGCTCTAATCAAGCCAAGGCCCATGTTGTAGAGGCCAAGAAAAAGAAGGGCCAACTCGGGGTGAACAAGAAAGGCAAACAGATTCCCAAGAAGTTCACCGGAAAATGCTACAACTGTGGCATTCAAGGGCATGTCAGCAATGAATGCAAAAAGCCCAAGAAGAAGCAGACCAAGGCAAAGGCCAACACAGTCGATGCCATGGATGATCTGAACCTCTGTACGGTGGTCTCAAAGTGCAAAGCTGTGGGGAATATGCGCGAATGGTGGCTTGATACTGAACACAAATGTTAAGCAATTTCCTGTCAGTGATTTTTGAGAGTGAAGAAGGCCAACATCACTACAAACTTTTGGCCCATGCATCTGAATACTAAGACATCCAATTCCATCGGCACATCTACATATTCGGCTATAAATAAATATATGTAGACATTCAATTATGTAATCATATATGCTTATACATGATCCACATTTTTATACAAAAATATAATTACGGATTTCACAAATTCATAGTAAGTACAAAAATGATATTTTGATGAGCCAAACGAAGGCTAGAAAACGTTGCCAAGGACTTTGTCTCCTATTCCAAACTGATTTGAACACAAGCTATGTCAAAGAACATCTCCAAGATACCCCTTGAACTTTAACCATTGTTCTTGGCTCAATTTATGCCAACACCTCTCCCTCTTTGGCACTCCAACACATCTAAAACCTCAATGAGACCCTAAGATGCTGTAAACCAAATGATGAAGCAAATACTAACAAGTTCTAGGCTGGAACTTGCAAGAAAACCGTTTAGTGGTTTCAAACTTCAACTAAGAATTAGTTGTGAACTCCTTGAAGGAAATTTGATTGAAATGTATTGATAATGGTTGTGTTTACAATCTGGTTCTAGCTCTACTTATAACCAACGAAAATGCTAAGAAGTACAAGATTTAATATACAAAATACTAGACTAAAATGACATGCTTTGCTTGGAAATTGTTTGAGCAACTTTTGGTTCCAAAAGGCTGGTTGCCTTTGTCGTGTATTCAACCTATTTTCCAGCCTTCTTCCTTTGATCAATTTGATTGGCTTAGATAGGTAGCAGCTTGCTTGAGAAAGGCCTTTGATTGGTTGCAAGTTGTCTTTGAATCTTCAAACCTTCTCATTCCTTAGCCCAACGGTTTTCTTCAAGCATTTTGATTGGATGAATCTTTGTGCAGCTTCTTTTCTTGTCTTCAACTTGAGTGTGATTGGTTTGAACATTTGCAAGACTTCTTCTCATTGGTTAAAGCTTTGAGCAGCTTGTCTTGCTCACTATTTGCGTGGAGGACAAAGCCTTGTGTTTGACATGAGTGCTTGTCACCTCCTTGCTTGTAAGCTACTTGCTTATCACCTCCTTGTTTGTAACCTACTTGTTTATCACCTCCTTGCTTGTAAGCGACTTGTTTGTCACCTCTTTGCTTGGACAAAATTTCAGGTTTGAATTGCATCTTCAAGCTAAAAAGTGTACCTGAAAGATAAGGCAAGAATACAACACAAACTATCCTAAAACAAAGTTAACAAACCAACAATAATAAAAGGAACAACTAAAGATATGTACAACACGTTTTGGATACAACTAAATCATAGCTTGTATCATATAAACCCAATGGACATCATCTTTGCTTGGCTCATCCTCTTCATGCCTGTAAAGAAATGATTCAACACATTGTAACAATTTCTTAGCCATACTCCTTGTCATGGGACCTGTGTGGGGCATCGAGGTGTCAACGTCAGTGTTTGTATCCACAAGGTTAGGCTGTAGCTCATCATTCCCTCCCACTTGAAAAGGATTCGTCCTCGAATCTCAACATGAAGAGAATAAGGGATAGGGATGTAGGATGTACACGTATGATCATCTACACCATAATCAATATGAACATGATAATACAAATGGTGAAAAAAGGATTCGTCCTCGAATCTCAACATGAAGAGAATAAGGGATAGGGATGTAGGATGTACACGTATGATCATCTACACCATAATCAATATGAACATGATAATACAAATGGTGAAGGTGAAATACCTTGGTGCATCCTTATCTTTGAAGAAAGAATAAGGTGTGTACACGCTTTCTAAAATGTTTAGGATGTACTAACAATATGATAACAAAAATTTTAGAACACATACATCCTAACAGATAAAACAACATCCAAAAAGCATATTGCAACATATTAACACTAAATATACAAATCTTACAGACATGTGCAATATTTAGACAAGATGTATCAATTGAGATGACAACAGGCAGACATTCAACAAGATGAGATGAAATAGATATTTCAGAAATAGAATCTTCATCTATACTAAATATGTCATTCAATTCATTAACTAGTTCATCCAAGGATTTATGTTCATTTGTAGCTGAATCTATTTCAATAATGACATCATGATCAAGCTCTACATCAAGTAGACAATCTAGTTCAGCTAACATCAAATCATAAGAATCTAGTTTATCAATGTCATTCTCAACAGAATTACTTACATCAATGTCATCAATGAAATGTACAGGATGTAATTCAGATTGTAACCCAGAAACAAGCATCTCAGCAGAATGCAGATCATGCACAGGGATTTCATTTATATGCCATGTCACAATGTAAATCATTTTCAGACAAAGTGTTATCACAATTAACATCATCTATAAGCAAACGACTAACACTTTGGAAATCACCAACAGATTCAAGTGAAGGGTCTTCTTCAGACAGTACACAAGGTTGAACATGCAATTCAGATAAAAGAGTTCCAGTTTCAGGCATGTTGGGGCTAATTTCAAACAAACTATCATTCACAGAAATGTCAGGTTGCAAGTCTTTGTTCTTTTCAGATTCTATCATTACTTGCACCATGTCTCTAAGTTGAAGCAATGCATTTTCAATATTATCCATAGGCTGACTCAAATTGCTTAACTTAACTGGATTTGGTTTGTCATTTTCAGAATCACAAGAGTTCAGTTCATACCCATAGTTTTGATTAACTTGCCATGGGATTAGGTTTGATTGAACAATCTTTGCCTTTTTATACATGTCATAAACTGATGAGAATTTTTCATTTAACATGCAATCGGCAATTTCTTTATCTAGACCAGCAAAGAACCTAATCATGCTTAATTCCTCATGTTCATCAACATAAGCATAGTACAAATCATCAAGCATTTCATTGTAATATGCACTAACATCTTTATTGCACTGAGAAAGAGTTTGATATCTAGGAGTTTTACATTCCCAATATCCAACCCATAAACCATTCATACGACCAAAGGAGTTCATACGTTTTTCTAGTTCATCATAGTCTCTCCTATGGCATTCAACTCCCCAAATGGTTTTTAGAATCATGTTTAATCAAAACAATCTCAAAAGCCAATTAAAATATTGATAAGATGCAAATACTCTACTTTATGTTGACAATTGTTCAAAACAGCAATTTGGACTATTTCTCCGAAAGATTCAAGTAAATCACAGAAGTCAAATTGTTGTTCGGGCTGAAAGAAATCTACGGGGTTGTTTTAAGTCAATCCCTCAATTTACTTTACAGCATATGCAATTATCAATTGTAGTAAAGTGAAAGTAAAGACACACAAACAAAGTGCTAGCAAGGGTTTGCTTTAGAAACTTTCAATACTTCAAAACTACAACACTTTGGGTTTGATTTGGGCACTTTCTTTCTTTTGAGCCTTGCACGGGATTTTCCCTTTATGCAATGTTTAATTTTGGGCTTTTCCTCACTTGGCTTTCTTGTGCAATTCTCTCTTGTCTTGCCTCTTACTTGTTGACAAATATTGGCTTTTCTCTCGCGTATTTCTCAATCAAGTTTAATTTTCTTTCTTTGGATGGTTTGCTTGATTGTTGTGAGACTACTCCTCACGGCCTACATGAGACATTGCCCACGGCCTTTAATTGCACAAGATTTGTTGTATTTGGGAATTTGAAAGTTCCTCGTACACAACACGGCTAAACACTATGTAGTGGGAATTCAATTCATAATTACAACAAGATCAAATTGTATATAGTGCAATGTAAGTTCAGAAATTGATCTAAAACAACAATTGGATAGCTCTTTAACAATGTGGGGCTTAAACAATTCCTAACTTTCAGAATACATTTAAGTCCAACAAGTTGTTTGAAACAATTGAAATCAACAAAAAGATAAAGCTATTAGCATACACCAAGATTTCAAATGAGCTTAAAAGTTGTTCTAAATCACACGGTTTTGGGCAGTTTGTTCTTTTTCCTTTTTTCTGTTTTTGATGTAAATGATCTAAGTAATCTTAAGATGGCTAAATGCAACTTGTTTGTTTCTAAATGCAATCTATAAGGCTGATTACTATATCAACTAATGGAAAATCAGTTTTGATGAAACTAAGCTAACTTGTTTTGCTTTGTTTTTAAGTTATCTATACTACTTGTTTTGTTTGGTTTTTTTTGTTTGTATGATGCAATCAGATTCTAGACTAAATGATACTAGATGAGCTCTTTGTGTTTTACCTAACAAACGTACATGAACTAGAGAGACTAGGCAGCACACTTTAGTTAGCTAACTACTTGTTTTGATCTTTGCTTTCGGTTTTCTAGTGCCAAACTAATCAACCAACTAAAACACTTAAACTATGATGTAAACTAGCCTAACCAAGCTAAATAAGGCAGCACTAAACGTTTCAATCAGTTTGTACACAAGTGACTAAAAACAGAATTTAACTACTTGATTATAAGCTAAACTACCAACTAATCTATTTTGTGTTCAAGTTTTCTCTTTTAAGGACACAACTAAACTAGCACTTAAACTACTAGATTAAGGTATAATGAAGATCAACTAAGCTAGATTGAACAAGTACAAGCTGGTGACACACGGTCCTTGTTCCAAGTTACACAAACATCTTCTAATAACACTAAGTCTAGTCTAAGTTGTTTTGTGGGGTGTTTTCGGTTTTGCCTACTTAAATAAGTTACCAAACTATAGTATACGATCTAACAAGCACTTTAAAACATAAACTAAGTATCTAAACAATCAGCAACAAAACGCAAATCAGTTCAACATACGGTTTGGGCAGCAACATTCATATGCAAGCTTAAACAATGTAAACATGAATAGAAGACTAACCAAAGCTCTGATACCAATTGATGAGCCAAACGAAGGCTAGAAAACGTTGCCAAGAACTTTGTCTCCTATTCCAAACTGATTTGAACACAAGCTATGTCAAAGAACATCTCCAAGATACCCCTTGAACTTTAACCATTGTTCTTGGCTCAATTTATGCCAACACCTCTCCCTCTTTGGCACTCCAACACATCTAAAACCTCAATGAGACCCTAAGATGCTGTAAACCAAATGATGAAGCAAATACTAACAAGTTCTGGGCTGGAACTTGCAAGAAAACCGTTTAGTGGTTTCAAACTTCAACTAAGAATTAGTTGTGAACTCCTTGAAGGAAGTCTGATTGAAATGTATTGATAATGGTTGTGTTTACAATCTGGTTCTAGCTCTACTTATAACCAACGAAAATGCTAAGAAGTACAAGATTTAATATACAAAATACTAGACTAAAATGACATGCTTTGCTTGGAAATTGTTTGAGCAACTTTTGGTTCCAAAAGGCTGGTTGCCTTTGTCGTGTATTCAACCTATTTTCCAGCCTTCTTCCTTTGATCAATTTGATTGGCTTAGATAGGTAGCAGCTTGCTTGAGAAAGGCCTTTGATTGGTTGCAAGTTGTCTTTGAATCTTCAAACCTTCTCATTCCTTAGCCCAACGGTTTTCTTCAAGCATTTTGATTGGATGAATCTTTGTGCAGCTTCTTTTCTTGTCTTCAACTTGAGTGTGATTGGTTTGAACATTTGCAAGACTTCTTCTCATTGGTTAAAGCTTTGAGCAGCTTGTCTTGCTCACTATTTGCGTGGAGGACAAAGCCTTGTGTTTGACATGAGTGCTTGTCACCTCCTTGCTTGTAAGCTACTTGCTTATCACCTCCTTGTTTGTAACCTACTTGCTTATCACCTCCTTGCTTGTAAGCTACTTGTTTGTCACCTCTTTGCTTGGACAAAATTTCAGGTTTGAATTACATCTTCAAGCTAAAACGTGTACCTGAAAGATAAGGCAAGAATACAACACAAACTATCCTAAAACAAAGTTAACAAACCAACAATAATAAAAGGAACAACTAAAGATATGTACAACACGTTTTGGATACAACTAAATCATAGCTTGTATCATATAAACCCAATGGACACCATCTTTGCTTGGCTCATCCTCTTCATGCCTGTAAAGAAATGATTCAACACATTGTAACAATTTCTTAGCCATACTCCTTGTCATGGGACCTGTGTGGGGCATCGAGGTGTCAACGTCAGTGTTTGTATCCACAAGGTTACATCTGTTATACTGATATATAAATTCGGAAAGAAAATATAGTCTTCTAAAGTAATGGATTGTGTAAATATACGAACTAGTTGAAATACTTAGAAGCAAAATCTTTGAAAAAACTTTAAAAATAGAACAAATCTTTGTATATGTTCTTATATGAAAACATTTAACTACTTGAATTTTTTTTTGTCCATACTTCGTATACTTTTTCTAAATCACCCCTTATTGTCAAGGAAAATCCACCTATATATCGTTTCTTATAAGTTTAGTGTTCGTCTACTCTTGATAAAATCTATAGCTTAAACTGTCCATGGCACACCAAATTGATCGACTGAAGGTATCCTAATTTGCCATGCCTCTGCACGCCACACTAATCCACCGTTCTCCTTTACTTGGTTATTTAAACCGCTAATTTTAACCAAGGCAACCCCTACTTGTTCATGCTTACTCTATTTCAATTCGTGTCTACTAGATTCAGACTAAGTAAATCAATGTTACTAGAAATCAACACTTAACTAAAGATTTTCTGACAATTTCTCATTCCAATACACATACTATAGTCGATTCACGCATGTCGCTATCGATCTATACCTCTAATAAGACTAATATTGTCGACCTATTTGGATAATACTAAATTCAACATCTTAACCATAGACTATAAATTCCTTTGTACCATATATTTCACTAAACTCTACTAATCATAATGCTTATAAATCGTTACTTAGTTTATATCATCATTTCTTAGTAGCTACGGTCCGAAATTAGGCCTAGCCATGTTTTGACACTACTGTCAAGGTAGAGGCATGGACTCGCTTCAATTACCCTAATGGTACCGTGTCTCATGCAGCTACTATGGGAAATCAACCCTAGTAACTGCCAGGCCCGTCTAAATTTATGCATCTACCAGCGCCTGTGGTAGGGCATTCTAGTTAGCATTGCATCTTATATATGTTTTTAACTATATTCTATTCAATTAGAGTTACTAAAATCATGGCTAAGGGAATGTGCAAGTTACGATCAAAACTTAAATAAGGCAAGTAAGTGAGCTTGTATGGTCTGCCATAAGTATACGTGTTCCTTAAACGATCATCCCCTTAAGTCTAGGGTCATAACTTATTTCTAGGATCATTCTTAGCATCATCATTTCTTAAGTTTAAGATCACAACTTATTTCCAAATTATGCTTAGTATATGATCAACGCTCATGACTAAAATCAGTACTTATTTTCGAGGTTAACTCTTAATCATAATCGTCACTTATGTCTAAGATTGTGACTTATGGGCAAAATTGTAACTTGACTTCTAAGATCATTACCTAAATCTACGTTTCTGCCGTGGATCTAGAACCTAGACTCTTGTTTAATAGACTCTAATTAATTAAAAAGTTCCAAGTTGGTTCTCTTCAACTTGCCATTTACTTCAATAGTTTCTTTTTCTATTTTGATAACCTTTTATAACGAGCATGCATTTTCATGAATTCATCATACATTTCATCGAAAGTTATCTCATTATCGGAATCAAAATAGGGAGTAGATGTTACCTCTTTCGTAGATTTTGAGTACACTCCTTTATGAGAGATTGATGACATGATGTATAAGTTTAGATGAATACCTTGAATCTTTAATCGAGTGAATACAAATGCTCCAAACATTCTTGAAGTGTTCAAATGCTCCAAACCTTTGATTTGGGATGTGCAGGCTACTATAAATTCTTTAGTGTGTAACCTTCTCTTCTTCGTATAGTGTTAACGTTGCTTCTTAGAGTGGTGTTGCTTGGTTGTGATACCAATTGTTGGACCGTACACCTGCAGTAAACACCACTAGAAAGGGTGAATAGTGGTTAGCGGAAATTACACTACTACCTTTGAATAAAACCCCCTTTGAAAACAGAATCTGAGGTCTCTACAGATTCAGTACATGTATTTGAAAAATTCAAAACTCAGTGTACACAACTCTAATAATTATGAAACTTTTTAGTAATTAATTTCAATGTCTTGACTAGACTCTGTCCAAAAATGAGACGAAATAAGATCGTTTGACCCTTCAACCAAGTAAAAAGATTCAGATGGTCAATCTGGACAGAATTGGACATGATAGTGCTGAATTTTGAAAACGTGTTTCTCTTTAATTACTCAACCAAAAAGGTTGATCTTTATATCAAAACACTCCCTAGGATGTCTAGTTTAGGTTTCAAAAAGGTCCTGACCTGAAATTATCTTTGATGAAACAGAATTCAAGTTTCTTTGAGACTGGTCAGATTGCAGACAGAATGGAGCTGTTATATTGCAACGACTGAAAGACTAACTTTCCTTTGCTCAAAACAAGTGATTCTTATTAAAAATGAAATCTAAAAGTTCTGAAGTATAACTCCACGAATAATCACTAATTTTGAAAATGTTTTCTATTTTTTAAGACGTGTGAAATTGTGTGAAATCTGCAGTGAAAATGAGCAGAAAACAGAAAAGTAGAAAGAAGACAAGAACACTAAAGATTTATCCTGGTTCGGTCAATGTGACCTACTCCATTCCCAAGGAACGCCTTTCCTTGTATTTCACTATGGAATGAACACAAATACAACAAGAACCAAGCTTGATCCTTGGTTTAAACACCAAACTATTCAAGCCTTGGTTGAACACCTCTATGCAACTTTAGGTTGCAGCACCTCTACAACCTATTGATGTAGCCTTATAAATTTGGCTAATCAATCTTACAAAAACACCAAGAGAGGTGTGTATAATGTACCTCAACGACAACAAGAAATAAAATACCTTAGCTACAAAGAATGAATCAAGAACAAGAAGAGAATAGCAAGAATGATCTTCAGCTTTAGCTTTCAAGTGTGTGTTCATCTTCTTCACATTTGCCTCGTATTTATAGTGTGAAATAGGCCTTAAAAATAAGAGTGCACATGTGTCACCATCTTCATTATCAGTCTTAGTTGTCTTCACATCATCGGTTGACCACATAATCACCTTATACACTTGGCAACATAAAGAAACATGATTGGTCCACCTTGGACAATTGTTTGGCCGATTTTTCCACCATCGAATTGTCTTGATTATCCTCTGCAAAATGATGATAATATTGGATGGCATATTCCACAAAAATCCCTCAAATCCTTGGCATGATAATAGGCCATGTAATGGCTTTAAGTTTGAACAAAAAATCAGCTCCCAACAGCCCTTTGTAGCCGTTGGTTTCAAATTTAAAATATTCAAGTGGGCAATTTTGCCAACTACCTTGTATTTGATTGATCCATGTGACATAATCTTGCACAAATGTCACAATATGAATAAAACACCTTTTCCACCTGAATATACATTTTTTTGAGCCATCCATATATGTACAAACTCAGATAAAGAAAAAACAATACATAATGTTGGCAAGACTTTGTCAACCAATAATTTAAAATTCCCACACTTATTCTCCTTGTAATTTTTGGTGAATTTTGCACCAATAACACCTTATAATCTCTGAAAAATTATGAATAAGAACCTCCAATAATATATCCATGAGAGTCTTCAAGATGAAAAGAAAAATACCAACACAAACTCAAAATACCAATTTTGCCCCTTTTTGGTAAGTTGTAAAAACTTCCAAGGCATGTTAGTCACAAGTCATAATATCCATCAAAATCACGTAATAACAACATGATAAACATATATAAATCATGTACAATGAAAAACAACCATTTTATCAAATTTTAGAAAAACTTTTTCTATAAGGCCTAGACATCGATCGATTGAAGTGTCTCGGCTTGAGAGATCAATGTCTCATAGTGAGGTTCAGATTCTAGCTCTGATCTACATCGATCGATCGATGTGAGAGATCAACGTATACATACATCGATCGATCGATGTGTCTCAGGTTTAGAGATCGATGTCTCACAGTAAGGTCTTGGTTTTTTTCTTTCTTACATAGATCTATCGATGTAAGGATTCGATGTACATCGATCGATCGAAGTACATTAACCTGAGAGATCGATGTTATTTTTCTCTACTTATTCAACTTTTGATCATTTATAACATCATATGTGACATTTTTATGTATTCAACATTTAAAATTACGACTTTGAAAATTATTCAGTTATATTTCTCAATGGATAGATTACTTGTGTCATGCCTTTTTCTTTTGCTTTAATTTATTCAAGGGTTTAAGTTGTTAAATACTAGCCTTGTTTTAATTTTTATCATGTAATTATCAATATTCATTATCTAATTTAACCATATATCAATATCTCAAGTAATCTATCCATCGATTTAAATTCAACATTACTAAGTACGATATTATAAAATGTTTTGGCACAACGAAGATTTTGGGGTGTAACACAAGCTCACAACCCTAGTTTCCTACTGCTTTAAGAACCTGGACGGGTTGGGCTAGAGGAATGGACTTTGTTAATAGAGGAATTTGCTAAACTTATGAAGGGGTAAACCATGCACAACTTTCCTTGGAAGAAACCTATTGGCTTTAAAGACACCTTAGATGAACCTAAAGGCAGAGGTAATTTTAACTACATCTTCTTAAGTGTCTAAGGACTTTTTATGGAGCGGGAGATGAGTGAGAGGGCTGCCATTCCTTTAAAACTATTTAAGATCAAGGACTTTGAGAAAGCTGCTGAGTTGAAATCAATCATTGACTAGATAGATTTACAAATATGGAGGCCTCTTTTGAATGACAAGTGGATGAGCAAAATGCATAGAATGTACAATAGACTATTTTATGCAAAATTATAGCCAGAATGACTGAATATTTTTCTCTATGCATTGCATAATGTGATTTACGGTACGGACCTAAAATGAGATGCTAGACTATAAATGATTTTCTTGGGCTCCTAATGAAGTGATAGATGAAGTTGATGCGTCGAAATAGGATGAGGCAAGAAGGAAGGTCAGTAAGGACCAAATTAAAAACTTCTTAGGTTTTCCACCTACCAAGAACGAAAATAGTACGCCTTTGGTATATTGAGTGTTGACTATGATTGTCACATTCTGTGCCAATGGGAAATCATCCAAGCCCTCTAACAACCTTGACTTCTATATATTCTATCACTTTGCCAACAAGCTTTTGAACATCAGGAGTTATTTATGGCAAATATAATAGAAGCAGCCACTAAATCGAACAAAGCTCTTCCCCCGTTGCAGCCTCATCTACTCCATATTAATTGGGCATAGAGATGGATGAAATAATGTCGAGAAGATCACTCATAAATATTTATGATAATACTGTCATCAAACGTGTTCTCAAGACTAACAAAAGAAAAGAGCAGGCTTCAGAGAAAATTATTTCCCCTTCTTAACTAGATTCTAGATTAGTACTCATTTTGTATTAAATTTGTCCGTTAGAAACTTGCATCATGAAATCCCATCTTTCCATGTCCTTTATGTGATCCTTTTGTTTTTCCTTATTGTCAGTTGATGATCCCAAAAAGGGAGAAAATCATAAGGATATATTGAGTATATAATAAAGAGTGTATATATGGCATGTGATGCAACATGGGATTAATAAAAGGTGATAAGAAGTATATAATAAGGTGTACATAAAACGAATGTTGTGCCTTCTCTCCTGCGATCGCCGGCGGCGGGCGTAACTACCGCTGCCAGCCGCCTCTTTTAGCCTCCTGTGATTCTATCTCTCCTTCTTTCCACATCTCTCTGCGTTATTCTGATTTCTCAGTCATAATGGCTGCGATCGCCGCCATGGATCGCACGAATGCACACCCGCCATTGCAGTCTGAGGAGCCGGCGGGTAAGAAACGATCGTTTGCCTCATTGTTCCAGTCCTCATCCACGACAACAGTTGCATCAAAACCAATTCAAAAATACAAGGGCAGTCCGATGATTGTCTTCTCGAATGATGAGATTGCTGCCTTGGCCGAGCCTTATCGTTTTCCCTGGTAGGAACCTTCTGGTATGGATGGCCGCCAGTTGCTACCATTCGCCCTGTGCTTGATTGTATTGGATTCGTTGGAATGGTACGTACTGGACTCTTGGATTCGAACCATGTTCTATTAACATTTGCACAAGAACAAGATTACTTGCGTTGTTTTGCTAGACAAAGCTAGACTATAGCAGGCAAATACATGAAAGTTACTAAATGGACCTTTGATTATGACCCAAAAGTTGATGTATCGATTGTTCCTGTGTGAGTTTCATTTCCTGGATTACCTATACATTTTCATCAATGCGAGGCACTATTTCAAATTGGGCGCATGTTGGAAACGTCAATGAAATTGGACAAGGCAAAACTTAGCATCTACGGCCATCGGTGGCCCGTTTATGTGTGGAGGTTGATGTATCTCAGGACCTCCCTTCTCGTGTTTTTATACAACTTTTTAGTCGCTGTATTTTGCAGGTTGTTGTCTACGAAGATCTCCCTGTGCATTGTACTACCTGCTTTAGGTTGGGACACACATCTTCCACGTGTGGGAAGGAAGATGATATCAAGGATCAGACAAAGATTAGCTTTCCTAAGCCTTCCAACACGATTGTTAAAGACAAGACTAAACAGTGGACACCTAAAAGCCGCAGCAGAATGGTCCATCTGACACTCACTCAGCCACGTATGAGCCTCTTCCTCACACTACAGTGGATTTACAATCCTCGGAGATTCTTGAGAATGTCCTGCCCCATTTGCATGTGTCACTATATTGCCTTCTGATGCGTTTCAAGAAGCCCTAAACATACAAACTTCACAAACAAGGGCGTTGAACATACTAACTCCACGAACAAGAAACTTTTGCACATATAGAAGATGTAAACTAAAGAGCTTCTTGTTCAAACATATGCAAGATGAGCCAAAGAAGTAGATGCATGATTTTTCTATGTTTATTGAGGCCATGATTTGAATGTCCTTGAGTTTATTGCATATCATATGATGCAAGGGTTGGTAGGAGGACAGGATGGCCATTCCATGTGTCTCGTTGTAATATCGAGTCTAGTTGTTTGCGTTGTCTTTGTTTTAGGTCTAGGATATTTTATAGAGTCTTGTAATATGTGTTTATAGTGCTAATTACCGTTTTTGAGTGTTTTCTAAGGTGACAAGGCTAAATAAGGAAAGTGGCTTGAAGAGTCACTATTTTTCAGGAAGGCAGCCGAACACCAGTCGGTATTTTGGACGCCTAGGTCGGAGTACTGATCCAAATAGGTTAAAACCACTTTGAGGTTTCAGATAACTCCATTTATGACGATTGTCATGTTTTACACTTTTGCTAATTCGGGCTACAAGATGGACCGGAATCAGGTGCAAATTGGGAGTCCAGAATGGAAAGTACTGAAGATCACTAGATGGATACCTAAACTTTGGAGGCCCGTATCTCTGTAACGAAGAGTCCAAACGAGGTTATTCAAAAGTCCAAATTCAAGGGAATTGCATGATCTACAACTTTGATGAAGAGTGCAAACCCTAATTCAGCGTCTAGAAGCGGCTATAAGCCAGTAACCGACAGGATGTAATTCTAGTATGAAATTTTAGGGATTTGAGTTATGTAATTTTTCCTTGATTAGCTTCGACTTATCTTTATTGTAAATTTGATTTAGATTGATAGGTAGTAATCTAAGGACTTTTATTGATTAGTTAAATTTTAGGAATATCAAAATATAGCATTATATTAGGGTCAAGAAAACGGCAGCAGAGTTTTCAGAATTTTCAGAATAAAAATTTCAGTTTTTGTTGCAAGCGTGTGTTGCCTTTGTTTTGTGTTTTTCCTTTGGTTTTCACAAAGTAAAATCAAGGCTAGATCCAATCAAGGTTTGAGCAAACCTAGTTGATGAATCACAATCCAAGATACGGAACGACGTGTTTGATTGGGAGATTTGAATTGCTCGATATAGACGTTGTTGGCTTCTCTTGTCCAAGAAGGTGGTGTTTGCACCATTGTCCCACGCAAGGGTTGATCGTCTTTTGGAGCTGAAAGAAGCGATCGTCATTTCCATACGATCCAAGATCGTATCAAAGTGGTATCAGAGCGAAGGTTTCTTCTTTACAACTCGCATATCTTTTATGTTCTTGTGTTTCATCGTTGTCTTCTTCCTCCTAGCCAAACGTTTGTTCCTACCTCTGTTCCTCTTTTGCCTAAATTGCAGAGTTACATAGTCTAAAGAAAAATATCCTTACAGAATTAAAAAAAAACCTCGTTTGTTCAAAATAAAATAAAATTCACATCTTGGATTTTTCTTTTCTTTCAAGCACGCTGAAGGTACTGCCTATAACCTTTACTTTCCTTTTGCTTCATTCACACTATACCTATTCAGCTATATATATATATATATATATATATATATATATATATATATATATATATATATATATAAAGAGCTGCGTTCCCTTTTATTCTCCCTTTTATTCCGTTGGTCATCTTATTCAAAAAAAATATATCAAAAGCTACTTTTTTCCCCTTCAAGAGCATTACGTTGCATTCCAACAAACACCAAAAAGAAACGGTTAGCTTTCTTCTCTCAGACAGTACGTGCCACAGGCATGAAAGTTTGTTCCTCTTATAGCTGCTTTGCTATTAATCTTTCAAGATCACATCTTTACACACACTTAACAAAAGGGGTTATTGTGTTAGGATTTAAAATTCAGCCATGACATATAAATCAAGTTCATTGCTTAAAGTGCTACCTAGTCACACGTAAATCTTGTTACTAACGAAGCTTTTAGTTGATCTTAGGCTTGTGTGATTTGATTGCATTGTTTGCTTGATTTATATTGAATATGTCTTGTATCCAAGGCTGACCTTACCACCCCACATACACGGCCACCCTTGTGTAAAAAAATCATCTTTCAAGCCACATTATCCGTAAAAGCTTAACCTTGGTGATAGACAAAAGGGGTTCGTACGATCAAGATGATTTTGTATGACCTTTAATCGTTTTTTTAGTACTTCAGTTGATGGAATTAGGCCAAGTCCAACATGACCTGCTCTGTCTATCCGCAAAATTTTAAGATGGTTGTATTCAAATTTTGATTGAGTGATCAAAAAAATAGACAAAAGCCTCGGCCAAACAGTGAGGCCGAAGAAAAAATAAATAAATAAATCTTCCAAGGATCTCAGACTTAAGTCGTTGGGAGGAGAGTGGGAAAGTTAGTTGTTTATCAAATTGCTTTTCTATCAAGAGTTCCAAGGATTGCTTAGCGCTAAGTACTCAAAATATGCCCTATTGAGTCCTAAATCACGGGCTATACATTGTTAAATACATATTTTCCCTTGTGTTCTTTTAGCAAAATTAAAAAAAGAAGATCGGTCGAAATATCCAAAAGAAAAAAAAGAGTCGAGACAACAAAAAAGACAAAAAAGACAAAAAAAGGAGACAATTTGCTTAAAAAAAGAGCCAAGATTGTTGATGAATTATTTGAATATCAAGTTCCATCCGAGATCAAACAACTGTGTCCTTTGAAGCCATAAATCACTACACCATTTATTGTCTTTACACTTGGATACTTGATTGTTGTAATTGAATCAACAACTTGTGATTAATTTGCATAAGGCTAAGGTTAACTAAAGATTGCCCAGGGTAACCCTTAGTTTTCTTTGGCTCAGCCTTTGACATAATTTTAGGTTTCTTTTTCCTTGATTCTTAGGAGGTTAAGTGTGCTAAATTGTCTACTTCTTGGCTTGATACCTTTGCTTATTAGTTGCTGAAATTTGGTTGACACATTGGAGAAGAAGATGCAATTGATCATCGGATTGTGTTAGCCACTTGAGAAGCTTGCTTTGGTTGTATCTAGCCCAAGATTGGCCGAGGAAAGCACAAACTTGAGTGACTATACAAGAGCGAGAGAGGAACATACACATTGATTTTGATTTTCACTAATGTAACGAAATCTCTTTTGTCTTTGTGTTAGTTTTTCTTTTTTTTGTTTTCTTAATTAATTTTAGGTTACTTATGGATTCCATGGAGGATAACATTAGAGACCTCTATCGTGCAACGATAGAAGGCTTACGTCAAGCTCATTTCACTTATGGAATTGCATATGATTTGGACGATATGAGTGATGATTCTAGTGTTGATATTGAGCATGATTATTATGATAATGATGCTGCAATTTCAGTTGATACACATGTTGTTCATGATGATAATGTTGATGTGCCGAATGAACATGACTTGCATGATAAGCATCTTGAATTGCATGATCCTAAAATGTTTAAATCTGGTTTGTCTGAATCTGATTCCAGTAATGATGTTGTTTTGTACTCTAAGGTGTGTGAGCCTGATAAGAAATTGCATGTTGGTTTACATGATCATATTAAACATGACTATGTGAAGTTCTTAGAACGTAATTGTGACATTCGTTTCTTTCTAGCACAAAAAGAACGTAACTTTGAGATCCTTATGGAAGTAGAAGAACAAAAGGTGCACAGATTATACATACTTAATAAATTGCAGGCTCTTACGAGACTTGTTGATGTTTATCATGTTCATATGCATGAGACTGACTTGCGTGATGAAAGTGATGAGCTTGAATCTGAAATTGTTTGTGCCACACATGATTCACATGATTTGCTTGATTTCATGCTGATTTACAAGATGATTTGAGTGACGTTTCAAGTGAGAATAATGATTTCTTAGGTCATAAAAATGATAATGTTGAGAAGCATGATTGGGTTGTCTATAATAATCCTTTGTTTGAGTGTCTTAAAAGTGACATTCCATCCTATGAAAATTCTATTTTGCGTCCGTATGAATCTGAAATTCCACTTGACATTACGTTGCACACTGATTTTGAAGATGATAATCTATATTTTAGTGATGATTTGTGCTTTGTTGAGCATGATAGTTCAAATACCTCTGGTTTGGAAGTTCTAAGGAGCGTACAAGGTATGTTGTTTATTCCTCATGTTTTACATACTTTCTCTTTCATGCATGATAAATCTTATGTGAGGAGTTTTATACTTATCTTGTTAGTGCATCCTAAACATATTAGAAAGAGGTGCTTGTTGCTAAGTATTCATGTAGATATGTGTTATAATGTGTTGTTGTCTACATGCTTCTTACTCCAGTTAATTATTCATCCTAAGCATGTTAAACTCAAATTATGCATGTTCATTACACTTTGTTCTCTTAGGTTTGTGTCTTATATATATTATGAGTCATTTGTAGAGTATCTCTTGTATCCTTTTCTGTGTTTAGATTCGAGGTCGAATCCGTTTGAGGAGGGAGGGAATGATGCGTTTCAAGGAGCCCTAAACGTACAAACTTCACAAACAAGGGCGTTGAACATACTAACTCCACAAACAAGAAACTTTTGCACATATAGAAGATGTAAACTAAAGAGCTTCTTGTTCAAACATGTGCAAGATGAGCCAAAGAATGTAGATGCGTGATTTTTCTATGTTTATTGAGGCCATGATTTGAATGTCCTTGAGTTTATTGCATATCATATGATGTAAGGGTTGGTGGGAGGACAGGATGGCCATTCCATGTGCCGTCGTTGTAATATCGAGTCTAGTTGTTTGCGTTGTCTTTGTTTTAGGTCTAGGATATTTTACATAGTCTTGTAATATGTGTTTATAGTGCTAATTACCGTTTTTGAGTGTTTTCTAAGGTGACAAGGCTAAATAAGGAAAGTGGCTTGAAGAGTCACTATTTTTCAGGAAGGCAACCGGACACCATTCGGTATTTTGGACGCCTAGGTCGGAGTACAGATCCAAATAGGTTAAAACCACTTTGAGGTTTCAGATAACTCAATTTTTGATGATTTTCATGTTTTACACTTTTGCTAATTCAGGCTACAAGATGGACCGAAATCAGGTGCAAATTGGGAGTCCAGAATGGAAAGTACTGAAGATCACTGGATGGATACCTAATCTTTGGAGGCCCGTATCTCTGTAACGAAGAGTCCAAATGAGGTTATTCAAAAGTCCAAATTCAAGGGAATTGCATGATCTACAATTTGATGAAGAGTGCAAACCCTAATTCAGCGTCTATAAGCGGCTATAAGCCAGTAACCGACAGGATGTAATTCCAATACGAAATTTTAGGGATTTGAGTTATGTAATTTTTCCTTGATTAGCTTTGACTTATCTTTATTGTAAATTTGATTTAGATTGATAGGTAGTAATCTAAGGACTTTGATTGATTAGTTAAATTTTAGGAATATCAAAATATAGCATTATATTAGGGTCAAGAAAATGGCAGCAGAGTTTTCAGAATTTTAAGAATAAAAATTTCAGTTTTTGTTGCAAGCGTGTGTTGCCTTTGTTTTGTTGGATTGGGAGATTTGATTTGCTCGATATAGACGTTGTTGGCTTCTCTTGTCCAAGAAGGTGGTGTTTGCGCCATTATCTCATGCAAGAGTTGATCAAAGGTGTCTTTTGGAGTTGAAAGAAGCGATCGTCATTTCCATACGATCCAAGATCGTATCACCTTCATTGCAAATATCTCCTGATATGCATCGGGTTGACAATATTTCACTTGTTCAGGACGTGGCAAGACTCAAAGGTATTGATGATATGATGAGCCAAACGAAGGCTAGAAAACGTTGCCAAGGACTTTGTCTCCTATTCCAAACTGATTTGAACAATAGCTATGGCAAAGAACATCTCAAAGACACCCCTTGAACTGTAACCGTTGTTCTTGGCTCAATTTATGCCAACACCTCTTCCTCTTTGGCACTCCAACACATCTAAAACCTCAATGAGACCCTAAGATGCTGTAAACCAAAAGATGAAGCAAATACTAACAAGTTCTAGGCTAGGAACTTGAAAGAAAACCGTTAAGTGGTCTTAAACTTCAACTAGCATAAGTTGAGAACTCTTAAAGGAAATTTGATTGAAATGTGATTGAATGTAGTTGTATATTGTTGTTTGTACATTCAGCTTCCTATGCTATTTATAACAAATGAAAATGATAAAGAGTTCAAGTTTTAATGTACAAAGTACAAGACTAAAAATAAGGTGCTTGCTTTGAACAACTTTGGCTCCAAAATTCTGGTTGCTTTTGCCGTGCTTCTCATGCCTTGTTTCCAGCCTTTTTCTTGATCAATTTGATTGGATAAAACTTGGAGCAGCTTGCTTGGAATTAGGCTTTGATTGGTTGAGAGTGTGGCTTTGAATTTTCAAAAGAATGAAGCTTAATCCAACGTTTCTTCCATGCTAGTTTTCAGCCACAATTTTGATTGGTTAACACATTGAGCAGCTTGCTTTGAATTGCATTTGATTGGTAGCAACTTTGGTGTTGAATTTTCAAAGGAATTAGCTACAACCAGCCGTCCTTCTTCTAGGTTTTGATTGGATCAAATTTTGTGCAGCTTGCTTGCTTTTCTTCCCTTGTTTTTGATTGGTTTGTACATTTGCTAGACTCCTTTCTATTGGTTCATGAAATGAGCAGCTTGTTTCAACCATTTTAACGTGAGGAACAATTCTTGAATTTGACATGAGTGTTTGTCACCTCCTTGCTTGTAAGCTACTTGCTTATCACCTCTTTGCTTGGACAAAAATCCAGATTCTAATTGCATTTCCAAGCTATGTACGTGTTCCTGAAAGACAAGGCAATAATACAACACAAACTATCCTAAAACAAGGTTAACCAACCAACAAATATCAAAAGAACAATTAAAGATATGTACAACATGCTTTTGATACAACTAGATCAAAGCTTGTATCATATAAACCCAACGGACATCATCTCTGCTTGGTTCATCCTCTTCATGCCTGTAAAGAAATGATTCAACACAATGTAACAATGATATCATCCGATCAGATGGGACATGGATCGATCGGTGTTCATGCTTCTTCAATGTAAAGCTCTCTTTGACCTATCTTCAAAGACACCAAGCAACAAACACAAGATACACAACATATATGACATGTCCTAAGGGTTAGTTAAGACTATAAGACATAAGAAGTAGCACTAGTGTGTGCGGAGTTAACAGTGATATGCCATGTCTTACAGAACTAACATGTGACAATAAATGATACATGAAAATATGTTGCGTTGACCCCATCGTGGGTTCATCATGATACTATTTTTCCACATTTGCCTGCTAATCTTAATACCTCTTCACTATCGGATGGTGAAGTGGAAATTGGTCATGTTGATATTGGTGGGGAGTTCATTGCGGATATAGCACAGGAGGATGAACTATAGATACATCAATATTTTACTTCGGCTAGACCAAACGAGCAGCCAAAAACACCGTCAGCATCCCAAGCTCTTGCGACGGTAATGAAACCAAAATGAGTCTCTCTCTCTCCTCCTTTTACAAGAACAAGAGGAGCACTCTCTGATTCCTTTGATGTACTTTCGTCACAATGAGATCATTGATATGGAATGTAAGAGGGATACAAACTTCGGTGGATCGTTTACACTCATTAGCACGTCGCTATTATCTCCACATTATTGTAGATATTGAGCCTAAAGCTAGGGCTTCTTCTTTGGTGTTGTATCGCCTTAAACTTGGCTTTCCACAAGCTATCTCGGTCAATGATAATAACATATGGCTTTTCTGGCGGGACTCTTTCTTAAAGCTGGCCGATGAATGGGTAGGGGTTCAAAACCATTCCCTTCGCCTTTGTTGGTTGCCTACAAATAAATCTTTTTGGTGTACTTTTTTGGTCAACACACGATTGCGCCACGGCGCCCTTTATGGGTGGATCTTTCCATATTTTGTCAGTCCTTAGATATAACATGGCTCCTGGGTGAAGATTTCAATACCTTTTTGACACTTGACGAGCATAGAGGCAGGTCATCTCCGTCTCTCCGATCGTTGCAGGATTTTAACGATTTTATTGTTGACAGCTTTCTCCAGTCGGTAATATCCAAGGATCTATTTTTACATGGTGTGATGGCAGAGGTTTGGATAGAGTTTGGAGACGGTTAGATCAATACATGTGTTATGCGGACTTTATTGATATATTTTCAGTAGTGATTGCTCAGCATCTTAATCGCGCTACGTCAGATCATTCACCTATTTATTTAGACTATCACTCAGATACTCCGGCCACAACTGCGTCCTTCAGATACTTAGATGCTTGGACAACCCACTCCAATTTTCAAAGATTTGTTACTCATCATTGGCAGTCTTTTCCGACAGTGGGAGGCATGTGGGGCTTCTACTCTAAATTACAAAAGCTGAAGCATCACATGCGAATATGGAATAGAGAAGTATTTGGTAATATTTTTGATGCTATAGTTGTTGCTGAGACGAAAATGACGTGATGTGAGCAGAATTACGATTCCAATCCTACCGATGCCACCCGCATGGAGTATCATTGGAGCGTGGCTCAGTTACGTCTTGCCCGGTCACGTGCATTGATATTCTGGAAGCAAAAGGCAAATATAAAATGGTTTAAAGACGGTGACGCACTTACTAAAATTTTCCATCAAATAGTTAAGGAGCAACGTCGACGGCAAGCCATAAATCGGATTATACGTGATGATGGTGTGGAGTGTGACAGCCCTCAAGATATTGAACTTGAGGCGGTTCATTATTATGAGACCCTATTTTAAGGCCGACACTACTTCTCAGTATGATTCTATCCTACAACATATTCCTGCATTGGTCTCGGATGCGGATAATGCACATCTTTTGGCTATGCCTACGTTGCATGAGGTGAAACAGGCAGTATGGGATCTTAGCCCGACAAGTGCTGCCAGCCCTGATGGATTCCTAGGATCATTTTATCGTCTCTTCTGGCTGATCATTCACATGGATGTATATAAGGCAGTTCAAGAGTTTTATCTAGATGCGACCGCCGGGCAAAGTCGCTACGGCGCTTATAACTCTCATCCCTAAGGTACCGAATCCAAATAAATTTATTGATTATCTATGTCTTACTAATTTCTTTGTCAAGGTAGTTACCATGCTGATTTCTACACGCTTTGCAAGCTTATTGCCACGGTTGATCTCCAACGAACAGGCAGGTTTCATAAAGGAAAGAGATATTACTGAACAAATTCTGTTAGCTCAGAAAATGGTTCATGTATTGGATCAACCAGTTCGAGGCGGCCATGTTATTATCAAGTTGGACATGGAAAAGGCATTTGATAGAGTATGCTGGACTTATCTTCAGCAGCTTTTGCAGAAAATGGGCTTTCAACCACGATTGGTAAGAATTCTGATGAATAACTTAGCTGCCACAAGATGCTTGGTTTTGGTAAATGAGAAACTGGCCGGTTTCTTCTCAGTCTCAAGGGGTGCCAAACAAGGCAACCCATTATTATCTCCTTTCTATTCATTCTGGCGTCAGAAGGGTTCTCATGTGGCCTTAAGGCCTTATGAATTCGGGACAGTTAATAGGCTTTCAGGAAGGACAAGTCCCGCAGATATCTCATTTGGGTTTTGCAGATGATCTCGTTATTTTCTCAATGGCTCCATTCGAAATTTAACTCGCTTTAGACATTTTTTTAGAGACATATCAGCAAGCATCTGGACAACTTGTGAATATCCATAAAAGTCAAGTCGTGGTGGGAGCAGATACGTCAGGCTCATGAGTTTCGTAGGCTTTAGGTATGCGTCTACCCTCTTTGCCTGTCAAATATCTTGGCTCATATTTATATAAGGGTATTAATCGTGCGGAACACTGTGTTCCTTTAATTGCACATTTTGATGCTAAACTGAATTCCTGAACTGCAAAGCTTGTCTCTATGGCTGGTCGACTGACATTGATCGACACATTTTATGCTCTATGCCATTACATATCATAGCTAGTTCACGGTTTCCGCAGAGTGTCATTGCAACATTTACTCGCAAAATGTCACATTTTTTGTGGAACAGTAGACATCATTGGCAAAACTGGGATAATATATGTCGCCCTACTAAATATGGCGGTTTGGGTATTAGGAATCTCAAGTTAGTTCAACAGTCATATGATTGTCTACTTTGGTGGAAATATCATCATTCGACTTCCCTGTGGGCTAGCTTCAGTCGTAGTAAGTATGGCGTTGTCATATGGTATATGCACATATCAATGACTCAGCTACTTGGAAACCTATTTGTCACATCCACGATTATATGACGCTTAAGGTGCAGCACCTGCCGGATGGCCTACATTGGACCGCTGACTCATCTGGAAAATTTACGTTAAAATTTGTTTACAAGTTGCTTGTCGCTACTACATCGCCAATGGATTATGCTCATTATATTTGGTGGTCGCCAAGTCCTAAGGGATGCAGTGTATTTATATAGAAACCCTGGATGAGATATTTACCATTGGCTGACAATATCCGCGCTTGGCAATCCATCTTCCCGACACAATGCGCTTTTTGCCAAGTAAGTTCGGATTCTAGAGATCACGTTTTCCTGGGATGTCCATTGATAAAACCTTTATGGCAAGAAATATCCATTCAGTTTTTTTGACCAATGCCTGGTAATTCAACTATTCAATCTTACGTATTGCAATGGTGGCGAACCTCCAGCAAACATCATATGCTCGGCCAATTGAGGGTTATGGTACCATCTCTAGTCACATGGGTCATTTGGAAAGAATATACAAGCATTCTCCTTACATGAGATTATTTGAGCGTGTCCGTGATCATATTTATACATGGTGCGCAACAACGCATGGATGGAAATTTTCATAAACTATTCCTCATCAGGTTGCCGGTATTTCTCGCCTTCCTTACACACACATCGACATCGCCTTGTTCGTTGGGAGTTGCTGATGAGCCAAACGAAGGCTAGATAAACGTTCCAAGGACTTTGTCTCCTACTCCAAACTGATTTGAACCACAGCTATGGCAAAGAACATCACAATGACACCCCTTGAACTGTAACCGTTGTTCTTGGCTCAATTTATACCAACACCTCTTCCTCTTTGGTATTCCAACACATCTAAAACCTTATTGAGACCCTAAGATGCTGTAAACCAAAAATGAAGTGAATACTAACAAGTTTTAGGCTATGAACTTAGAAGAAAACCGTTAAGTGGTCTTGAACTTCAACTAGAAAGTTGAGATTTCCTTAAAGGAAGTTTTGATTGAAATGTATATATGAATTGTTGTTTGTACATTCAGGTTCCTACCTTACTTATAGCAAACGAAAATTACAAAGAGTACAAAGTTTAAAGTACAAAGTACTAGACTAAAAATGACATGCTTGCTTGGAACTTGTTTGAGCAACTTTTGGTTCCAAGAAATCTGGTTGCTTGGCCGTGCTTCTTTGCTTTGTTTCCAGCCTTTTTCTTGATCAATTTGATTGGATAAAACATGGAGCAGCTTCCTTTGATTTATGCTTTGATTGGTTGCAAGTTGGTCTTTGAATTTTCAACCTTTTTAGGCCTTAAACCAACGACTTCTTCAAGGAATTTGATTGGAGCAATTGATGTGCAGCTTGCGTTCTTGACTTCAACTTGATTGTGATTGGTTTGAAGATTTGCAAGACTCCTTCTAATTGGTTCATGATGTGAGCAGCTTGTACACCCATCTAACGTGAAGAACATTGCTTGAATTTGACATGAGTGCTTGTCACCACCTTGCTTGTAAGCTACTTGCACAACACCTCTTTGCTTGGACAAAAATTCAGATTCTAATCGCATTTCCAAGCTATGTACGTGTTCCTGAAAGACAAGGCAATAATACAACACAAACTATCCTAAAACAAGGTTAACCAACCAACAATATTAAAAGGAACAACTAAAGATATGTACAACACGTTTTTGATACAACTAGATCATAGCTTGTATCATATAAACCCAATGGACATCATCTTTGCTTGGTTCATCCTCTTCATGCCTATAAAGAAATGATTCAACACAATGCAACAATTTCTTAGCCATACTCCTTGTTGTGGGACCTGTGTGGGGCATTGAGGTGTCTTCGTCAGTGTTTGTATCCACAAGGTTAGGCTGTAGCTCATCATTCCCTCCCACTTGAGAAGGATTCGTCCTCGAATCTGAATCAATACTAAACGGAGAAAGGTCAGCAACACTAAAAGTTTTAGAGATAGGACCATACCTTTCTTCAGGAAGATCGAGAACATAGGCATTATCACCAAGCCGTTTCAACAGTTTGAACGGTCCATCGCCTCTTGGCTTCAACTTTGAGTCCCTTTCCTTAGGGAATCTTTCTTTCCTCAAGTGTAACCTAACAAGATCACCAGACTAAAATATAACAACTTTACGATTCCTGTTGGCTCTATTGGCATACACTTTATTCTTAGCTTCAAGTTGTGACTTAACCTTTTCATGCAACTCTTTCACAAGTTTTGCTTTTCGTTCACCATCTAAACTAACACGTTCATGAACAGGTATGGGAACAAGATCAAGCGGTGACAAAGGGTTAAAGCCATAAACAATTTCAAAAGGAGAATGCAATGTTCCACTATGAACAACTCTATTGTATGCAAACTCAATATAAGCTAAGCAGTCTTCCCAATTCTTTAAATTCTTTTGAATGACAACACATAGCAGTTGAGACAAAGTTCTATTAACAACTTCAGTTTGACCATCGGTTTGTGGGTGAGCAGTTGTAGAAAATAACAATTTAGTACCAAGTTTACTCCACAAAACACGCCAGAAATGACTTAGAAACTTTGTATCTCTATCACTAACAATTGTACGTGGAATGCCATGCAATCTAACAATTTCCTTAAAGAACAAATCAGCAATATGAATAGCATCATCAACTTCCTTACATGCAATGAAATGTGCCATTTTGGAAAATCTATCAACAACAACAAAGATGCTATCTTTACCAGTTTTGGATCGAGGTAATCCCAATACAAAGTCCATAGAAATATTAGTCCAAGGTGAGCTTGGAACAGATAAGGGAGTGTACAATCCATGTGGTAGTGTTCTAGATTTTGCTTGTTTGCAAGTAATACATTGGTCACAAACCTTATCAACATGTGCTCTCATATGCGGCCAGAAGAAATGTTCCTTAAGTGTCTCCAAAGATTTTAACGAGCCAAAATGACCTATTAAACCTCCTCCATGAGCTTCTTTTATCAACAACTCTCTTAATGAACACATTGGTACACATAACTTATGTTCTTTAAACAAATAACCATCATGCAAGTAATATTTAGCAAAAGGTGAATCAATGCATGCTTGATAGATAGAACTAAAGTCATGATCAGAATGATACATCTCTTTGATAGACTCAAAACCAAACATGTTACATGAAAGAGTAGTAATCAAAGTATATCGACGAGATAAGGCATCAGCAACAACATTTTCTTTTCCTTCCTTATACTTGATCACATAAGAGAATTGTTCAATGAATTCAACCCATTTGGCATGTCTTTTGTTCAATTTTCCTTGACCTTTTAGATACTTAAGGCTTTCATGATCAGTATGAATCACGAATTCCTTAGGTTGCAGATAATGTTGCCAAGTTTGTAAAGAACGGACAAGGGCATACAATTCTTTGTCATAGGTTGAATAATTTATGGAAGCTCCTTTCAATTTCTCACTAAAGTAGGCAATAGGTTTGTTACCTTGATGCAATACAGCTCCAATGCCAACTCCACTGGCATCACATTCAACTTCAAACATTTCGTCAAAGTTGGGCAATCTCAGGATAGGTGCAGAAGTTAGACGTTTCTTAAGTTCCTCAAAGGCTTGTTGTTGTGATTCTCCCCATTCAAATCTTACATCTTTCTTGACTAACTCATTCAAGGGTGCAGCTATGGTAGAGAAATCCTTCACAAAACGTCTATAGAAGCTAGCTAATCCATGAAAACTCCTAATATCTCCAGCAGACTTAGGGGTAGGCCACTCAGTTATGGATTTAACTTTCTCTTGGTCCATTTCAATTCCTTCAGCACTAATCACAAATCCTAAGAATGTAACCTTCTCCAGACAGAAAGAACACTTCTTGAATTAGCATACAACTCTTCTTTCTGTAGGGTGACAAAAACAGCTCGAAGATGGATCAGATGTTCACTTAGGGTTTTGGAGTAGATAAGAATGTCATCAAAGTAGACTACTACAAATTTCCCTATGAATTTCCTTAAGACCTCATTCATTAACCTCATGAAAGTACTAGGGGCGTTCGTTAAACCAAAGGGCATAACTAACCATTCGTACAATCCAAACTTAGTCTTAAAGGCAGTTTTCCATTCATCACCTTCCCTAATTCTCACTTGGAAATATCCTTGTTTAAGATCTACTTTGCTAAAGCACTTAGACCCATACAACATATCCAATATGTCATCCAAACTAGGAATAGGGTATCTATACTTTACAGTGATCTTATTGATGGCTCTACAATCTGTACACATTCTCCAAGTTCCATCTTTCTTAGGGACAATGATAACAGGAACAGCACAAGGACTCGTACTCTCTTTTACTTTACCTTGGGTCAATAGTTCCTCAACTTGCGTTTGGATTTCCTTAGTTTCCTCTGGATTGGCTATATAGGCAGGTCTGTTTGGCAGAACAGCTCCTGGAACGAAATCTATTTGATGTTCAATTCCTCTTAGAGGAGGTAAACCTGGGGGATCTCCTTCAGGAAACAAGCTAGAAAATTCTTGAAGTAAAGATGCAACCTCACTTGGTAAAGTAGGTGGTATTTCAGATGAAGAGAACAGAGTTTCTTTGTAAAGCAAGATATAAACAGTTTTCTTTGAATTGATAGCATGGAATACCTCACTTTGAGATGCAAAGAATGCGCTTTTCTTTAGAGATAGTTCGGCAGAAACTTTGATTTCTTTCGGTTCAATTTTAAGATGTGAACTTTTCAGTTGGTTTTCCTTGATGAAAATCCTTTCCAATTCCTTTTCTTTTGGATCATTATGGCTTTTTAACATTCGTTGTTGATCCTCAAAGACTTTGTGCGGGGGCAAGGCATTTAATTTGAACAGTTTGTTGTTATGCCTAAAGGAATATATTTAGGTAACCATCATAAGTAACCTTGTTGTCAAATTGCCACGGTCTACCTAATAAGATATGACTTGATTGCATAGGGGCTACATCACATAACACCTCAGCAAAATACCCACCAATTGATAAAGAAACTAGACTTGCTTTGTTACTTTAACTTCACCACACTCATTAAGCCACGTAAGTCTATAAGGATGGGGGTGATAATTAAAGGTAACTCAAGTTTCCTAACAAGTTCAAAACTTGCCACATTGGTACATGAACCGGAGTCAATGATTAAAGTGCAGACTTTCTTTTTAACCATACAATGAATGTGGAATATGTTCTCTCTTTGTATGTCAGGTTCTTCAGTTTTAATTTGGGCACTTAGAGCTCGACAGACAACTAAGAACTCTTTTGTTTCACACTCATTAGTCTCTTCACTAATCTCTTCTTCTTCCTCACATGTTTGTTCAATTTCATTGTTTTCTTCACTCTCTTCCAATTCTTCTTCAGAATAATACTCATTAGACTCTTCAATAAACATGATGCGTTTAGGGTTGGGACATTGATTAGCAAAATGACCTTTTCCTAAGCATTTAAAACATTGAATATCACGAGTCTTAACATTAGGCGTACCTTCCATCTTGGCTTTGCCTTTATCAGTGATTGGAAACTTTGGACGATTTTGGATGTTCTGGGTTGATTTTCCTTGGAATCCACGGCCTTGACCTTGTTGTGGACGGAAAGGCGTCCTGGGCTGTGTTCTAGGAAAACTCAAAGGATTAGTCCGAAAAGAAGGGTTAGAAGTTTTTACCTTCAATTGTCTTTCCACTTTCTCAGCAATGTGAACCATAGAAGCCAGATCAGAGTAAGGTGTAAGTTCCACCTTAAATGCAATCTCTTTGTTCAAGCCAGCTAGAAATCTAGCCATTGTGGCTTCCTCAGCTTATTCTATGTTAGCCCTGGTAAGCAGATGTTCTAATTCTTTATAAAATTCATCGACAGATCTATTACCATAAGAAGGTTGTTGCAATTTCTGGAAAACGCTTCTTTCATAGGAAGGAGATATGAATCTCTTCCTCATCTCTTGTTTTAGCTCGGACCAAGTAACAACAGGGGGCTGTCTTGTTCTTCAATTGCTCCCACCAGAGTAAAGCATAATCTAAAAAATTCAAAAGTTGCATACCGCACTTTGGCCAATTCAGAATAGTTAGTGCAAGAATACATATGATCTACTTTTGTTTCCCATTGCAGATATGTTTCAGGATCACTTTTCCCTTGGAAGGAGGGTATTGTCAGTTTAGTAGTAATGAACTCTTCTTCAAAATGTTCATCTCTATCAGGTTGACGTTCATCATACCGTTATTCCGGATAGTGTTCTTCATTGTACTCAGGGAGATAATCAAATCTCTCTTCAAAAGAAATGTTCCTACGACCATCATTACTACCTCGACCTCGACTTCTACCTCTATGTGATGTGACTCTTCTAGGTTGAACATGAGACTCATTACCATAAGAGGTGCCTTCTTGAAAAGGTATATTAGGTTCCTTTTGACCTGAGGTTGGCTTTTCTACATTGTTTATCCTTTGTTTGTTATCCTCTATGTCACTTCTCATTAAACCAAACTGATTAACAAGGAAAGTGAGTGTTTGCTGTATATTCTCTAGGGTAACAGGGACTGGGGATGGGACAGGAGTAGATGGCGACGGGGATGGTGCATTATCTTTCTGTTGGGGACCCATGATTCAAAAGACAATCTCAAAAACCAATTTAAAATATTGACAAGATGCAAATACTCTACTTTATGTTGACAATTGTTCAAAACAGCAATTTGGACTATTTCTCCTAAAGATTCAAGAAAATCACATAAGTCAAATTGTTTGTTCGGGCTGAGTGAAATCTACGGGGTTGTTTAAGACAATCCCTCAATTACTTTACAGCATATGCAATTATCAATTGAAGTAAAGTGAAAGTAAAAGCACACAAACAAAGTGTTAGCAAGGGTTTGCTTTAGAAACTTTCAATATCTCAAAACTACAACACTTTGGGGTTTGGTTTGGGCACTTTCTTTCTTTTGAGCTTTGCACGGGAATTTTCCTTTTATGCAATGTTTATTTTTGGGCTTTTTCCTCACTTGGCTTTCTTGTGCAATTCTCTCTTGTCTTGCCTCTTACTTGTTGACAAATATTGGCTTTTCTCTCGTGTATTTCTCAATAAAGCTTAATTTTTTTGGAGGGGTTTGCTTGATTGTTGTGAGACTACTCCTCACGGCCTACACGAGGCATTGCCCACGGCCTTTAATTGCACAAGGTTTGTTGTATTTGGAATTTGAAAGTTCCTCGTACACAACACGGCTAAACACTATGTATTACAACAAGTTCAAATTGAATATAATGCAAGGTAAGTTCAGAAATTTATCTAAAACAACAATTGGATAGCTCTTTAACAGTGTGGGGTTTAAACAATTCCTAACTTGCAGAATGTATCTAAGTCCAACAAGTTGTTTGAAACAATTGAAATCAACAAAAAGATAAAGCTATTATCATTCACCAAGATTTCAAATGAGCTTTAAAAGCTTGTTCTAAACCACACGGTTTTGGGCACTTGTTTTTCTGTTTTTGATGCAATTGATCTAACTATTCTTAAGATGGCTAAATGTAACTTATTTGTTTCTAAATGCAATTTATAAAGGCTGATTACTAACAACTAATGGAAATCAGTTTTGATGCAAACTAAGCTAACTTGTTTTGTTCTGTTTTTAAGTGATCTATCCTACTTTGTTTTTGTTTGGTTTTTGTTTTTATGATGCAATCAGATTCTAAACTAAATGATACTAGATGCAAGGGTTTATATCCTACTTACCAAACGTATGTCAATAGAAACTAGGCAGCACACTTACTTAGCTAAAACTACCTTGTTTTGTTCTCAGTTTTTGGTTTTGCTTGTGCTAAACTAAACAACCAACTAAACACTTAAACTATATTGTAAACTAGTCTAACCAAGCTAAATAAGGCAGCAAACAAAACGTTTAAAACAGATTGCACACAAGTACAAAAGAAAACAGAATTTTAACAACTTGATTACAACTAACTATCAACTAATCTATTTTTGTGTTCAAAGTTTTCTGTTCTAAGGACTTATCTAAACTGCCATTTAAACTTCTAGATTAGGACCTAATGAACAATATCTAGGACAGATTGAACAAGTACAAGCTGGTTACACACGGTTCTAAACTTGAGCTACACAATCAGATTCTAACACACTTAAGTCTAGTCTAAGTTATTTTTGTGGGGGTTTCGGTTTTTGCTACTAAAAACTAAGTTACCAAAATATTGTAAACTATCTAATAAACACTTCAAAACATAAACTAACTATGTAAACAAACAGAATCTATTTGAACAACAAAACAGTTTACAAACGGATTTGGGCAGCATCATGCATATGCTAGTTTAAACAATGTAAACATGAATAGAAGGCTAACCAAATCTCTGATACCAATTGATGAGCCAAACGAAGGCTAGATAAATGTTCTGATACGAATATAGTTCGTAGGTTGATGTTGTCCCGATCTTTCTTCACTCTCCAAACGTCCCTCAAGCCTTGAATGTGATGGACAATGGTGCCAAGCAACCACCTTCCTTTCAAGCCTCTAAATCCGTTTGGTTGTATGTGTTTCAATCCGTCCAATCCAACCAGTCACTCCTAATCCTTGGATTGTGGATCACCAACAAGGAACACACAATCCTTAATTGGGTCTAGCCTTGAATTAGATATGTGTAAACCAAAGGAAAAACACAAACTTTTATTCAAGAAACTCAAGAACAATACAAAACCGTATGGTTTTTGTCTCAAAGATGAAAATAGTCTAACTACCAAAAGAAATGCTAAGTGATCAATATATTTGATTACAAGTCTTGTTGGCCAATCCCAAAAAAACGTCTAGGGCATCTTGGAGCTTCCATGTTTGCGCCATTTCCTTCCTTGAGATGCAAAATCTGAATTTGTTATTTTAGGTAAGCTTCTCTCTCTTGGCAAATCCACACTTATTGTCTCAATCACCAATTATTGCATCATTAACCATCCTTCTAGAACTTGCCTTGTGTATCCATGTGCCTTCAATACACGCCATCTAGCCCTCCTTGTGACACAAGATCAGATTTCCTAATTTTGGTAACTTTCTCTCACTTGAATTATCTCCTTAAATGCTCCAAATCTTCAATTATGACTCCATATTTCATTCCAATCATCCCAATCTGATTTATGACATTCTAGAAGGTCTCTTAATTGCATTTGATGATAATAGGCGGCTGCCACCCTCTCAAGAAGACCGAAAACCCTAATTTGCACAATTGGGCGTGTTTTGGACTCCTTCCTTGCAACTCTTGTAACTATTTTTGTGGACTGATTTTGACAAAACCCAAAACATAAAAGATGCTCTAAATTAAGTCTACTTCAAGGTCCAGCTAGTTCCATGCACGCCCAATCTCACTTGAAAGCCCAAAACCACAAAACAGCCTTGTATGGACAAGCTTGGTCCAAATCTGAGAAGCCTTCCTTTCCAAAGCTCAAGGCGTTTGATCCAAGACCTATAACACCTACAAATAACACTCATACACCAAACATAAGTATTCTAAAACAACTTTAAAAGAATCAAAAGAAAGGAGCAACTAAAGGCCACAGAAACGGCACCCACAAGCGGACTGACTATCCTGCCCTCCCACCAACCCTTTTACTTATTTATTGACATTGAAAATCATTGGATAATCAGTTCTTAAGCTCAACAATGAGCACCCATTTAGGAGGAACGTTCATTGGTTCATCTTGCACATGTTTGGTTAGAAAGGAGCCAACATCAAAACCAAATTGAAGACAATTAATCCTCTTAGTTTGGCTCCTTGTCAAAGGCCCCTTATGGTTAAGGGCACCTTGTGCAAGCTCCTCATTAGGGGGCTGCTCCTCAGCCTCATCAATCCCCCCTCCTCAAAAGGATTCGCCCTCGAATCATCAAGATAAAAATGCTCAAAAGGGGAAAGATCACTTACATTGAAGGTGTTGGAAACTGAACCATACCTGTCTTGAGGAAGATCAAGCACATAAGCATTTGGACCAACCTTTTGAATGACCTTAAAAGGTCCATCTCCTCTAGGCATAAGCTTGGACTTCCTCTCCTTAGGAAACCGTTCTTTCCTTAAATGCAACCAAACAAGATCTCCAGGATAAAACACAACATCTTTTCTATGCTTGTTAGCTTGTTTGGCATACTGTCTATTCTTTCTTTCAAGTTGGAGTTTAACCTTTTCATGCAACTTTTTGATCGTTTCAGCTCGTTGTTTACCATCCATGCTAGTACGCTCATCAATTGGAATAGGCAACAAATCAAGTGGGGAGTGGGGTAGAAAACCATAGACAACTTCAAAAGGGGAATACAAAGACCCACTATGAACAGCCCTATTGTAAGCAAACTCAATATGTGGTAAACATTCTTCCCAATTTTTCAGATTGCTTTGGATTAAGGCACGCAACATTTGTGACAAGGTCCTATTTACCACTTCAGTTTGGCCATCTGTTTGTGGGTGTGCAGTAGTAGAAAACAAAAGCTTAGTTCCCAACTTGCTCCAAAGTACACGCCAAAAATGACTCAAGAATTTACTGTCCCTATCACTAACAATTGTTTTAGGCATGCCATGCAACCTAACAACTTCTTTAAAGAATAGATTTGCAATGTAGGAAGCATCATCTACTTTGTGACAAGCAATAAAGTGTGCCATCTTAGAGAATCTGTCTACCACAACAAAGACACTATCTCTACCACCTTTTGATCTAGGTAAGCCAAGAACAAAGTCCATAGAAATGTCCTCCCAAGGTGCACTAGGTACGTCCAAGGGTGTGTACAAACCATGAGGTTGTGTTTTGGACTTAGCTTGCCTACAAGTGATGCAACTACTACAAGCCTTTGCAACATCTGATTTCATGTGAGGCCAAAAGAAATGTTCCTTTAAAGTTTCTAAAGTTTTAAAAACGCCAAAGTGTCCCATTAACCCGCCCCCATGTGCTTCCTTAACCAACAATCCACGCATTGACCCCTTAGGAATGCATAATCGTTTCTCCTTAAACAAATAGCCATCATGCAAATAAAATTTACCAAAAGGAGAATCAACACATGCATCATAAATGGAAGCAAAATCAGAATCATCCTTATACAATTCCTTAACAAATTCAAAGCCAAGCAAGTGTGAAGACAACTTAGTAATCAAAGTATACCTTCTAGACAAAGCATCAGCAACTATGTTATCTTTTCCTTGCTTATACTTAATGACATAAGGAAATTGCTCAATAAACTCAACCCACTTTGCATGCCTCTTATTCAGTTTTCCTTGACTCTTAAGGTACTTCAAACTTTCATGATCAGTATGAATGACAAACTCTTTGGGTTGCAAGTAGTGTTGCCAAGTTTGTAAGGACCTTACTAAAGCATACAACTCCTTATCATAAGTAGGATAGTTCAATGCAGCACCTTTCAACTTCTCACTAAAATAAGCAATAGGATGCTTACCTTGGGTTAGAACAGCTCCAATTCCCACGCCACTTGCATCACACTCTACCTCAAATGTATCATCAAAGTTTGGCAACTTCAAGATAGGTGCTGTAGTGAGACGTCTTTTAAGCTCATCAAACGCCCTTTGTTGGGCCTCCCCCCAATGGAATCCAACATCCTTCTTGACTATCTCATTCAATGGTGCGGCTACGGTTGAAAAGTCTTTGACAAACCGCCTATAAAAACCTGCCAAACCATGAAAGCTCCTAACTTCTCCCACACTCTTTGGTGTAGGCCATTCAAGGATAGATTTCACCTTGTCTTGATCCATTTCAATCCCTGCAGAACTGATTACAAAACCAAGAAAAACAACTTTGTCCAAACAAAAAGAACATTTCTTAAAGTTAGCATAAAGTTTTTCTTTTCTTAGCTTTTCAAAAACAGCCCTTATGTGATCTAAATGCTCTTCTAGGGACTTAGAATAGATCAAGATGTCATCAAAATAAACCACAACAAACTTCCCAATAAAAGCTCTCAAAACTTCATTCATTAGCCTCATGAATGTACTAGGTGCATTAGTTAACCCAAAAGGCATAACTAACCATTCATACAATCCAAATTTAGTTTTAAAAGCTGTTTTCCATTCATCACCCTCTCTTATTCTCACTTGAAAATAACCACTTTTCAAATCAATTTTCGTATACCATTGTGAACCATGCAACATATCAAGCATATCATCAAGTCTAGGAATGGGATACCTATACTTTACAGTGATTTTGTTGATGGCCCTACAATCTGTACACATCCTCCAAGTGCCATCCTTTTTCGGGACAAGGATGACTGGAACTGCACTTGGGCTCATACTTTCCCTTACCTTCTCTTTGGCTAAGAGATCCTCCACTTGCCTTTGTATTTCCTTTGTTTCCTCCGGATTGGCCCTATAAGCTGGCCTATTGGGTAGGACAGCCCCTGGAATAAAGTCAATGTGGTGCTCAATCCCTCTTAAAGGTGGCAACCCATGTGGTTCCTCCTCGGGAAACAAATCTGCGAATTCTTCCAACAAAGAAACAACACCACTAGGCAAGGTAGATGGTAAGTCATTCTTAGAAAACAAGCATTCAACACTATCTTTGTAAAGCATCACCAAAACAGTTTTATTATCATACAATGCATGTGTAACTTCACGAGATTTTGCAAAGAAAGCATGCTTCTTAAGTGGATGTGAAATTTGTGAGGTGGATGCTTGTGAAAGTGTTTGAGTCGTGGGTGAGGGTGGACTGATTTGGGCCGTGGGTTGTGTACCCTTGGCCGATGAGTTTGTGGCCTCCAAAAGGCTTCTTCTCTCCTTTTTAAGAACCTCTAAGAACCTTTTTTCAGCCTCCTTTTCCTTAGGATCTGAATGGTTCTTCTTCATCCTCTTAGCATCCTCATAAACTTTATGTGGAGACAATGCATGTAACTTAAACTTTTTGCCATTAAAAGTAAAAGCATACATGTTCAATCTACCATCATAAATAACATGCTTGTCAAATTGCCAAGGTCTACCTAACAAAATATGACTAGCATGCATAGGAGCTACATCACACAAAATTTCATCTTTGTAGCCGCCAATAGATAAAGAAATCAGAACTTGTTTAGACACATGAATCTCACCACAATCATTTAGCCAAGATAACCTGTAGGGATGGGGATGATCAATCATAGGTAAATCTAACTTTCTAACAAGTTCAATACTTGCAACATTAGCACAAGAACCACTATCAATAATTAAAGTGCAAGTTTTGCCTTTTACCAAACAATGGATGTGGAAAAAGTTCTCCCTTTGCAAGTTTTCTTCTTCCTCCTTCATGTGTGCACTTAAGGCTTTTCTTACCATAAGAAAGTCCTTATATGCACCCTCTTCATCACTCTTTACCTCCTCAGCTGAGTCCTCTTGGTACTCTTCCTTTGTTGCTTCTTCTTCCTCCTCTTCTGAATAGAATTCATTAGTTTCCTCAAGGTACAACACTTTCTTGGCATTAGGGCAGTCCCTTGCATAATGCCCTCTCCCTCTACATTTAAAACACTCAATCTCCCTTGCCCTTGGAGGGTTTGCGGTTGCCTTGCCTTTGCCTTTGTCATTTTGACCTAGATTTGCACCATTGGTCCTTTGAGTGAAGTGTGGTTTATTTGGAGTGTTAGAGCTGTTTTGGCCGAGTGTGTTTGAACTTGTCCGTGCCCCTCCATTGCCATTAGACCTAGGCTGCACTTTAGAAATAGAAGAAGCATTAGTTCTAAAACCAAATCCACTAGTAGAAGAACGTACCTTTAATTGCCTCTCAATTTTTTCAGCTTTGTGAACCATGGAATTTAGATCAACATAGGTAGTGAGTTCAAGTTGAAACCCAATCTCCCTATTAAGACCTCCCAAAAACCGAGCCATGGTTGCCTCCTCAGTCTCTTCAGTATCAGTTTTTATCAACAAACTTTCTAACTCTTTAAAGTATTCATCCACACTTTTATTTCCTTGAGTTAGGCATTGCAACTTTTGGAACATGGATCTCTCGTAAGATTCTGGAATGAATTTCTTTCTCATCTCATATTTCATGTCATCCCAAGTTCCAATTGTTGGTTGTCTAGTCCTTCTTCTTATACTTTGAGTTTGGTCCCACCAAATCAAGGCATAATCCAAGAACTCTATACTTGCATATCTCACCTTTTGCAACTCAGTATAGTTGGTATAGGAAAAGATCATGTCAACTTTTCTTTCCCACTCAATGTAGGCTTCAGGGTCACTTTTGCCATAAAAGGGTGGAATGTTTATTTTGGTTTTCAAATAATCATCCTCTTGAGGCACATGCCTCCTAGGTTGCATTCGGCCTTGAGGCCTTGGGTATACCTCCTCAACCTCTTCCTCTTCATAGTAATCATTCCATTCCTCCCTAACAGGTTGTTGTCTCATTCCTTGCCTCCTATCTCCTCTACCACTTGCTCCTCCTCTACCTCCCATGCTTGTGGACCCCTTAGGTTCAGTTCCACGGGATGTTTGGCCATGGTTTTGAGGTGGGGGCTGTTCTTGGGTAGGAGGTGTGTTGGATGTCATCCTTGCTTCCCACTCATCCATCCTAGATTGCATATTACTAACCATCTGCGCAATCTTTTCCATTGAATATTCCACTTTGTCTCCTCCTCCTTGGGTACTGTTTGAACCATCCATGGCAACCTGAAACGCTATCAAAAACAAGAAAAGAAGAAAACTAACACAAGAAACAAAAGTGAGTTGTTAGTGAAAACAATAAGGAAAACGAAAATCTGTTTGGCCTTTTTTTTTGTCCTCCCTTGTTTTCTCTCAATTGTTCAAGTGTTTTCCTTGGCCAATCTTGAGCCAGAACCTCTTAAGGCAAGTCCTAAATTGGCTAACCACAATCTGTTTTGTTTTCTGTCCTTGCAAGCTTCTTTTGCCTTCAAAAACACCAATTGATCAACAAGTGGTAAAACAGCTTCAAGAAGTTTTAGAGCACAATTTTAAACACACTTAATAACTATGATTCAAAGAAACAAGAAACCAAAAAGTGATGTAGTTGGTTGAACCAAAGAATTGCTAGGGGTTGTCCTGGGCAATCTTTAATTAAACCAACTTATGCAATATCAAATGCAAGCTCTTTGATTGATAGTATGAATGTGTATCCAAGGTTGAGAATTGAAGGCTTTATGTGTGTTGTTTTTGGGGTTGGATAGTAGATGCAAAAAGATGGAATTTTTGTTCAAAGGAACTTCTTTTCTCTTCCTTTCTTTGTGCACTTTTTTTTGTTGCTTTTGTGCACGTTTTCTTTTCTTTTCTTTTCCTTTTTTTTTTGACGTTCAAAGCAGCCTTGATGTAACCTTTGTTTGCTTTTTCAAGAATCAGTTGTGTATGCTTGAATATACTGCTTACATGGAGGAAAGATGATCCTTTTTGTGTTTGTATGGATGTGTAGTAGAAAACAGATTTTCCTTGGATACCAATACAACCAAAACAAACAAACTTGTATTCAATATCACACAAGCAAATTTAATTAAAAGCTTCGATAACAACAAGGTGTTTGACTCAAAGGTATCTTCTTTTAGGCCTTGGGCTGATTTTAGATGGAGTTAAACCCTATTCAACGCAAACAACAATGATCATATGATTAAGTGTGTTGAAGATGAGATCTTTAATGATAGGTGATCAATATTGATGCAAAAGATGAAGCCTTTTCTTTTTTTTTGAATGATTGAGAATAACAAGAATGACACAAAAAATGGATGAATAGATGAAGATTTGAAGACGGGGATGAGAAGAACAAGAATGACGCAAATGACACAAGAAAAGATATTTGAGATGAAGATAAACGAGAGCTCTGATACCACTTGATACGAATATAGTTCGTAGGTTGATGTTGTCCCGATCTTTCTTCACTCTCCAAACGTCCCTCAAGCCTTGAATGTGATGGACAATGGTGCCAAGCAACCACCTTCCTTTCAAGCCTCCAAATCCGTTTGGTTGTATGTGTTTCAATCCGTCCAATCCAACCAGTCACTCCTAATCCTTGGATTGTGGATCACCAACAAGGACCACACAATCCTTAATTGGGTCTAGCCTTGAATTAGATATGTGTAAACCAAAGGAAAAACACAAACTTTTATTCAAGAAACTCAAGAACAATACAAAACCGTATGGTTTTTGTCTCAAAGATGAAAATAGTCTAACTACCAAAAGAAATGCTAAGTGATCAATATATTTGATTACAAGTCTTGTTGGTGTTGTGATATATTATGTTTGAGTGATTGCAAAATGTATATGTGAGCATATGTGTAATTGTTGTGCAAAATGTATATGTGTGCATATGTGTAATTGTTGTGATGATTGCAAATAGATATATCATGTTTGAATGATTGGAAGATGCATATGTGAGCATGTATGTGTAACGTTTAAATGTGAAATTGTTTTGGCAAGGCATGAACTTATGAACTTATGAGCTAAATGTGAAATTGCTTGAATGAATCAAGACATGTTCAAACTGATCTTAGATTATATATGCCAATACATGTTGTTCAAACTGATCTTAGATTATATATGCCAATACATGTTGATAATATGATCTAACCAAGCCTTGAAGTCACATGACTTACAATATAAGGCAAATTGTTCGTTTTAGTATCCTATTGCAGGTTTTGGTTCATATCTTGGGCAAATGAACTCCAAATTGAGTCATTCAAAAGCCCACATGATCCTTATTCAATTTAGAATCAAATTGGCTGAAGGAAAGCATGTTTGACACGGACAAAAACAGACTTGACACGGTGGTGAAGTTTATTGATCTTTATAAGGGTTATCTTGGTAATTTCATCATTTGGACTTCTCATTCTTATTTGGTCTTCTTCCAACGGACTTATATGATCATATGACACATTTATAAGTCATGTCACATCATGGCAAAGATGAATCTAGAGCAGCACCATGTCCAGGTTCATCCTAGGACAAAGTTCCTATTTTTGTGCTAAGGGGTATTCTGGTCTTTTCACTTGCCAATGGATCTTCCAACATGTTATACATTGCTTATATGATGTTTATATGTGTTTATGTCACATATGGTACATGCCCTATTTTTATGGAAACGGGCAGCATGGTATATATCAATTGGAATTCTTATATCATGGTTATCTCATCTATGGTTTTCTTGGAATTCTTGGTATTCTTCATATGGTATTCTATACTATGTATTATATGTGTGTGCACACGGATATGGATGGATATTGGCGCACAAATGTTCAGCTTTTGAACAAGTCAAGGCATGTTGAATTACATCCTATTTTGGTGCTGATTTTAAGATGATTATTCTTGGCTATTCTTGTGATGATTCAAACGGCTATATTGGTTCAAATTTGGAGCAACATTTCGTATGTTATATGGTGAAAGTTCAGGTTATGATGTGTGACAAAAACAAGTCCTACAATGTAGCAAATTCAAGCAAAGGGCAACGGCTATATGTGTTCAAACGTTGGAGACTTATTCAAGATCAAACTTGGCTGATTTATCTTTATCCTTGAACTATTCTCCAATGCCTTGATTGTAGGCATTCCAAACGTTCATGAGACATTCAAAAGATGGAGCAAAAATCTCTCAACAAAGCTAGATGCAAACGGCTTTATGTGTTCAAATGTTGAAGACTAATTCAAATTCAAAGGTTGGCTGATTTCTATATATCTTTGAATTATTCTTCAATGCCTATCTTCAAGGGCCATTCCAACGTCATTTTGATATTCAAATGAGAAGGAAAAAATCTGTTCAAAACACATGCCAAATCAGCTGCATACATGGCAAGTTATTTACACATGGATATTGTTGATTGGAGCTGATTTTTAAACATTCAAATGGAGCTGTTTTTTCATCTCAACTCCAACGTCTATAATGGATTAAATGGAGGATAAATATTCAGGTGGAAGACCATTTCAAAGTAGCAAAAATTCAGATTTGTTTTGAAAGTCAAATGGATAGCTAAAAAGGTGCTGAATTTTCTCCATCCTCATCCATTTCCAACGTCTCTTATGAGGAGCCTTTAGGCTGTCCTCTTGGCTATAAATAGCACCAAAGATGAAGAGCAAGAGCACACCAACGAAAGCAAAAGAAAAGCAAGCAAGCTCTTTGTCTCCATTCTTCTCTTCTTCTCTTCTCTATTGAAGAACACATTTGTAGCAAGCTTTATGATTGTATAGTTCTTCATTTCTTGTCATTTCAACACCTTTCAAACTACATATTGTAAGGGAGAAGCTGGTGTATAAAGCTTACTCCTTAGAGGTGATCAAAAGGTGAAAAGGTGCAAAGGTGAAACTAGTTGCTGTTTTGGTGCAGCCACTTGAAGAAGTTGGTGAAAAGCTTCTTCCTTTGGCTTTGTAAGGTGACTTTGGTGTTTGGTGTTTAGTGAAATCCAAGAGAAGGTGTCTCTTGGGACTGGAGTAGGTCACATTGACCGAACCAGGATAATTCCTTGTGTTCTTTACTTATTTCCTGCACTTACTGTTTTCTGCCTGAGAATTACACTAACTTGGCATGCATAATTGAACAAGCAAACAGTCTTAGAATTGCATGAATTTTGGATATGTTATACTTCAATGTGTTAGCTTTCAGTAGCCGCAAGAATCACTAAATTCTAAGGTGTTTAGCCCATTCAAATCGTCTTCACAAAATTGTTGCTACATTCTGTGAACAATTCTGACCAGTGTGCAAAACTTGTTCAATTTGAACAGGCTATCCTGCGAATCTTGAAGTGAGCCTTATATCAAATTAAACTAGACATCTTGAGGTTTAATTTGACATAAGATTCATCAAAATAGCACGGGTAGATTTTGAGATATTGTTGTTTGAAGTTAAGCTAACATTCTGCCTGAAACTGCCAGAATTGCACACTTTTCTTATCTTGCTTATTTGAACGTGCTAACTTGTTTAGAATTGTCTGAAATTTTTATGACATACCATAAACATTCTAAACTTGATCTCTGCCAAGTTTGAGAGCTTGAACAGGTGTATAAGTGGTTCAACCAAAGCGTTCAAAACAGTGAACTGTTTCTGGAAATTTCAGAACCTGAGGTTAAAGAGGCAAAGGGGTCTTCAAACAAGTTTTTGAAGGTAATTATAGTGTAATTTCCGCTAATCCACTATTCACCCCCCCCTCTAGTGGTGCTATACAGGTCCAACAATTGGTATCAGAGCCTGGTTGAGCACCATATTCTTATTTGAGCTGAAAACAGTTTACACTCCAAGTTGCAAAGTTGCTGGAAATTTTCTGGTTGTCTTATATTCTTCATATTTGGTATCTACAACAAGGTGACACTTTCTTTCCTTCTTATAAGTGTTTTAAACGTTTTCTCACACACTAAGAAGCATGTCTAAGTCACACATGAAAATAGAATTAGAAGGCATGTCCACACAAAGACCACCTCTTTTTGATGGAGAAAACTTTAGTCATTGGAAACTTAGGATGAAATTGTTCTTAATGGCTATTGACATAGACTTGTGGTCTATCATTGAAGATGGACCTTATGTGCCTACTAAGCATGTTATAATTGATGGCTTATCACAAGAAGTTGAGAAATATAGAAAAGATTGGAGTGATGAAGATAAAAAGAAAATGAGTCTTAATGCTAAAGCAATGCAATTATTGTTGAATGGTTTAAGTAGGAGTGAATCTGCCTATGTCTCTTCATGTTTAAGTGCAAAGGATATGTGGAAATGTCTTGAAATGAAGCATGAAGGAACTAATCAAGTAAAGGAATCAAAGATTAACATGTTAATGACTACACTTGAAACATTTCATTTACTGCCTAATGAATCAATTGTTGATATGGATTTAATGCTTACAAACTTATACAACTCACTTGAATCCCTTGGTAAAACGTTTTTGATGAAAGAAAAAGTGCAAAAAGTTTTGAGAAGTTTGCCAATTGAATGGGATGCCAAAGTTAGTGCCATTGAAGAAAGCAAAGATCTTTCTCAAATAAAACTTGATGAATTGATAGGCTCTTTAAAGGTTTATGAAAACAAGTTGAATATAAGAAAGGCTGAAACTAGTAACAAGTCTAAATCACTTGCATTTGTGACAAATGAACCCGAATCATCTAATCAAGCCGAGTATGAAAGTGATGATGAAAGTGATGAAGAAGACATAATGTTGTTAGCTAGGCGTTTAAGGAAGTTTTTCAAGAAAAGACCAACTAAAAGACAAGCAAAATCAGCTGCCCCTATCAATGTGAAATCTAACAAACAAGATGGTAAATGGTATGATAAAGAACTTAAGTGTTATGAATGTGGCAAACAAGGACACATATCATATGATTGTCCAAACAAGAACAAAAACCGTGACATGGATGAAAAGACAAGGACAAAAACTAGAGTAGAACCTATGCAAAGGAGGAAGAAAGCTCTCAAGGTAAGTTCAAGCACTTGGGATGACACATCTTCATCCGAATCCGAGGAAGAACCTGAAGTTGCACAAACATGTTTGGCTTCAAAGTCTACTAATGAGGTAACATTCGATTCTGACTCTGAATGTGATTTTACTCAAGATGAATTGTTGGATGAATTAGAAAAGTTGCATCATAGATATAAGAAGCTATCCAAGGAGAAGAAAAGAATAGTTGAGGAGAAGAACAAGTTGGAGACGTCTAACTTAAATCTAACTTCTCAACTAGAAGTTCTTCAACTTGAATCATCTAACACTATTAGTTCAATGCAAAATCAGATTAAGGAACTTAAGAACAAACATGAAAATGTGCAATGTGTGCAATGTGTTGATTACAACGTTTTAAAGTCTAAATTGCATGAAATACAAACTGAATTTGAATCATTAAAAGCATGCAACCTAGACTTGAACAAATCTTTAGAACAATTTAAGAATGGTTCCAACATGTTAGACACTCTTATTGCATCTCAAAAGCATGGAAATGACAAACAAGGTCTTGGATATGTTAAAGAAGCTGAATACACACCTAAGGAAACAACATTTGTATCATCTTCAACCAACATGAAATATAGGCCAAATGCATTTAGAAATGAACCTATTCTGCCCACACCACCTTCATCACAAAGATTGCAAAATGCATCAACATATAGGAAGGCAAATGCACCTAGAAACCATGCTTACATGTATACAAGAATGCCTAAACAAAGTAGTATGAAATCTGCTCAAGTTATGCCTTATATGCAACAACATGCTTATGTGAAGAACATGACATACTCTAGGCCTAAATCAGTTTACAACACACGGCGACATCTTGCATATACACGGCCTAGAAACTATGATAATACACGGCCAAGATATAACTCATATACATGGCAACATTCAAATGCATATAGAACTTACAATGCTTATTCAACTAGACATAAATGTGCAGCCCCTTTTCCATCATATTCTATGTATCAAAATCCACTATTTGATCATTATATGCAACATGATTTTAACATTTCAAAACCAAGAAAGGTTGTTCAAGTTTGGGTACCTAAAGGTACACTAACATGAACTTAACTTGTCTAACCTTGAAAGGACCCAAAATCAAAGGGTACCTAAGTTGTTATTTACATTTGTAGGTACATAACATCAAAGAAAGACAAGTTGCTGGTTATAACAACAAAGGAGATGAAAAGAACAAAACCAATTGGATAGTTGATAGTGGTTGCTCAAGACATATGACGGGCAACAAAAATTTGTTTAGCACACTTAAGAACGTTGCAAAAGGTGGCAAAGTTACCTTTGGAGACAACAACCAAGGCCAAATAATTGGCAAAGGCAAGGTTGGTGATCCAAACAAGTTCGAGATCAAAAACGTCCTACTTGTAAGTAACTTAACCTTTGAGCTTTTAAGTGTTTCTCAACTATGTGACAACAACTTGAATGTTCTCTTTTCCTCCACCTCTTGTAAGATAATGGATAAAAACAATCAAGTTGTGTTAAAAGGAAAACGTGAAGGAAACATATATGTGCTTAACATGGATGATATGCTAAGTAGTAACACAAAATGTCTTGTTGCACATGAATCTGATCCCAATCTTTGGCATAGACGTTTAGGACACATAGGTATATCAACCTTAGAAAAACTACACGCTAAAAGTCTTGTTAAAGGATTGCCTAAACTTAACTTGAATGATTTTCAACTATGTGAATCTTGTATCAAAGGCAAACATGTTAGAGAATCCCTTAAGCCTAAAACCGAGGTCACAACATCAAGAATTCTAGAACTCTTGCATATAGACTTATTTGGTCCATGTAGAACAAGAAGCTTAGGTGGAAGTTATTATGTATGTGTAATAGTTGATGATTTCTCAAGATATACTTGGACATTGTTTCTTGCTTCAAAAGATGAAAGTGCATCATCTATAGCTAATCTAATTAGACAACTTGAAAATGAACATGAATCACATGTTATTAAGATAAGGAGTGATAGAGGTGGTGAGTTTAAAAATTGTGAATTAATCAAATTCTGTAATGAAAAAGGTATAAAACATGAATTCTCCCCACCAAGAACTCCTCAACTTAATGGTGTAGTTGAAAGAAAGAATAGGACTATTCAAGAAGTAGCAAGAACAATGATGGTAGAAAACAAAGTACCTAAATTCTTATGGGCTGAAGCAGTAAACACTTCAAGTTATATGATCAACAGACTATCAATAAGAAAGAAATTGAACAAAACACCATTTGAAATCTTAAATGGACGACTCCCAAAAGTAAGCTATCTAAAAGTCTTTGGTTGTAAATGCTTTGTATTGAACACAAAAGATAACTTAGATAAGTTTGATCCTAAGTCTGATGAACATATATTTGTGGGATATTCTATGAACTCTAAAGCATATAGATGTTATAATGCACAAACAAGAAAGATAATTGAATCTATACATGTGAAGTTCAATGAAAATGCATATCTCCAAACAAGTAATCAACATGAAATCTATGTACCAAATGATCAAATACTTCATGATGAAGATGAACTTATCCTACCACCTACAAATGAACAAATTGAAACACCAAATCAAACTCTTGAAATGCATGAAGTTCAAACTCCCCCTACACAAGAACATAGTGAAGAAAATGTGCCTAACCAACCTATTGAACATCATGAACCTATTGAAGATGCACAACCAAGTAATTGGTGGCAAATAAGAGATAAACAAAAGCATCCTCAAGAACTTATCATAGGAGATGTAAATCAAGGGGTTAGAACACGTAGACAAATAGATCCTAATGAATATGATCAATGGCATGCACTTATATCCCAAATTGAACCCAAGAATGTGAATGATGCCTTAAACGATGCATATTGGATAGATGCAATGCATGAAGAGTTAAACCAATTTGAAAGAAACAATGTGTGGGATTTAGTACCTAAACCCGAGGATAAATCAATCATTGGAACTAAATGGGTGTTTAGGAACAAAATGAATGAACAAGGGGTTGTAGTAAGAAATAAGGCAAGACTTGTAGCTCAAGGATATAATCAAGAAGAGGGTATTGATTACGATGAAACATTTGCCCCCGTAGCAAGATTAGAATCCATACGCCTCTTATTAGCTTTTGCATGTTATAATAACATCAAACTATTCCAAATGGATGTTAAGAGTGCATTCTTAAATGGCTATATCCAAGAAGAAGTTTTTGTTAAACAACCACCAGGCTTTGAAGATCCAAAGAACCCTAATCATGTATATAAACTTAAGAAAGCCTTATATGGTTTGAAACAAGCCCCCCGTGCATGGTATGAAAGATTTGCCAACTTTTTACTAAGAAACAACTTTCAAAGAGGAACCATAGATAGTACCTTATTCTTGAAAAAGAAAGACAAAGATTTGCTTGTAATACAAATATATGTAGATGACATAATCTTTGGTTCAACTAATCCTAACTTAGTAAAAGACTTTGAAGATTGTATGAAGTCTGAGTTTGAAATGTCCATGGTTGGTGAATTAAATTACTTCTTAGGCTTGCAAATAAAACAAACATCAAATGGTATACATATCAATCAAGCCAAATACATAAGAGATATGATAAAGAAATTCAACTTTGAAAACTTGAAACCATCTCCAACACCAATGTGTACTTCAACAAAATTAGACAAAGATGAAAATGGTGTTGCATTTGATGAAAAACTATATAGGTCTATGATTGGTTCATTGCTATATCTAACTGCTAGTAGACCTGATATTATGTTTGCAGTATGTATGTGTGCAAGATTTCAAAGTATGCCTAAGTTGTCACACTTTAAAGCTGTAAAAAGAATATTTAGATATCTTCAACATACACCAACATTAGGCTTATGGTATGATAGACAATCTAGTCTAAGTCTACATGCATATTCAGATGCAGATTATGGTGGATGTAGAGTAGATAGAAAGAGCACTAGTGGAACATGTCAATTCCTAGGAAACTCACTAATATCTTGGTTTTCAAAGAAACAATCTAGTGTTGCACTTTCTACTACTGAAGCAGAATATATGGCTTTAAGTCTATGTTGTACTCAACTATTATGGATTAAACAACAACTTTCAGATTTTGAAATACAAGTAAATAATATCCCCATCTATTGTGATAGTACAAGTGCTATAAATTTGTCTAAAAACCCTGTACTACACTCTAAGGCAAAGCATATAGAAGTACGTTATCATTTTCTCCGTGATCATGTTAATCTTGGACATATACACATTGAACATGTTAGAACTGATCAACAAGTAGCTGATATATTCACTAAACCCCTTAATCAAGCTATCTTTGAGACTTTACGTGCAAGACTTGGATTAATTGCTTACAACTGACTACTACACCATTCAGTCTTTTGCATAATTTACAAAATTAAGGGGGAGAAATACATGTGTATATATATCATGTTAAGGGGAAGATAGATATCATGTTAAGGGGGAGATAACACATTAAGGGGGAGCAGCTTATACTTGATTTAGATGCTTACTTGATTACACAGATTACAACACTTGATTTAGATGCACACTTGATTTAAATGCTTAATATACACATATGTGGGGTAATTTTGCAAATCATCAAAAGGGGGAGATTGTTGTGATATATTATGTTTGAGTGATTGCAAAATGTATATGTGAGCATATGTGTAATTGTTGTGCAAAATGTATATGTGTGCATATGTGTAATTGTTGTGATGATTGCAAATAGATATATCATGTTTGAATGATTGGAAGATGCATATGTGAGCATGTATGTGTAACGTTTAAATGTGAAATTGTTTTGGCAAGGCATGAACTTATGAACTTATGAGCTAAATGTGAAATTGCTTGAATGAATCAAGACATGTTCAAACTGATCTTAGATTATATATGCCAATACATGTTGTTCAAACTGATCTTAGATTATATATGCCAATACATGTTGATAATATGATCTAACCAAGCCTTGAAGTCACATGACTTACAATATAAGGCAAATTGTTCGTTTTAGTATCCTATTGCAGGTTTTGGTTCATATCTTGGGCAAATGAACTCCAAATTGAGTCATTCAAAAGCCCACATGATCCTTATTCAATTTAGAATCAAATTGGCTGAAGGAAAGCATGTTTGACACGGACAAAAACAGACTTGACACGGTGGTGAAGTTTATTGATCTTTATAAGGGTTATCTTGGTAATTTCATCATTTGGACTTCTCATTCTTATTTGGTCTTCTTCCAACGGACTTATATGATCATATGACACATTTATAAGTCATGTCACATCATGGCAAAGATGAATCTAGAGCAGCACCATGTCCAGGTTCATCCTAGGACAAAGTTCCTATTTTTGTGCTAAGGGGTATTCTGGTCTTTTCACTTGCCAATGGATCTTCCAACATGTTATACATTGCTTATATGATGTTTATATGTGTTTATGTCACATATGGTACATGCCCTATTTTTATGGAAACGGGCAGCATGGTATATATCAATTGGAATTCTTATATCATGGTTATCTCATCTATGGTTTTCTTGGAATTCTTGGTATTCTTCATATGGTATTCTATACTATGTATTATATGTGTGTGCACACGGATATGGATGGATATTGGCGCACAAATGTTCAGCTTTTGAACAAGTCAAGGCATGTTGAATTACATCCTATTTTGGTGCTGATTTTAAGATGATTATTCTTGGCTATTCTTGTGATGATTCAAACGGCTATATTGGTTCAAATTTGGAGCAACATTTCGTATGTTATATGGTGAAAGTTCAGGTTATGATGTGTGACAAAAACAAGTCCTACAATGTAGCAAATTCAAGCAAAGGGCAACGGCTATATGTGTTCAAACGTTGGAGACTTATTCAAGATCAAACTTGGCTGATTTATCTTTATCCTTGAACTATTCTCCAATGCCTTGATTGTAGGCATTCCAAACGTTCATGAGACATTCAAAAGATGGAGCAAAAATCTCTCAACAAAGCTAGATGCAAACGGCTTTATGTGTTCAAATGTTGAAGACTAATTCAAATTCAAAGGTTGGCTGATTTCTATATATCTTTGAATTATTCTTCAATGCCTATCTTCAAGGGCCATTCCAACGTCATTTTGATATTCAAATGAGAAGGAAAAAATCTGTTCAAAACACATGCCAAATCAGCTGCATACATGGCAAGTTATTTACACATGGATATTGTTGATTGGAGCTGATTTTTAAACATTCAAATGGAGCTGTTTTTTCATCTCAACTCCAACGTCTATAATGGATTAAATGGAGGATAAATATTCAGGTGGAAGACCATTTCAAAGTAGCAAAAATTCAGATTTGTTTTGAAAGTCAAATGGATAGCTAAAAAGGTGCTGAATTTTCTCCATCCTCATCCATTTCCAACGTCTCTTATGAGGAGCCTTTAGGCTGTCCTCTTGGCTATAAATAGCACCAAAGATGAAGAGCAAGAGCACACCAACGAAAGCAAAAGAAAAGCAAGCAAGCTCTTTGTCTCCATTCTTCTCTTCTTCTCTTCTCTATTGAAGAACACATTTGTAGCAAGCTTTATGATTGTATAGTTCTTCATTTCTTGTCATTTCAACACCTTTCAAACTACATATTGTAAGGGAGAAGCTGGTGTATAAAGCTTACTCCTTAGAGGTGATCAAAAGGTGAAAAGGTGCAAAGGTGAAACTAGTTGCTGTTTTGGTGCAGCCACTTGAAGAAGTTGGTGAAAAGCTTCTTCCTTTGGCTTTGTAAGGTGACTTTGGTGTTTGGTGTTTAGTGAAATCCAAGAGAAGGTGTCTCTTGGGACTGGAGTAGGTCACATTGACCGAACCAGGATAATTCCTTGTGTTCTTTACTTATTTCCTGCACTTACTGTTTTCTGCCTGAGAATTACACTAACTTGGCATGCATAATTGAACAAGCAAACAGTCTTAGAATTGCATGAATTTTGGATATGTTATACTTCAATGTGTTAGCTTTCAGTAGCCGCAAGAATCACTAAATTCTAAGGTGTTTAGCCCATTCAAATCGTCTTCACAAAATTGTTGCTACATTCTGTGAACAATTCTGACCAGTGTGCAAAACTTGTTCAATTTGAACAGGCTATCCTGCGAATCTTGAAGTGAGCCTTATATCAAATTAAACTAGACATCTTGAGGTTTAATTTGACATAAGATTCATCAAAATAGCACGGGTAGATTTTGAGATATTGTTGTTTGAAGTTAAGCTAACATTCTGCCTGAAACTGCCAGAATTGCACACTTTTCTTATCTTGCTTATTTGAACGTGCTAACTTGTTTAGAATTGTCTGAAATTTTTATGACATACCATAAACATTCTAAACTTGATCTCTGCCAAGTTTGAGAGCTTGAACAGGTGTATAAGTGGTTCAACCAAAGCGTTCAAAACAGTGAACTGTTTCTGGAAATTTCAGAACCTGAGGTTAAAGAGGCAAAGGGGTCTTCAAACAAGTTTTTGAAGGTAATTATAGTGTAATTTCCGCTAATCCACTATTCACCCCCCCCCTCTAGTGGTGCTATACAGGTCCAACAGTTGGCCAATCCCAAAAAAACGTCTAGGGCATCTTGGAGCTTCCATGTTTGCGCCATTTCCTTCCTTGAGATGCAAAATCTGAATTTGTTATTTTAGGTAAGCTTCTCTCTCTTGGCAAATCCACACTTATTGTCTCAATCACCAATTATTGCATCATTAACCATCCTTCTAGAACTTGCCTTGTGTATCCATGTGCCTTCAATACACGCCATCTAGCCCTCCTTGTGACACAAGATCAGATTTCCTAATTTTGGTAACTTTCTCTCACTTGAATTATCTCCTTAAATGCTCCAAATCTTCAATTATGACTCCATATTTCATTCCAATCATCCCAATCTGATTTATGACATTCTAGAAGGTCTCTTAATTGCATTTGATGATAATAGGCGGCTGCCACCCTCTCAAGAAGACCGAAAACCCTAATTTGCACAATTGGGCTTGTTTTGGACTCCTTCCTTGCAACTCTTGTAACTATTTTTGTGGACTGATTTTGACAAAACCCAAAACATAAAAGATGCTCTAAATTAAGTCTACTTCAAGGTCCAGCTGGTTCCATGCACGCCCAATCTCACTTGAAAGCCCAAAACCACAAAACAGCCTTGTATGGACAAGCTTGGTCCAAATCTGAGAAGCCTTCCTTTCCAAAGCTCAAGGCGTTTGATCCAAGACCTATAACACCTACAAATAACACTCATACACCAAACATAAGTATTCTAAAACAACTTTAAAAGAATCAAAAGAAAGGAGCAACTAAAGGCCACAGAAACGGCACCCACAAGCGGACTGACTATCCTGCCCTCCCACCAACCCTTTTACTTATTTATTGACATTGAAAATCATTGGATAATCAGTTCTTAAGCTCAACAATGAGCACCCATTTAGGAGGAACGTTCATTGGTTCATCTTGCACATGTTTGGTTAGAAAGGAGCCAACATCAAAACCAAGTTGAAGACAATTAATCCTCTTAGTTTGGCTCCTTGTCAAAGGCCCCTTATGGTTAAGGGCACCTTGTGCAAGCTCCTCATTAGGGGGCTGCTCCTCAGCCTCATCACGTTCCAAGGACTTTGTCTCCTACTCCAAACTGATTTGAACCACAGCTATGGCAAAGAACATCACAATGACACCCCTTGAACTGTAACCGTTGTTCTTGGCTCAATTTATACCAACACCTCTTCCTCTTTGGTATTCCAACACATCTAAAACCTCATTGAGACCCTAAGATGCTGTAAACCAAAAATGAAGTGAATACTAACAAGTTTTAGGCTATGAACTTGGAAGAAAACCATTAAGTGGTCTTGAACTTCAACTAGAAAGTTGAGATTTCCTTAAAGGAAGTTTTCATTGAAATGTATATATGAATTGTTGTTTGTACATTCAGGTTCCTACCTTACTTATAGCAAACGAAAATTACAAAGAGTACAAAGTTTAAAGTACAAAGTACTAGACTAAAAATGACATGCTTGCTTGGAACTTGTTTGAGCAACTTTTGGTTCCAAGAAATCTGGTTGCTTGGCCGTGCTTCTTTGCTTTGTTTCTAGCCTTTTTCTTGATCAATTTGATTGGATAAAACATGGAGCAGCTTCCTTTGATTTATGCTTTGATTGGTTGCAAGTTGTTCTTTGAATTTTCAACCTTTTTAGGCCTTAAACCGACTTCTTCAAGGAATTTGATTGGAGCAATTGATGTGCAGCTTGCGTTCTTGACTTCAACTTGATTGTGATTGGTTTGAAGATTTGCAAGACTCCTTCTAATTGGTTCATGATGTGAGCAGCTTGTACACCCATCTAACGTGAAGAACATTGCTTGAATTTGACATGAGTGCTTGTCACCACCTTGCTTGTAAGCTACTTGCACAACACCTCTTTGCTTGGACAAAAATCCAGATTCTAATTGCATTTCCAAGCTATTTACGTGTTCTTGAAAGACAAGGCAATAATACAACACAAACTATCCTAAAACAAGGTTAACCAACCAACAATATTAAAAGGAACAACTAAAGATAACACGTTTTTGATACAACTAGATCATAGCTTGTATCATATAAACCCATGGGACATCATCTTTGCTTAGTTCATCCTCTTCATGCCTATAAAGAAATGATTCAACACAATGCAACAATTTCTTAGCCATACTCCTTGTTATGTGATGAGCCAAACGAAGGCTAGAAAACATTGCCAAGGACTTTGTCTCCTATTCCAAACTGATTTGAACACAAGCTATGTCAAAGAACATCTCCAAGATACCCCTTGAACTTTAACCATTGTTCTTGGCTCAATTTATGCCAACACCTCTCCCTCTTTGGCACTCCAACACATCTAAAACCTCAATGAGACCCTAAGATGCTGTAAACCAAATGATGAAGCAAATACTAACAAGTTCTAGGCTGGAACTTGCAAGAAAACCATTTAGTGGTTTCAAACTTCAACTAAGAATTAGTTGTGAACTCCTTGAAGGAAATTTGATTGAAATGTATTGATAATGGTTGTATATTGTTATGTTTACAATCTGATTCCTATGCTATTTATGCAAAACGAAATTTACAAAAAGTACAAGTTTTAATGTACAAAGTACAAGACTAAATAACATGCTTT
>AP025047.1:33259481-33274463 GCA_036186865.1 Eustoma russellianum
CGAAAATTGCTTCTTCTACAAGGAGAAAATTTTCTTCTCCTTTCTTCACACCAACATCACTCAAATCAAGCCACATAAACACTCCATCAACTAAGAAAGATTCAAGAAGGTTGTAGCATCTAGAATCAAAATCAATCAAGGTAAGAACTTTATGAAGTTTAAGTTTGATTCTTCCACATAATTAGTTTCATAAGTTGCTCACTAACCCTCTTTTTGGACCCCAAAACCGTGTATACATAGGAAGGAAGGAAGAAGAGCTCTCTTCCAAACCAAGTGAAGGAATCATCATCTAAGTATAAGAAAATTTTTATTATAAACCTCTCTTATGGCGGAGGAAAACCATATTACAAGCATCAGTTACAAGCATCATCATATGAGAATAAGTGAACTAGCGAACGTATAATGGTGTATCTCCAGTCGTATATGATATGCCGCATTAAAACTTTGCCAAGTAAAACCACACTTGTGGATAAAACCTTGGCGAAGGAAAAAACATACATATTTATACAACTGTCACGGATACTAAAGCATGTATAAGTCGATGCAGTTGCAGCATAATAGAAGTCGTTACTGTCCTGGATGAGCCGGCAATATCCTGATGTTGTAGATGTATCATGACTTGGGCATGATGGATCCATTTTGACGTGTACCTCATGAAAGAACAAGGAAGCAGTTATCACCATATCAAGGAAACATGAAAGGATAGTATATGCAATATCCAAACGCATACCCAAGTCGCCCTGGCTCATCACAAGCCAAGGCGACAACAGCTTCTGGTTGCCTCCGAGTAATGTCTTTCTTCTGCCATGGAATGTGACTTTTGTTCTTGTGGATTGCCTCGCCAATGTGATGTGCATTGTTGTCAACCATAACAAAACAAACACAGGTGTGAGATAAAGAGATGCATAGGAGACTAGAACTTCAAGCGGCTCATGCATAAGGAAATAACATGCAGAAGGAAAACGCACCAGCGTTGCCTGTGTGCAAAAACACAGGCAACGACAAGGGGATAGAGCCAATGTAACGCCCAACATTTGTCACTGACGAAAGGCCGGCAGTTGAAGATCCATGAGCAAAGCTCCTCGAACTTCCATGGCAGAGTTTGATTGGAGATGTACGTCCGTAGACCTGCTGTTCTGAAACCATATCATGCTAACATGTGTGTTGCAGTATTCGCTTCCCGGGGGCAGTATTGTAGGGTTGCATGGTTGAGACTGAGGAATCGCTTAGCCCGCGTGACCTCCAGGGCTAATAATCATGTGATCGGCTGTGCTCCCGCCAAAAGGGTTACCATCATTTGGCAATCCGTTTCTATGATAATGCTTTCATATTGTTGCGCGTAGTAGATTAATGCATATGTCATGGCTTGCACTTTCGCTCGCAGTGGAGACACCAAAGGTAATGCAAAACATATAGATGATATTAGCCTCCCATTGGAATTTCGCAAAATTGCTGCGAATCTTTGACCAAGTGCTGCATCGATATTTAATTTAAGCTTTCCAGAAGGCGGAAATTGCCATTGGACAATGGTCAATCGCATTGTTCGGATTGGCGGCGAGTAATGCTGTTGGATAAGGTGAGGTATAGACATGGCAAACTTTTTATCTTTCACTGTAGCACACCAAGTGTAGATTGCGGTCTTAACCTTTGTACGTAATCTTTCTTGATTAAAATGCTCTTCCCCAAATCTAATGCTGCATAAGATTTCCATATCTCCCAAGTCACTAACGATGGCACAACTGCTTGTAGCTGGCCCATCATATTTCTCGATGAAGAAGCGTACCACCAACGTAAAAGATGTTCTTTGATTGTGCGCGAGTGTGGCATTGGACCCGAAAATGTAATTGACATATCCACCCAAAGAGGTCGTATTTCTGAACAATGCAAGAATATATGGTCTTGATGATCGTGTTGTTGCCGACAAAAGATACATTGAGATGGCAGTGATGTGAGCCAGCAGCATAAATTGTTAACCAGCGGTAGCGAGTTATTCCATAGTCGCCAGAGGAAAATTTTTTGTCCTTGATGAGCGGAGTTCCACCAAATGTAGCGTGACTCAACTTTGCTTGGTTCTTAATCGGCGATTAATAGTAGGCTGAACGGATAGAAAATTGTCCATGTGCATCTGGTGTCCAGTGGAGCATATCATGTGTCCCAGTAGTATGCAACTCCATATAGCTATTGATTTTGCATATTCGCTTCTATGTTGATGAGTCATAAATATGCGAATATATGGAGGAGCGTTGGCCGTACTTGGCTTTGCTGAATTCAGCCCATAGGGTATTTGAATGAAGTTGACATCATATGATTTTTGAATATTAGATAAGCTTTGAATTCCAAGTCCACCAAATTAAACCCACGACAAACTGAGGGCCATGATTGCCAATGATGCCTTCCCTTCCAAAGGAAAACTGCCATTATATTGAGATGTGGGTCAAAACTATACAAGGATCAAAGATTGTGGCGGGACCCACCTTGCGTCTTTCATGGATTCCAAGGATTCAGTCCCCACGTCTACAGGTAGTTCGCTGGCAACCATCACCCTCTGGTAGGATAAAGTTGAATATTGATGCGTCATTTGGCAGGCACAACGCCTCAGGTGGGGCGATTTTGCATGATCATTTCGGTGCTTGTGTGGGTGCGATTTCATTTCGGCTTCCCCATTGTACACCACTTCCAGCAGAGATTCAGGCAGCAGTGTTTGGTCTACTATACTTTCTTTCAATTTATCGTTCTATTGTTTTAGAGTCCGACTGCGCACAACTGATTACACGCCTGAGACAGCCACAGCCTGTCTTTGGTAACTATCATCTTCGGCTATTACGAACATTACTGCATCAGCATGGCCTGGATTTTGTTCATGTATATAGAGAGGCTAACATGGTAGCACACTACCTTGCTCAACATGCGATGATGTTTCCTCAGACACGGTCATAGTGCGTCACAGTCTACCATCACTCGTTCGTGGTTCCATCACTTTGGACCTCTCCTCTGCAAATTTGCGGGTCCCTTAAGTTTCAGGTCTTCCAAATGGATTGGCAACTTTTCGTTATCTCTGCATGTACCTTAGTTGGGGCAGGCAGACCTTGTATGATCTTCATTCGATTCGCCATAAACCTTTATCTATGTTTATATATCTACTTCACTCAGCGCTTTATATCTCTTCTGCATGGATGGGCTCACGGCTCATATTTGTTTGCATCGCCAACGAAACTGTTCTTTCCGCCGGGATGAGGGCCTCTCCGATGCAATATGCGGGTCCCTTATGTTTAAGGTCTTCCAAATAGATTGGCAATTCTTCGCTATATCTATCGGTACCTTAGTTGGTGCAGACAGACCTGGTATGATCTTCATTCGATCCGCCTTAAACATTTATCTATGTCTCATATATCTGCTTCACTCATCGTTTCATTTATCTTATGCATGGACGGGATCACGGCTCATAATTGTTTGCCTCGCCGACGGCGCTACTCTTTCCACCGGGACGAGGGACAAGCATCAAGAGTGGACAACTTCATGGCTTACTTTTATTTTGTTACCTTTGTATTATTTCGGTTTGCACATTCTTTCATTTTACACACGGTAGCACATATCAACACTCCATTTATATAAATATGTACGCTTTTTCCTTCGCTAAGTTTTTATCCACAAAGGTGGTTTTACTTGGCAAGGTTTTAATGCGGCATATCATATATATTTTGGATGTTGGTAATCATATATTGCTACTATCGCCATACTTTCATGCTCTGTAATAAGGTTTTCCTCCGCCATAAGTGAGGGCTTATGCTAATAAAATTTCCTTTGATTAAAAAAATATATAAACTTTGAACAAATGATATGAAATGAAGAATCCTAAGGAAAGTGTACGAAGAATACAACTTTAGTTGATTTGATTATGTTTTCTGATACGGCCAAAGGAAGATAAAGATGGAGGAATTTTTGAAAGATAATCAAAAGAATTTTTGAAGTCAAATGCAAGATAATTCAAGATAAAGTTTCAACCCCTTTTGAAGATATCTCCAAGCTTATCCAACATCAAAATTGATCTCCAAAGTCAACCAAATAACAAAAGTCGGCTAGATCAAAAGTAGCAGAGAACGTTATGTTTCAAGCTAGTTTTAGGGACATTATAGTTTATCTCAGTTTAAACGTTTGATAGAATTTTTAGGATAGAGTTTATCTTTCTTTTTGATTGTTTTAGGCTAAAAATTCAGCCTTTTATTTAGTCAGGCCGCTGGCCACAGAGAAAAAGAACGACATATTTTTATGAATCAAATTTGAGTTTTTGGTTTTCTCTCCCAAAAGGTGAAACCTTGTTTTCTTGATTTTGCACTAAAAATCAAGGCTAATATCTCTCAATCTTGAGCAAATTGAGGGTGATTGCCAAGGGTTGAAGTGACCGTAGGAGGGCCTATGAAGGTTTGCCTACAAACGCACACTTGAATCTAAGGTATTGCTTAAGCCGGCAATTTCGACACAACGGAAGCAAGGAGAAGTTTACTTCTTTGTGCCTAACCCCTTGTGGAAAGGTTGTTGGAGGTGGAAGAGTGGATCCTACGCTTGTCAGCTTGCATCAATTTGGTATCAGAGCCCCAAGTCACTCAATTCCACCAACTATCCTGTATTTTTTTTTTCTTCAATCTGAAATTTTCTCATTTTTTTTCATCATCATTCAAAAAAAGCAGCCGAAAATTCATCCAAAAACAAAACAAAACAAAAAGTCAGCCATCTTAATTCAAAAAGATCATGTCTTTTGGTTCTTTTCCCTAATGAGTTGTCCATTCGCATGCATCAGCATTGCTCACTTTCTGTTTGATTCCTTTTTTTTCTTCTCTCTTGTTACTTGACTCACAAAGTAATATTCAACTTATTTCAAAAAAAAGGCATCCGTTGGTTTTTTTTTTGCTAGGGCAGTGCACGCAAGATTGGCCGTGCACAATATTTTCTATTAACCTTTCAAGATCACATCTTTACACACTTAACAATAGGGTTCATTGTGTTAGGGGTTATATTCAGTCACATCACATAAATCCAGTCCATTGATAATAGCTACCTAGTATCACTCGTAAATCTTGTTGCTAACGAAGCTTTTAGTTGATTTTAGACTTGTGTGACTTGATTGCATTGTTGCTTGGTTTGCGTTGCAATTTTTTGTATCCAAGACATCATCTTCAAGCCAAACCAAGACACAAAAGGCTTAATCTCGGAGACAAAAGCTGCTTGGCCGAAATCTAACCAAAACACAGCCGAGGTACCATTTGTTTCTTTTTTGCCACAAAATATCCACGTAAAACATTTTCCAAGGCAAGATTCGAAACTGAATCAAAAGGGTCAAAAAAAGGTTCGGCGACAAAAAAAATAAAGGGTGAGGCCGATTACAAAAAAAAGTAAATGAAATGCTGTAAGCTATATAAAATGGTACATGTTGTCCTGGAAGGATTTCCAACCGAGTGACAATGAAGGAAACCCTGCAGCAATGACACTTTGTTTAGCAGTGGCCTAGAATTCAAAGAAAAAAAATAGTGATCGGTTGCTTGTCTAAAGTTCACACATCAGAGAGATTTCCTAAGCATCTGAGCACAAGTTGCTAAGTTAGCTCTAGTTGGTTGTCAAATTGCATTCACTTCCATGTACGCATCTGCTTCAAAATTACACCCTATCTCATTGTCTTTACACTTGGATACTTGATTGTTGCACTTGAATCAACAACTTGTAATTAATTTGCATAAGGCGAAGGTTAACTAAAGATTGCCCAGGGCAACCCTTAGTTTTCTTTGGCTCAGCCTTTGACAAAATTTTTGGTCTCATATTTCTTTGATTCGTAGAGGGTTAAGTGTGTTAAATTGTCTTCTTCTTGGCTTGATACCTTTACTTTTAGTTGCTGAAATTTGGGTGATACATTGGAGAAAAAGGTGCAAGTTGCGAGTTTTGACATCCAGTTTAACTGCTGATTTTTGCTGCTGATTTCTACTGTTTTGGAGCTTTTTTCTACTGTTTTAAGGCATTTTTAGATGCTGGAATTTGCTGCAATAGTACAGCAATAAGTTGGGAGTAAATCGGACCAATTTTGGGCGTTTTCGTCGCGATTTGAGGGCTGTTTTTACCACAGTCTAGCCGCCGTTTTTGTACTGTTTTGACGTCATTTGGACCTCCAAATTTCGGTCAAAACAGCAGGGTTTGGTCCAGTGTGGGTTGGATTCGATTTGGACAAGTTCGGGTTAAAACTGTGCACTGAATTGTGGTATCGGGTATATTATAAGAGACTTGGCATTCACCTATCTTTATTGCTCTCTTTGACATTTATTAGCCTCAGATTGATCAAGAAACAAGGTGGTAAGAGAGAGAAAAGAAAGTTAGACGAGTGCACAAATTTCTATTTCTACTTACCCGTTCGGACTATCTGTTCTTGGTATCTTGTGTTCTTTGTTGTTTCTGACCTTTTCAGTTTACCATGTCCATTTCAACCATTTGGGGAGTACTCTGCCCTAGGCAAGAGTATGAAAATCTTGACAGGCATATGTACCACTTTGAAAAACTCAAGACCTTCGGGTAAACTATTGGAGACAAGGAGCTCCAAGGCATCAATCTCTTCCACAGGATGATCTTTGTGTTCATGATTACTACAATGAGTTATTAGATCATTTATGTCATGCAAATGTTAAGGAAAACAAAAACCTAACAATGAGTAGATTTCTTGCTGGTCTAAACAAGGAAATAATTGAACGTTTACCTAACGTTAGATATAGAAATCTTGCTCATTTGTTTATGCTTGCTGATGGTTGTGAAAAACTAATGGCTTTCGAAGCAAGGCAAGCATAGTTAAAAGAAAAAGAACAAAGGAAATGGGAAGAAATGAGATTAACATTGAAATCTTGGGTACTTGCATTACAAGCTGAAGAAACTGAAAATTTGCACGAATCTAACCCTACTTCTAATGAACTGAACATTAATGACAATAATGAAGTAGTTGAGCTTGATTTGCATGTAACTCATTCTGATTTACATGAATTAGATGATACTACTACTCCTGCTTTTGTGATGAACATGATTGTACATTGCATGAGACACCTAAATTACATTCAAATAACCTTGTATGACAATCCTATGTTTAATCATGATTATGAAACTTCTTTCTATGACAAGGAAGAGTTTGTTTCAAATGGTTCAGAACCGGATTCAAGGTTTCAAGGTATATTTCTTAAAACCCCAATTACGCCACTTTTATCACAAACTCACGCCACATCATATGCCATTTGTGTCTTTCCCTTGAGTGTTGTTTACATGCATAAGAAAATGACATTTCAATGATTATGCATCCTAAACATACTAGAAAAATGCACTTGTTCAATACTTCATTTCAAACACCACTTCTAAGATGTGAGCATGCTTACATTGAGTTGCATTCTGAAAGTCACATCTTCATGCATCCTAAACACGTAAGAAAAAAGACTTTCCTATTGTGTATGCATGTTACAATACCCCTATGCATGTTAGAAGGTGCATGTTTCTTACTTATGTTGCTTATTCACCCTAAACATCTTAGGATGAAAGGGTGCATACATGTGTGTCTTGTATCTTTGTTGCAGGACCTTTATCCCTCATGGCATACACACTAAGATTCTGGACGAATCTTTTTCAGGAAAGAGGGATTGATACGGCCAAAGGAAGATAAAGATGGAGGAGTTTTTGAAAGATAAGTCAAAGGAATTTTGAAGTCAAATGCAAGATAATTCAAGATAAAGTTTCAACCTCTTTTGAAGATATCTCCAAGCTTATCCAAACATCAAAATTGATCTCCAAAGTCAACCAAATAACCAAAAGTCGGCTAGATCAAGAAAGTAGCAGAGAACGTTATGTTTCAAGCTAGTTTTAGGGACATTATAGTTTATCTCAGTTTAAACGTTTGATAGAATTTTTAGGATAGAGTTTATCTTTCTTTTTGATTGTTTTAGGCTAAAAATTCAGCCTTTTATTTAGTCAAGGCCGCTGGCCACAGAGAAAAAGAACGACATATTTTTATGAATCAAATTTGAGTTTTTGGTTTTCTCTCCCAAAAGGTAAAACCTTGTTTTCTTGATTTTGCACTAAAAATCAAGGCTAATATCTCCAATCTTGAGCAAATTGAGGGTGATTGCCAAGGGTTGAAGTGACCGTCTAGGAGGGCCTATTGAAGGTTTGCCTACAAACGCACACTTGAATCTAAGGTATTGCTTAAGCCGGCAATTTCGACACAACGGAAGCAAGGAGAAGTTTACTTCTTTGTGCCTAACCCCTTGTGGAAAGGTTGTTGGAGGTGGAAGAGTGGATCCTACGCTTGTCAGCTTGCATCATTTTCTTTTATGATGATCATCAAGTTTGTATTTCTATGTATTCTTAGAGTTCATATGTTTCAAGAGCATGTCTTTAACATGTTTATGTATGTATCATAAGCATGACTTATTTACATGGTCTCAATGGTTGTTTGATGATCATCATCTTCATATACAACCCACATATACATGGCCAAGTGGCCTATTTGAGTACTCCACTTGAGCTTCATCATTTCCATCTTCAAGATGTGTATTTAGATGATGATTATGACTCAAAAAGTACACTTTTATGATTTCCATTATGTTTATGTTCATGTGTTTGCTTAAGGTTATAATTGTAGAATTAAGTAAATAAGAAGGAAGACAACATATATATGTTGAATACAGAAATGAACAACACATAATATGGATATATGAAAGGAAGAAAAATGAGATATGAATATGTATAACAAAGGCCAATCTTTTGGCCATATAAAAGTGATACAATAAATGAAATTTGGCATGTTAAAGAATATATATATTAGTATACTTATATATACATGGCTCATTGAGTGTATGTAAGATATAAATTAATTGTATAGGTTATATATACATACATATAAGTGTATTACTATAAAATATAAATATATACATATGTATATATCTATTCGGACTTAAGGCCATTTAGGAACCCAAAAAATTCTTAAGTTAAATGCTATGGACACTTGTATGTAAAATGTGTAGTAATGAATAAAGTATGGTATAAGTTGGGTATTTGTATGTAAGGAGTTAAAGGAATTAGGAATTAAAAGTTTAATTTCCTTAAGTGTTGGAATATGAATTGTATTTGGAAAATACAAATTAAGAAAGTGGTGTCGGATGAAAATGAGGAAAAAGGGCTGTTTTGGTTGCTATGGCCGAATGGCCACTTTTGATGGTAAAAGTGAGATTTTCCTTAAGTTATGATATGTAGGATGTAAATGTAAGTGATGTTTGATGATAAGTTTTAGTATGATCGAAATACCCTCATATGATTAAGTCTCCTGTTGCACGAAAATTATGTTTGAAAAGTTGTTTTGTCGCATATCATGTTTTAAAAGTTCATATGCATGTGAATAATAAACGCGAGACGATCGATTTTATTGACACACATATGTTATGTTATGTTCATGATTATGACTATGTTATGTTCGCCAGCGTGACATCGGTACCGGGGTGATAGATGTCAGGGGCATATGATTACGTATATGGCCGAGTGTAACACTGGGTTTGGGACACAGGATCTCTGTCATAGCGCATCACCGTTAGTACATGTACATATGTTTATGATGTTTTATGTCGTACATGTCTATATGGGGAATCAATCGGTATGTCGTGTGTTATTATTCTTGTGAAAAGTGTTATAGCCAACGGTGAAAATGTTATGTCTTCATGTTATGAAAATGTTATTTTATGTAACTTATGAAAATGTCATTTTACGCAAGTTATGTAAATCACGTCAATTTTGAAAAGTCATTTTACGAAGAAACATGTTATGAAAAGTCATGTCTTATGCATCATGTCATGATCATGTCCCTTAGGTTATGATTAGAATATCTGTAGAATTATTGTGCCCTTAAGATGATTAAGAAGATTATGCATGTAGCAGTGATGATTGTAAGTCATGATCTTACCATAATATGGAGTAGTACTTAAGTATAGAAAGGTATGCTAGGGATATGCTGATGATACGAATATGGTTCGTATGTTAATGTTGTCCCGATCTTTCTTCACTCTCCAAACGTCCTTCAAGCCTTGAATGTGAGGGACAATGGTGCCAAGCAACCACCTTCCTTCAAGCCTCCAAATTCGTTTGGTTGTGTGTTTCAATCCGCTCAATCCAACCAGTCACTCCTAATCCTTGGATTGTGGATCACCAACAAGGAACACACAATCCTTAATTGGGTCTAGCCTTGATTTAGATATGTGTAAACCAAAGGAAAAACGCAAACTTTTATTCAAGAAAACTCAAGAACAAAAGATAACATAAAACACTAGGGTTTTTAGTTCAATGATGAAAAATAGTCTAACTACTCAAAGAAATGCTAAGTGATCTATTTATATGATTACAAGTCTTGTAAAACTCTCACAAAAACGGCTAGGGTTTCTTGGGAAGACCCCATGTTGGCGCCTCCTTCCTTTGTTATGCAAGAAGCTGAATTTTGTTAATTTAGGTAAGTTCCCTTCTCTTGGCAAATCCTCAATTATTGTCTCAATCACCAATTATTGCATTATTAACCATCATTCTAGAACTTGCCTTGTGCATCCATTGCCTCCATTAAAACGCCATTCAGCCCCCTTGAGATACCAAATCAGATTTCTTAATTTTGGTAAGTTTCCCTCACTTGAATTATCTCCTTATTTGCTTCCAAATCTTCAATTATGGCTCCATAATTCATTCCAATCATTCCAATCTGATTTATGACATTCTAGAAGCTCTCTTAATTGCACTTGAAGATGCCTAGGCGGCTGCCACCCTCTCAAGAAGACGGAAACCCTAATTTGCACAATTGGGCTTGTTTTGGACTTCTTCCTTGCAACTCTTGTAACTATTTTTGTGGACTGATTTTGACAAAACCCAAAACATGAAAGATGCTCTAAATTAAGTCTTCTTCAAGGTCCAGCTGGTTCCATGCACTCAAAAGTCGTTTGAAAGCCCAAAATCACAAAACAGCCTTGTATGGACAAGCTTGGTCCAAATCTGAGAAGCCCTCCTTTCCAAAGCTCAAAACGTTTGATCCAAGACTTGTAACACCTACAAAACACACCATACACCAACATAAGTATTCTAAACAAACTTTAAAAGAAGCAAACGAAAAGACAACTAAAAGCCACAGAAACGGCACCAACAAGCGGACTGACTATCATTGGATAATCAGTTCTTAAGCTCAACAATGAGCACCCATTTAGGAGGAACATCCATTGGTTCATCTTGCACATGTTTGGTTAGAAAAGAGCCAACATCAAAACCAAGTTGAAAACCATTAATCCTCTTGGTTTGGCTCCTTGTCAAAGGCCCCTTATGGTTAAGGGCACCTTGTGCAAGCTCCTCATTAGGGGGCTGCTCCTCAGCCTCATCAATCCCCCCCTCCTCAAAAGGATTCGCCCTCGAATCATCAAGATAAAAATGCTCAAAAGGGGAAAGATCACTTACATTGAAGGTGTTGGAAACTGAACCATACCTGTCTGGAGGAAGATCAAGCACATAAGCATTTGGACCAACCTTTTGAATGACCTTAAAAGGTCCATCTCCTCTAGGCATAAGCTTGGACTTCCTCTCCTTAGGAAATCGTTCCTTCCTTAAATGCAACCAAACAAGATCTCCAGGATAAAACACAACATCTTTTCTATGCTTGTTAGCTTGTTTGGCATACTGTCTATTCTTTCGTTCAAGTTGAAGTTTAACTTTTTCATGCAACTTTTTGATCATTTCAGCTCGTTGTTTACCATCCATGCTAGTACGCTCATCAATTGGAATAGGCAACAAATCAAGTGGGGAGTGGGGTAGAAAACCATAGACAACTTCAAAAGGGGAATACAAAGACCCACTATGAACAGCCCTATTGTAAGCAAACTCAATATGTGGTAAACATTCTTCCCAATTTTTCAGATTGCTTTGGATTAAGCACGCAACATTTGTGACAAGGTCCGATTTACCACTTCAGTTTGGCCATCTGTTTGTGGATGTGCAGTAGTAGAAAACAAAAGCTTAGTTCCCAACTTGCTCCAAAGTACACGCCAAAAATGACTCAAGAATTTACTGTCCCTATCACTAACAATTGTTTTAGGCATGCCATGCAATCGAACAACTTCTTTAAAGAACAGATTTGCAATGTAAGAAGCATCATCTACTTTGTGACAAGCAATAAAGTGTGCCATCTTAGAGAATCTGTCTACCACAACAAAGACACTATCTCTACCACCTTTTGATCTAGGTAAGCCAAGAACAAAGTCCATAGAAATGTCCTCCCAAGGTGCACTAGGTACGTCCAAGGGTGTGTACAAACCATGAGGTTGTGTTTTGGACTTAGCTGCCTACAAGTGATGCAACTACTACAAACCTTTGCAACATCTGATTTCATGTGAGGCCAAAAGAAATGTTCCTTTAAAGTTTCTAAAGTTTTAAAAACTCCAAAGTGTCCCATTAACCCGCCCCCATGTGCTTCCTTAACCAACAATTCACGCATTGATCCCTTAGGAATGCATAATCGTTTCTCCTTAAACAAATAGCCATCATGCAAATAAAATTTACCAAAAGGAGAATCAACACATGCATCATAAATGGAAGCAAAATCAGAATCATCCTTATACAATTCCTTAACAAATTCAAAGCCAAGCAAGTGTGAAGACAACTTAGTAATCAAAGTATACCTTCTAGACAAAGCATCAGCAACTATGTTATCTTTTCCTTGCTTATACTTAATGACATAAGGAAATTGCTCAATAAACTCAACCCACTTTGCATGCCTCTTATTCAGTTTTCCTTGACTCTTAAGGTACTTCAAACTTTCATGATCAGTATGAATGACAAACTCTTTGGGTTGCAAGTAGTGTTGCCAAGTTTGTAAGGACCTTACCAAAGCATACAACTCCTTATCATAAGTAGGATAGTTCAATGCAGCACCTTTCAACTTTTCACTAAAATAAGCAATAGGATGCTTACCTTGGGTTAGAACAGCTCCAATTCCCACGCCACTTGCATCACACTCTATCTCAAATGTATCATCAAAGTTTGGCAACTTCAAGATAGGTGCTGTAGTGAGACGTCTTTTAAGCTCATCAAACGCCCTTTGTTGGGCTTCCCCCCAATGGAATCCAACCTCTTCTTGACTATCTCATTCAATGGTGCGGCTACGGTTGAAAAGTCTTTGACAAACCGCCTATAAAAACCTGCCAAACCATGAAAGCTCCTCACTTCTCCCACACTCTTTGGTGTAGGCCATTCAAGGATGGATTTCACCTTGTCTTGATCCATTTCAATCCCTGCAGAACTGATTACAAAACCAAGAAAAACAACTTTGTCCAAACAAAAAGAACATTTCTTAAAGTTAGCATAAAGTTTTTCTTTTCTTAGCTTTTCAAAAACAGCCCTTATGTGATCTAAATGCTCTTCTAAGGTCTTAGAATAGATCAAGATGTCATCAAAATAAACCACAACAAACTTCCCAATAAAAGCTCTCAAAACTTCATTCATTAGCCTCATGAATGTACTAGGTGCATTAGTTAACCCAAAAGGCATAACTAACCATTCATACAATCCAAATTTAGTTTTAAAAGCTGTTTTCCATTCATCACCCTCTCTTATCTCACTTGAAAATAACCACTTTTCAAATCAATTTTCGTATACCATTGTGAACCATGCAACATATCAAGCATATCATCAAGTCTAGGAATGGGTACCTATACTTTACAGTGATTTTGTTGATGGCCCTACAATCTGTACACATCCTCCAAGTGCCATCTTTTTTTGGAACAAGGATGACTGGCACTGCACTTGGGCTCATACTTTCCCTTACCTTCTCTTTGGCCAAGAGATCCTCCACTTGCCTTTGTATTCCTTTGTTTCCTCCGGATTGGCCCTATAAGCTGGCCTATTAGGTAGGACAGCCCCTGGAATAAAGTCAATGTGGTGCTCAATCCCTCTTAAAGGTGGCAACCCATGTGGTTCCTCCTCGGGAAACAAATCTGCAAATTCTTCCAACAAAGAAACAACACCACTAGGCAAGGTAGATGGTAAGTCATTCTTAGAAAACAAGCATGCAACACTATCTTTGTAAAGCATCACCAAAACAGTTTTATTATCATACAATGCATGTGTAACTTCACGAGATTTTGCAAAGAAAGCATGCTTCTTAGGTGGATGTGAAATTTGTGGTGGATGCTTGTGAAAGTGTTTGAACCGTGGGTGAGGGTGGACTGATTTGGGCCGTGGGTTGTGTACCCTTGGCCGAGGAGTTTGTGGCCTCCAAAAGGCTTCTTCTCTCCTTTTTAAGAACCTCTAAGAACCTTTTTTCAGCCTCCTTTTCCTTAGGATCTGAATGGTTCTTCTTCATCCTCTTAGCATCCTCATAAACTTTATGTGGAGACAATGCATGCAACTTAAACTTTTTGCCATTAAAAGTAAAAGCATACATGTTCAATCTACTCATCATAAATAACATGCTTGTCAAATTGCCAAGGTCTACCTAACAAAATATGACTAGCATGCATAGGAGCTACATCACACAAAATTTCATCTTTGTAGCCGCCAATAGATAAAGAAATCAGAACTTGTTTAGACACATGAATCTCACCACAATCATTTAGCCAAGATAACCTATAGGGATGGGAATGATCAATCATAGGTAAATCTAGCTTTCTAACAAGTTCAATACTTGCAACATTAGCACAAGAACCACTATCAATAATTAAAGTGCAAGTTTTGCCTTTTACCAAACAATGGATGTGGAAAATGTTCTCCCTTTGCAAGTTTTCTTCTTCCTCCTTCATGTGTGCACTTAAGGCTTTTCTTACCACAAGAAAGTCCTTATAAGCACCCTCTTCATCACTCTTTATCTCCTCAGCTGAGTCCTCTTGGTATTCTTCCTTTGTGGCTTCTTCTTCCTCCTCTTCTGAATAGAATTCATTTGTTTCCTCTAGGTACAACACTTTCTTG
>AP025047.1:33274473-33285119 GCA_036186865.1 Eustoma russellianum
AGTATTCATCCACACTTTTATTTCCTTGAGTTAGGCATTGCAACTTTTGGAACATGGATCTCTCGTAAGATTCTGGAATGAATTTCTTTCTCATCTCATATTTCATCTCATCCCAAGTTCCAATTGTGGGTTGTCTAGTCCTTCTTCTTATACTTTGAGTTTGGTCCCACCAAATCAAGGCATATTCCAAGAACTCTATACTTGCATATCTCACTTTTTGCAACTCGGTATAGTTGGTATAGGAAAAGATCATGTCAACTTTTCTCTCCCACTCAATGTAAGCTTCAGGGTCACTTTTACCATAAAAGGGTGGAATGTTTATTTTGGTTTTCAAATAATCATCCTCTTGACACCTCCTAGGTTGTATTCGGCCTTGAGGTCTTGGGTATACCTCCTCAACCTCTTCCTCTTCATAGTAGTCATTCCATTCCTCCCTAACAGGTTGTGGTCTCACTCCGTGTCTCCTATCTCCTCTACCCCTTGCTCCTCCTCTACCTCCCATGCTTGTGGACCCTTAGGTTCAGTTCCACGGGATGTTTGGCCTTGGTTTTGATGGGGGCTGTTCTTGGGTAGGGGTGTGTTGGATGTCATCCTTGCTTCCCACTCATCCAACCTAGATTGCATGGTACTAAGCATTTGTGCCATCTTTTCCATGAAAATTCCACTTTGTCTCCTCCTCCTTGGGTACTGTTTGACCCCTCCATGGCAACCTGAAACGCTTTCACAAACAAGAAAAGAAGAAAACTAACACAAGAAACAAAGTGAGTTGTTAGTGAAAACAAAAAGGAAAACGAAAATCTGTTTGGCCTTTTTGTCCTCCCTTGTTTTCTCTCAATTGTTCAAGTGTTTTTCCTTGGCCAATCTTGAGCTAGAACCTCTTAAGGCAAGTCCCAAATTGGCTAACCACAATCTGTTTCGTTTTCTGTCCTTGCAAGCTTCTTTTGCCTTCAAAAACACCAATTGCAACAAGTGGTAAAACAGCTCAAGAAGTTTAGAGCACAATTTTAAAACACTTAATAACTATGATTCAAAGAAACAAGAAACCAAAAGTGATGTAGTTGGCTGAACCAAAGAATTGCTAGGGGTTGTCCTGGGCAATCTTTAATTAAACCAACTTATGCAATATCAAATGCAAGTTCTTTGATTGATAGTATGAATGTATCCAAGGTGGAATTGAAGGTTTTATGTGTGTTGTTTTGGGGCAAACACACGGTTTTTGTTTTGCTTTTGTGAACTTGGATGGTAGATGCAAAAAGATGGAACTTTTGTACAAAAGGAACTTCTTTTCTCTTCCTTTCTTTGTGCACTTCTTTTTGTTGGTTTGTGCACGTTTCTTTTCCTTTCTTTTTTTTCCTTTTTTTTTTGACGTTCAAAGCCCTTGATGCAACCTTTGTTTGTTTTGCGAGAATCAGTTGTGTATGCTTGAAAGATGATCCTTTTTGTGTTTGTATGGATGTGTAGTAGAAAACAGATTTTCCTTGGATACCAATACAACCAAAACAAACAACTTGTATTCAATATCACACAAGCAAATTTAATTAAAAGCTTCGATAACAACAAGGTATTTGACTCAAAGGTAGCTTCTTTTAGGCCTTGGACTGATTTTAGATGGAGTTAAATCCTATTCAATGCAAACAACAATGATCCTATGATTAAGTGTGTTAAAGATGAGATCTTTAATGATAGGTGATCAATATTGATGCAAAGGTGAACCTTTTTTTTTTGGTTTTCGTTGGACTGAAGAAAAAAAATCTTTGTTTTGTTTTTGATGAAATGAAGTAAAATCAATTTTTTTTTTTGACAAGACGTTTTTTTTTGAATGATTGAGTAACAAGAATACACAAAACGACACAAGAAAAGATATTTGAGATGAAGATAAACGAGAGCTCTGATACCACTTGATACGAATATGGTTCGTATGTTAATGTTGTCCCGATCTTTCTTCACTCTCCAAACGTCCTTCAAGCCTTGAATGTGAGGACAATGGTGCCAAGCAACCACCTTCCTTCAAGCCTCCAAATTCGTTTGGTTAGTGTGTTTCAATCCGCTCAATCCAACCAGTCACTCCTAATCCTTGGATTGTGGATCACCAACAAGGAACACACAATCCTTAATTGGGTCTAGCCTTGATTTAGATATGTGTAAACCAAAGGAAAAACACAAACTTTTATTCAAGAAAACTCAAGAACAAAAGATAACATAAACACTAGGGTTTTTAGTTCAAGATGAAAATAGTCTAACTACTCAAAGAAATGCTAAGTGATCTATTTATATGATTACAAGTCTTGTAAAACACTCTCACAAAAACGGCTAGGGTTTCTTGGAAGACCCCATGTTGGCGCCTCCTTCCTTTGTTATGCAAGAAGCTGAATTTTGTTAATTTAGGTAAGTCCCTTCTCTTGGCAAATCCTCAATTATTGTCTCAATCACACCAATTATTGCATTATTAACCATCATTCTAGAACTTGCCTTGTGCATCCATTGCCTCCATTAAAACGCCATTCAGCCCCCTTGAGATACCAAATCATGATTTCTTAATTTTGGTAAGTTTCCCTCACTTGAATTATCTCCTTATTTGCTTCCAAATCTTCAATTATGGCTCCATAATTCATTCCAATTATTCCAATCTGATTTATGACATTCTAGAAGCTCTCTTAATTGCACTTGAAGATGCCTAGGCGGCTGCCACCCTCTCAAGAAGACGGAAACCCTAATTTGCACAATTGGCTTGTTTTGGACTTCTTCCTTGCAACTCTTGTAACTATTTTTGTGGACTGATTTTGACAAAACCCAAAACATGAAAGATGCTCTAAATTAAGTCTTCTTCAAGGTCCAGCTGGTTCCATGCACTCAAAATGTCGTTTGAAAGCCCAAAATCACAAAACACCTTGTATGGACAAGCTTGGTCCAAATCTGAGAAGCCCTCCTGATGAGCTGAGGAACAGCCCCCTAATGAGGAGCTTGCACAAGGTGCCCTTAACCATAAGGGGCCTTTGACAAGGAGCCAAACCAAGAGGCTAATTGTCTTCATCTTGGTTTCCAACTTGGTTTTGATGTTGGTTTCCTTCCTAACCAAACATGTGCAAGATGAACCAATGGATGTTCCTCCTAAATGGGTGCTCATTGTTGAGTTAAGAACTGATTATCCAATGATAGTCAGTCCGCTTGTTGGTGCCGTTTCTGTGGCTTTTAGTTGTCTTTTCGTTTGCTTCTTTTAAAGTTTGTTTAGAATACTTATGTTTGGTGTATGAGTGTGTTTTGTAGGTGTTACAAGTCTTGGATCAAACGTTTTGAGCTTTGGAAAGGAGGGCTTCTCAGATTTGGACCAAGCTTGTCCATACAAGGCTGTTTTGTGATTTTGGGCTTTCAAACGAGATTGGGAGTGCATGGAACCAGCTGGACCTTGAAGTAGACTTAATTTGGGCATCTTTCATGTTTTGGGTTTTGTCAAAATCAGTCCACAAAAATAGATACAAGAGCAAGAAAGAAGTCCAAAACAAGCCCAATTGTGCAAATTAGGGTTTCGGTTTTCTTGAAGAAGGGGCCGCCGCCTAGGCATCTTCAAATGCAATTAAGAGACTTTATAATGTCATAAATCAGATTGGTATGATTGGAATGAATTATGGAGTCATAATTGAAGATTTGGAGCAAATAAGGAGATAATTCAAGAAAAGGAAGTTACCAAAATTAATCATTGGCAAAAGGAAGGCTGATGGCGTTTAAGGGCAAGGAGCACAAGGCAAGTTCTAGAAGGATGGCTATAATGCAATAATTGGTGATTGAGACAATAATTTGGATTTGCCAAGAGAAGGGAACTTACCAAAATTAACAAAATTCAGATTTGTGCACAACAAGGGAAGGTGGCGCCAACATGGGTCTCCAAGAACCCTAGCGTTTTTGTGGAGTGGCTTACAAGACTTGTAATCATATATAGATCATTAGCATTTCTTTGAGTAGTTAGACTATTTTTCATCTTTGAACTAAAAACCCTAGTGTTTTATGTTATCTTTTGTTCTTGAGTTTTCTTGAATAAAAGTTTGTGTTTTTCCTTTGGTTTACACATATCTAAATCAAGGCTAGACCCAATTAAGGATTGTGTGTTCCTTGTTGGTGATCCACAATCCAAGGATTAGGAGTGACTGGTTGGATTGAGCGGATTGAAACACACATAACCAAACGAATTTGGAGGCTTGAAGGAAGGTGGTTGCTTGGCACCATTGTCCATCACATTCAAGGCTTGAAGGACGTTTGGAGAGTGAAGAAAGATCGGGACAACATCAACATACGAACCATATTCGTATCAAGTGGTATCAGAGCTCTCGTTTATCTTCATCTCAAATATCTTTTCTTGTGTCGTTTTGTGTTATTCTTAGTATCTCAATCATTCAAAAAAAAACGTTCTAGTCAAAAAAAAAATTTGATCTTTTACTTCATTTCATCAAAAACAAAACAAAGATTGTTCTTTTCTTCAGTCCAACGAAAACCAAAAAAAAGGTTCACCTTTTGCATCAATATTGATCACCTATCATTAAAGATCTCATCTTTAACACACTTAATCATAGTATCATTGTTGTTTTCATTGAATAGGATTTAACTCCACCTAAAATCAGTCCAAGGCCTAAAAGAAGCTACCTTTGAGTCAAATACCTTGTTGTTATCGAAGCTTTTAATTAAATTTGCTTGTGTGATATTGAATACAAGTTTGTTTGTTTTGGTTGTATTGGTATCCAAGGAAAATCTGTTCTCTACTACACATCCATACAAACACAAAAAGGATCATCTTTCAAGCATACACAACTGATTCTCGCAAAACAAACAAAGGTTGCATCAAGGCTGCTTTGAACGTCAAAAAAAAAAAAAAGAAAGGAAAAGAAACGTGCACAAACCAACAAAAAGAAGTGCACAAAGAAAGGAAGAGAAAAGAAGTTCCTTTTGTACAAAAGTTCCACTTTTTGCATCTACCATCCAAGTTCACAAAAGCAAAACAAAACCGTGTGTTTGCCCCAAAACAACACACATAAACCTTCAATTCTCCACCTTGGATACACATTCATACTATCAATCAAAGAACTTGCATTTGATATTGCATAAGTTGGTTTAATTAAAGATTGCCCAGGACAACCCCTAGCAATTCTTTGGTTCAACCAACTACATCACTTTTGGTTTCTTGTTTCTTTGAATCATAGTTATTAAGTGTGTTTAAATTGTGCTCTAAACTTCTTGACGCTGTTTTACCACTTGTTGACCAATTGGTGTTTTTGAAGGCAAAAGAAGCTTGCAAGGACAGAAACGAAACAGATTGTGGTTAGCCAATTTGGGACTTGCCTTAAGAGGTTCTAGCTCACGATTGGCCAAGGAAAAACACTTGAACAATTGAGAGAAAACAAGGGAGGACAAAAAACCAAACAGATTTTCGTTTTCCTTTTTGTTTTCACTAACAACTCACTTTTGTTTCTTGTGTTAGTTTTCTTCTTTTCTTGTTTGTGAAAGCGTTTCAGGTTGCCATGGAGGTCAAACAGTACCCAAGGAGGAGGAGACAAAGTGGAATTTTCCATGGAAAAGATGGCACAAATGCTTAGTACCATGCAATCTAGGTTGGATGAGTGGGAAGCAAGGATGACATCCACACACCTCCTACCCAAGAACAGCCCCACCTCAAACCAAGGCCAAACATCCCGTGGAACTGAACCTAAGGGGTCCACAAGCATGGGAGGTAGAGGAGGAGGGGTAGAGGAGATAGGAGACACGGAGTGAGACCACAACCTGTTAGGGAGGAATGGAATGACTACTATGAAGAGGAAGAGGTTGAGGAGGTATACCCAAGACCTCAAGGCCGAATACAACCTAGGAGGTATGTACCCAAGAGGATGATTATTTGAAAACCAAAATAAACATTCCACCCTTTTATGGTAAAAGTGACCCTGAAGCTACATTGAGTGGGAGAGAAAAGTTGACATGATCTTTTCCTATACCAACTATACCGAGTTGCAAAAAGTGAGATATGCAATATAGAGTTCTTGGAATATGCCTTGATTTGGTGGGACCAAACTCAAAGTATAAGAAGAAGGACTAGACAACCCACAATTGGAACTTGGGATGAGATGAAATATGAGATGAGAAAGAAATTCATTCCAGAATCTTACGAGAGATCCATGTTCCAAAAGTTGCAATGCCTAACTCAAGGAAATAAAAGTGTGGATGAATACTTTAAGGAGTTAGAGAGTTTGTTGATAAAAACTGATACTGAAGAAACTGAGGAGGCAACCATGGCTCGGTTTTTGGGAGGTCTTAATAAGGAGATTGGGTTTCAACTTGAACTCACTACCTATGTTGATCTAAATTCCATGGTTCACAAAGCTGAGAAAATTGAGCGGCAATTAAAGGTACGTTCTTCTTCTAGTGGATTTGGTTTTAGAACTAATGATTCTTCTTTTTCTAAAGTGCTGCCTAGGTCTAATGGCAATGGAGGAGCACGGCCAAGTTCAAACACCCGGCCAAAACAGCCAGCACTCCAAATAAACCACACTTCACTCAAAGGACCAATGGTGCAAATCTAGGTCAAAATGACAAAGGCAAAGGCAAGGCAAACCCTCCAAGGACAAGGGAGATTGAGTGTTTTAAATGTAGAGGGAGAGGGCATTATGCAAGGGACTGCCCTAATGCCAAGAAAGTGTTGTACCTTGAGGAAACAAATGAATTCTATTCAGAAGAGGAGGAAGAAGAGCCACAAAGGAAGAATACCAAGAGGACTCAGCTGAGGAGATAAAGAGTGATGAAGAGGGTGCTATAAGGACTTTCTTGTGGTAAGAAAAGCCTTAAGTGCACACATGAAGGAGGAAGAAGAAACTTGCAAAGGGAGAACATTTTCCACATCCATTGTTTGGTAAAAGGCAAAACTTGCACTTTAATTATTGATAGTGGTTCTTGTGCTAATGTTGCAAGTATTGAACTTGTTAGAAAGCTAGATTTACCTATGATTGATCATTCCCATCCCTATAGGTTATCTTGGCTAAATGATTGTGGTGAGATTCATGTGTCTAAACAAGTTCTGATTTCTTTATCTATTGGCGGCTACAAAGATGAAATTTTGTGTGATGTAGCTCCTATGCATGCTAGTCATATTTTGTTAGGTAGACCTTGGCAATTTGACAAGCATGTTATTTATGATGGTAGATTGAACATGTATGCTTTTACTTTTAATGGCAAAAAGTTTAAGCATTGTCTCCACATAAAGTTTATGAGGATGCTAAGAGGATGAAAAAACCATTCAGATCCTAAGGAAAAGGAGGCTGAAAAAAGGTTCTTAGAGGTTCTTAAAAAGGAGAGAAGAAGCCTTTTGGAGGCCACAAACTCCTCGGCCAAGGGTACACAACCCACGGCCCAAATCAGTCCACCCTCACCCACGGTTCAAACACTTTCACAAGCATCCACCCCACAAATTTCACGTCCACCTAAGAAGCATGCTTTCTTTGCAAAATCTCGTGAAGTTACATGCATTGTATGATAATAAAACTGTTTTGGTGATGCTTTACAAAGATAGTGTTGCATGCTTGTTTTCTAAGAATGACTTACCATCTACCTTGCCTAGTGGTGTTGTTTCTTTGTTGGAAGAATTTGCAGATTTGTTTCCCGAGGAGGAACCACACGGGTTGCCACCTTGAGGGATTGAGCACCACATTGACTTTATTCCAGGGGCTGTCCTACCTAATAGGCCAGCTTATAGGCCAATCCGGAGGAAACAAAGGAATACAAAGGCAAGTGGAGGATCTCTTGCCAAAGAAGGTAAGGGAAAGTATGAGCCAAGTGCAGTGCCAGTCATCCTTGTTCCAAAAAAAGATGGCACTTGGAGGATGTGTACAGATTGTAGGGCCATCAACAAAATCACTGTAAAGTATAGGTATCCCATTCCTAGACTTGATGATATGCTTGATATGTTGCATGGTTCACAATGGTATACGAAAATTGATTTGAAAAGTGGTTATTTCAAGTGAGGATAAGAGAGGGTGATGAATGGAAAACAGCTTTTAAAACTAAATTTGGATTGTATGAATGGTTAGTTATGCCTTTTGGGTTAACTAATGCACCTAGTACATTCATGAGGCTAATGAATGAAGTTTTGAGAGCTTTTATTGGGAAGTTTGTTGTGGTTTATTTTGATGACATCTTGATCTATTCTAAGACCTTAGAAGAGCATTTAGATCACATAAGGCTGTTTTTGAAAAGCTAAGAAAGAAAAACTTTATGCTAACTTTAAGAAATGTTCTTTTTGTTTGGACAAAGTTGTTTTTCTTGGTTTTGTAATCAGTTCTGCAGGGATTGAAATGGATCAAGACAAGGTGAAATCCATCCTTGAATGGCCTACACCAAAGAGTGTGGGAGAAGTGAGGAGCTTTCATGGTTTGGCAGGTTTTTATAGGCGGTTTGTCAAAGACTTTTCAACCGTAGCCGCACCATTGAATGAGATCGTCAAGAAGAGGTTGGATTCCATTGGGGGGAAGCCCAACAAAGGGCGTTTGATGAGCTTAAAAGACGTCTCACTACAGCACCTATCTTGAAGTTGCCAACTTTGATGATACATTTGAGATAGAGTGTGATGCAAGTGGCGTGGGAATTGGAGCTGTTCTAACCCAAGGTAAGCATCCTATTGCTTATTTTAGTGAAAAGTTGAAAGGTGCTGCATTGAACTATCCTACTTATGATAAGGAGTTGTATGCTTTGTAAGGTCCTTACAAACTTGGCAACACTACTTGCAACCCAAAGAGTTTGTCATTCATACTGATCATGAAAGTTTGAAGTACCTTAAGAGTCAAGGAAAACTGAATAAGAGGCATGCAAAGTGGGTTGAGTTTATTGAGCAATTTCCTTATGTCATTAAGTATAAGCAAGGAAAAGATAACATAGTTGCTGATGCTTTGTCTAGAAGGTATACTTTGATTACTAAGTTGTCTTCACACTTGCTTGGCTTTGAATTTGTTAAGGAATTGTATAAGGATGATTCTGATTTTGCTTCCATTTATGATGCATGTGTTGATTCTCCTTTTGGTAAATTTTATTTGCATGATGGCTATTTGTTTAAGGAGAAACGATTATGCATTCCTAAGGGATCAATGCGTGAATTGTTGGTTAAGGAAGCACATGGGGGCGGGTTAATGGGACACTTTGGAGTTTTTAAAACTTTAGAAACTTTAAAGGAACATTTCTTTTGGCCTCACATGAAATCAGATGTTGCAAAGGTTTAGTAGTTGCATCACTTGTAGGCAGCTAAGTCCAAAACACAACCTCATGGTTTGTACACACCCTTGGACGTACCTAGTGCACCTTGGGAGGACATTTCTATGGACTTTGTTCTTGGCTTACCTAGATCAAAAGGTGGTAGAGATAGTGTCTTTGTTGTGGTAGACAGATTCTCTAAGATGGCACACTTTATTGCTTGTCACAAAGTAGATGATGCTTCTTACATTGCAAATCTGTTCTTTAAAGAAGTTGTTCGATTGCATGGCATGCCTAAAACAATTGTTAGTGATAGGGACAGTAAATTCTTGAGTCATTTTTGGCGTGTGCTTTGGAGCAAGTTGGGAACTAAGCTTTTGTTTTCTACTACTGCACATCCACAAACAGATGGCCAAACTGAAGTGGTAAATCGGACCTTGTCACAAATGTTGCGTGCTTTAATCCAAAGCAATCTGAAAAATTGGGAAGAATGTTTACCACATATTGAGTTTGCTTACAATAGGGCTGTTCATAGTGGGTCTTTGTATTCCCCTTTTGAAGTTGTCTATGGTTTTCTACCCCATCCCCACTTGATTTGTTGCCTATTCCAATTGATGAGCGTACTAGCATGGATGGTAAACAACGAGCTGAAATGATCAAAAAGTTGCATGAAAAGTTAAACTTCAACTTGAACGAAAGAATAACAGTATGCCAAACAAGCTAACAAGCATAGAAAAGATGTTGTGTTTTATCCTGGAGATCTTGTTTGGTTGCATTTAAGGAAGGAACGATTTCCTAAGGAGAGGAAGTCCAAGCTTATGCCTAGAGGAGATGGACCTTTTAAGGTCATTCAAAAGGTTGGTCCAAATGCTTATGTGCTTGATCTTCCTCCAGACAGGTATGGTTCAGTTTCCAACACCTTCAATGTAAGTGATCTTTCCCCTTTTGAGCATTTTTATCTTGATGATTCGAGGGCGAATCCTTTTGAGGAGGGGGGGATTGATGAGGCTGAGGCAGCCCCCTAATGAGGAGCTTGCACAAGGTGCCCTTAACCATAAGGGGCCTTGACAAGGAGCCAAACCAAGAGGATTATGGTTTTCAACTTGGTTTTGATGTTGGCTCTTTCTAACCAAACATGTGCAAGATGAACCAATGGATGTTCCTCCTAAATGGGTGCTCATTGTTGAGCTTAAGAACTGATTATCCAATGATAGTCAGTCCGCTTGTTGGTGCCGTTTCTGTGGCTTTTAGTTGTCTTTTCGTTTGCTTCTTTTAAAGTTTGTTTAGAATACTTATGTTTGGTGTATGAGTGTGTTTTGTAGGTGTTACAAGTCTTGGATCAAACGTTTTGAGCTTTGGAAAGGAGGGCTTCTCAGATTTGGACCAAGCTTGTCCATACAAGGCTGTTTTGTGATTTTGGGCTTTCAAACGAGATT
>AP025047.1:33285129-33562622 GCA_036186865.1 Eustoma russellianum
AATCTCGTTTGAAAGCCCAAAATCACAAAACAGCCTTGTATGGACAAGCTTGGTCCAAATCTGAGAAGCCCTCCTTTCCAAAGCTCAAAACGTTTGATCCAAGACTTGTAACACCTACAAAACACACTCATACACCAAACATAAGTATTCTAAACAAACTTTAAAAGAAGCAAACGAAAAGACAACTAAAAGCCACAGAAACGGCACCAACAAGCGGACTGACTATCATTGGATAATCAGTTCTTAAGCTCAACAATGAGCACCCATTTAGGAGGAACATCCATTGGTTCATCTTGCACATGTTTGGTTAGAAAAGAGCCAACATCAAAACCAAGTTGAAAACCATTAATCCTCTTGGTTTGGCTCCTTGTCAAAGGTCCCTTATGGTTAAGGGCACCTTGTGCAAGCTCCTCATTAGGGGGCTGCTCCTCAGCCTCATCAGCTGAGGAAGAAAGATATGATCTCTAAGGTATGATGAAAATTCTTATATTCTGTTTTATTCTTGTATCATGCTATTATTTGTAAACAGAGATGTGATTATGTTTGTTACTTTATTATTCTTGTCACCCCATCTCTCCATGTATGATCCACATGAAGTCTCTAGAATGATTACTTGCTGAGCGATTAAAAGATTGGTTATCGCTCATACTTGCCTCATAACACTTCAGAGAACAGGAACCTTGACGCCTTGTTCATTGAGGAGGAAACCCAGCTAGAGTATCCGTGAGCTGAGATGTAGGCCGAAGCTATGTATTTGCTGTGTTGAGCTTTATTTCATTGTGATGTAATCAGACTATCGTGAGACATTGTACTTGTGGTTTGTACGCACTTGAACGATTTTATTATTGTGCATGTCGTGAGCTTATCTTTATGTTGCTTCTGCTATATCGATTACGATTCATGTCGACATGCACATGTATAGTATCGACGCCTTGTACTACTCGTAATAGAGTATGGCAGGTGCACCATGACAAAACCCTAGTTCCGAGTGGGGTGCTACACTGTACATATTTGATATATTGCTTGTGATTTAGACTTTTTAAAAGTGTAATTTCACTTCTTTCTTCAAACCCATTTGGTAAAATTTCTTTAATAAAACTTTGTTGAAGTTGCGAAGAAGCAAAAGAGTTTCTTGCTTGTAGTTATTGTTGTTGATGTTGCACAAGTTGTTTGTGCAAAAGTTGTTGTTACCGTAGTTGTTGGTTGCACTAATTGTTAGTGTATTGTTCTTCTTGTTCTTTTTTCTTGTTCCTTATTTAAGGTAATAAGAAAAGTTGTTGAAAATCCACTTTGGAAACAAAGTGGTAGTGGAGTAGAATAAAAGAGACTCGAACGACTCTAAATCTTGTGTCTTTATTCATTGTTTCTCATCTTGTTCTTTCTTATTTTAGAGAGCATTTAAGTTGGTGTCAGCTAAACCCAGAATATTTTCATAAATAGCCAACACTCTATTCATCCCTCTTTAGAATGATTGCCACGAACTGACAAAAGTTAAAGCACTGCATGAATCCTTTGCAAAGTTTCTGCAGTCAACCATACAAGGATACTACATGGAACTTTCTCAGACTTGCATGTGATATTCATTATATAATTTTTCAGATATAAGATATGCAGTTTTAGGCCAGAACTTTTGTTGATTTTAAAACTTCTGGTGTTTGTGGATTCTAAAATTTAATCTTTTGGTTCTAAAGCGAGGGGAGGAAAAACATGCATTAGCTGATGAAGACAAACCACTATACCAAAAAACGACAAGTCTAACCAACTCAGCCTGTCAAAATCAATGCTATTTGACCTTATAAAGGCATAGGTCGTCTAAGGTTCATGTCATGTATACGGACTTAAATACACAGGCTAGTCGACACAGCACAGAGAATGTAGGATGCCCCTTCGACACCGACAAAGACTTCAGGTCAGATCAGCCCAACTCACTCGGAGGCTTGGGGCTGGTCACCTCAGCCACACATCATTTCAGCTTCGGCTGTCAGCTCAGCCTCAACGGTCACCTCCGCAATAGCACACACATAATCCATGTCTCACAGGTCGGCCATGGATCTGGTACCTTAGGCCTCTCCCGTCAACTAGGCATAAGAAGCACGAGCAAAGCCCTACCACACAAGCAGCTTAGCCATGCAACTAGACATGTGGTGCCACTTGGCAGCTATGTATATGCAAGACAGACCACTTAGCATATTTGGGCAACTGGCTCTACGCACCTAACACTCGGTGCGTACTGAGTGACCTCAACAAGGGGATTAAGTCAGCAAAAGTTTGTTGCGCTTGACTTTGCACACCCCATTTCTCATTATATCTTGCCTAAGGAACTCAGCGGAGCGTATTCAGAACTTGAACATGAGTTACCAGCAAAATACTACAGATATTAAACCTTGAAACTCAGATTAATTTATTTTTAGTCTATGTTTTAAAGGCTGGACCAGGAGAAAAAAGAATATGGCATCGATGCAAAGCAGATTTTCTGACTTAAACCTAGTTTAATTTATCATTAGACTATTTTCATGGGGTTCGTACAGACATATGGCTTAGCCTTTTATGTCCCCGAGTTGCACACAAGAGAACATTAGTGGATTTTTGTGTTTTTAATTAACTTGGCCTTGTTGGCCTGAGATGATTACGCGCGAAGTTCAATGTTGATTACAGGTTCAAGTCAAGTGGCCTATTATTTATCTTTAGCTATATTTTAAATTGTCCTATGTGATCGCACTTGTAAAAATCGCTCAATATTTTTTTGTCTATTTTTACGCTTTTCTAGCTATTATCTTGCTTATCTCCTCATATTAGCCTCAAGGGACTGAGGCATTTACACTTGTGAACATTTGTTAAATATTTTTATACATTATTATTGAAGTTTCAGTTGTTCATCTCAGTTTAGAATGCCAAAGTGATCACACTTAAGAAGTTATTTTTAGGACCTGTATAGCACCACTAGAGAGGAGTATTGAACAGTGAGTGCGGAAAATTCGGTTTTAAAATGTTTTAGACCAAATAACTCACTTCTGAAAACAATTTCTATTTTCAGATCCTGATTTGAATTAACTAGTTGATCAGATCGTAGACCTCCAGAAATTTTGAAATTCAGTGACAATGTGCTCTCAGATGTTTTTAGTGTGTCATAAAAATTTCAGATTAAAATTCTAAGTGTAACCCATTGAAAAACCAATTTTACACAGATTGTGTCAATCTGCCAGAAATTGTGCTCCAAAATAAAAAATTTATTCCTATTAACTGACAACTCTAAATGACCTGAAAAGTTTATGATATGACCCTCAAGATGTGTAATTTAATTATTTAAAATAGTTTTTCAAAATTCTCTTGGTAATTATGTCAACCATGTTGATGTTCTCAACCTTTGCAGATCTGAGAATCAGATTGCAATAGTCTCAAAACTATGAATGTTTGATTGAATTATACTTATCCAAATGTGATTAAACTTTCCCCAAATGAAATATAAGACATGTGGCTATCTTTCTGCAAAAGTTTGGGATTTTTGCAAAATGTTTGCTATTTTTTCCGTGAGCATAAAAACGACGCAGAAAACTAAAAACTGAAAGTGAAAGTGCTAAAAGTAAATAACACCGAGATTTTTATACTAGTTCTGTTAAATCAACCTACTCTCTAGTTTTTGAGGACAGCTTCTTCGGTATTCACTATCACAAATAACACCTTGACACAAGGGTGACTGGAGTTAAACACCAACTCCACCTTTTTACAATCAAACAAACAAAAACAATAACACGAACACCACCACCAAACAAATGAATGTATGATCACACCTTGATCAACCTTGTACAAAAGATGAACACATGTGGATGGTATAAACAAGGCCTATATAGTATATGAAATATAAGAATGATAGTCTTAAGACCAAGAGCAAGAGAAAGAATAAGAGAAGAAGAGAATAGTCTCGCTTGATCTTGAAAAATATGGACTTTGGCTTAGCCTTGCTTCAATCATCTTGCCCCCTTTTTAGTTGTTGTGGCCACCCCCCTAAGGTTGTATCTTCCTTGAAAATTGTCTTGAACACCCTTGGAAGATTGCTTTATATGGTGACACACCCTTGCTTGGCGAAATAAATTTGACAAACGACTTGTCTTCGCCTAGTTGTCACTCCATTATTGGCCATCTTTAATCTACCTTGGCACTCCATAAATGAGCTGGAAATTCAACTTAAAAATCTGAAACACATGCTCAAATATACACATGTTAAGTGTCAATTAATCATGATATGCTTCCCCACAATTTTGGAAGAAAACTGAAGAGAATAAGGTGCAAAAAATCGGCCACATAATATCCATGTGCTGAAATTTCAGCACTTGTTTAATTTGAAATGTTTCCTTGTGTGTCTTGCCCTCTTCAATGTCACCAATCATGTGTGGCTTATCCTCTACCAATTAAAGTACCAAACAATCTCCACCTAGGCTCCAAGAAGGCTGAAATGGTGTGTCACACCTCAGCTGCATGTGCTGAAATTATCTTTTGAAAATATTTGTCACATAATGATGCATAATCTTCACACACATGGCAAATTGCCATCAGCCCTAAATTTATTTTTCTAGAATACTCTAACATGTCTTGAATGTGTAAAAATGTGTAGATACATTTTACATCAAGACAAAAACGTTCCATGTATGCATAAGTGTAGAAAACCAAATTTTCTACTTTCGTCGATTACGTGATTTTTCTCGGATTAATCTCAAACTTTTTAGGCATGCAATATATATTATGTCACACATAATAATATATAAAATAAAGCTTATTTACATCTCCTATGGATGAAGAAAAACGCCATGTGCTAAAAGAATTTGAGTTTGAATTCTCCACAATTCAAGCCAAAATATGGGTGATTGATGTGTGTAAACATGGTATGATTTTGCGGCTGATTTCGACATGTGGAGCACAAATTTTATGAGTATTTTGAGTGTATATAGGCTAGCCATCTTTATATGGTAATTACGTGACATGTCGGTGATGGTTCGGTAGTCACCCGATGCGACAATTTTTTGGTTTATGGACTCGTGACATGTCGATATAATTTTTGTAACAAGATGACTTGTAGTGTATGATACGAGACCTGTATATACTCATAAATATGACGTGTATATGGTGATGTGACGTCGACGTATGCTTATAATATTATAACGTGTCGGTGGAACGTCGGAATAAGTACATAGTTTGTCGTTATAAAAAATATGTGTATATATATAAGTATATATATGCCGTGTGTATAGGTGTGGAAAGAAAACTTTCCATTTCAAATTTGTTGCCAAGTAGTTGTTTCCAAATATATCTTCTTGATTACTTCATTTAATGAACTAGTAAGTTCATCTCCTTAAGCACTTCACTTAATTAACTAATTTAGTTCATTAATCATGGCATCTGAAAATAGTGTAAAAACAACAAATGTTTTCCATATGATGTAAGCTTTAACGCTTCATGGTATGTTAGTACAACATTATATATAAACATGTAAAGCATTTTTATTACGTACATATATCAAGTAACACTTAATTCATGCATTTCGTAAACAGGCAACACTTAAATCATCCATTTTTAAATTATTCAAACCCTAATTTCTCAACATTATTGCCCTTTACGGTCCTTTTGATTAGCTGTTAGCAACTCAGAAACAACTGAACAATAAAAGCTAAACATAAACAAAGGACTGAAAAGAAAACACTTGTAGAAAAAAAAAACATACAATGCCTAGCATACGCCCTCCCTCAGATTGGTGCACTTACTAAAGAGTCTGCACTACTCGTCAAATTCTGCTTTTGCTTCAGGGTTGTACAACTCTACAATTCATGTATCTTTCTTGTTTAATAGGGATCCACCATAGGACAGGCATTGACTACCTCTGTCTGCCTCGTCTCCATGACATGGCTTTAGAGCAAGGCCAGGTTCTCGGCCAGGAAGGTTTCTTGAACTCGACAATGGCAAGTCCCTTAGCATTAGCTAACTATTGAGGGAACGGTCAACCCTTGCTTCATCTTGACTAGTTGGCGCTCCACCTCAACCTGACCTTCACTTTCATAGTTTAATTCCTTTTTCAAGGTCTCATTGGCCAACTGGGCCTCTATAAGGGTCAGCTCCAACTCAGAAAACCTTGCTCTTGAAGTTGTCAATACTGGAGTTAAAGGTTGCGAGGAAGGTATCAGCCTCCTCTTTCTCCTTTTTCATCTCTCAAGCTTAGCCTCGAAGTTCTGTGACCTTATGAGCTTTCTCCTTGGCAACTCTGGCAAAATTGATGTGTTTGTTCCACTCCTTCTCCAAAAGCCTGCTAAAGGCCTTGATTCTGCTTGCAAATCTACCTAACTGGCCCTGAACTACAAGGAAACTGATTGGTCAGAAAAGCTAGACGTAAGTATTGAATACACTTGGAAGGCTAAGACTTACCAAGGCCATACCATACTGAATCATATCTGCCAACCAGTTGAATGATAAGAATTGAAGCCATTCTACATCAGCCAGCAGCACTGAGTCCTTGTTGAGACGACGCGCCGTCTCAATCACCTCAGCACTATCTTCCACCGTCTGAGACTCTCCTTTTTCATCCATACCTTGAGCCTCTGTTGAGGATGGTACCTCGATGTTATGAGGCTCAATCAGGCTTAGCCACTCTTCTCAGGTAAAATGTGGCTGTATAGGGGGGCCTAGATTTAAGCCCCTCCTTTTCTTTTGTTCTCTGTTGAGCCAGGCCCAATCCGTCGTCATTCCCCTCCTTACTTGAAGAGGCGCTCTCCACAGCTGCTACTGCGCTGACAAGATCACCATAGATAGCCAACTTGTTCCTGGAGGCTGAGGGGAGGATCCCAGCATCTTACAGTAAGCCTGTTGTACAAAAGGCGAGGTAGCACAAGTTCAAAAAAAAAGGAAAGGATTCAGACACTTCTGATCCAAAATATTTAGAGGAAAACAAAATATTTCCATTATGATTCCACTAGGCAAAAATCGAGGCATATTACGGTTGAAACCTCTTGGAAACTGGTCCCAATGACTCTCATCATTATCGCTAACCACGCAACCATTAGAGGATGACACGTTAGAGACGTGTGTTAGTGAAACAGTCAGGTTTGTCTGTTACAAAAAGATCAGCCTTCCTCATCTACTCAGCAAGGCTGATCTAGGGGTATCTATTGAAGATAAAACCACCACATTGAAAATGACAAGTGTAACCCACTCAATCCACAGTCATTGTTATTTAACCTTACAAAGGCGCAAGTCACGTACGGTTCACGTCCGCTATGCGGGCTTAAGTACACTAACAAGTTGTTACAATACAGGAAACATAGGACGCCTCCTTGACGCCATCAAGGACCTCGAGTCAATGTCAGCCTTGCTCACTCGAGGTTGGTCACATAGCCACCAGCTCGCTTCAGCTTTAGCCATCAGCCCAACCTCAATGATAACCTCAGCAATAGTGCACACCTAAGTCATGCACCGCAGGTCGGCCATGGAACTAGTACGCAAGGCCTCTCTCGTCTGCTTGGCACAAGCAGCTCTAGTAGAGCTCTGCTGCGCAAACAACTTAGCCATGCAACTTGACATGCGGCGCCACTTGGCGGCTATGTACAAGCAGGACAGACCACTTGACACTCTCCGTAGCTCCTCAACATGTATTTACTCGCCTCGCATATAAAAAAGCAGAAACAACGTCCATAGATGACCATGTTTAATTCCAAGAAGAAAATACATCGCTCGAATGCCACAGAGACATATTTCGCTCTAATAGTCCAGCTTAAACACTTCTAAAAATAGAAATATACACAACTGACTTGAGCACCGACATGTTCTTCTGCGAGTAAAACATATTTCAGGACTTTAATGCTGTTGAATTGGCGCAACTATTTCTACAGCAGTTACCGTTATATTCAACATTTGGATCATCCATTGATTCTATATAAAAATGCATAATTTTTCAACTGTGCGAAGAATTGAATACTTATTTATCAAGGTGACACCACATCATTATGTTCAACATGGTTTGACTGATTTTAAAATAAAAGTACAACAATAACAACAACTACAACATTACCCCATTGCCTTAGAGGCTCCCGCCTATGGCGGGGTATGGAAAGCCGGATGTACACAACCATACTCATGTGTTAGTAACACACAGAGGTTGTTTTCCGATGACCCAAAAAATTGCGTCAAGCTATGTCGATCAACTGACACTTCATAATATAAAAGCGCAGCCAATTTAGTGAGTCATTTTGTTTTATTCCATCATATTTCAAAGTCAAACAAGAGCGAGACCTTGACTCTATTAGAAATGAAAAATGATTTTAAAATGAAAGTAAAATAGCTAAAAGGCAAAACAGTGATTTTACTCCATGGAAAACGTTTGCATGTTAAAATGTGATATTATTATGAATCATGATACATTTGATTTTTATAATGATTATTGTGAAAAAAAATATCATAACTAGAGGCCAAAGACTTAAAAGATAACGAGCTTTGTTGTTTTATGTTGTCATATAAGGAATGTTAGGCATGTTCCACATAAAAGATTAAGGGGTTCACTGAAGTCATGTGACAATTTTAAATTAATAAAATGTATAGATTAGAGCCACCCCTTACACAATTTGTCTCAAGACAATATTCTCCGTTAGTGTGAAATTACTTTATTTTTCATTTTCTATTCTCCAACTAAGTTTGTATCAGGTTTCATGGAAGCTTTAGAATCAAGTGTTTATCAAGTTATAAATGTTGGTGAATCACCAGATACTGGATCCACTGTAAAAACAATGTTACATACTTCAATTAAGTTATATAATTAAGTTAAATGTTTTGATAAATGCATAACTTCTTGTTTAATCAATGGTCAAAATGACTCATATAATGAAATCAAATGTGTAAAACAACAAAAGTATATCTTTATTAAAAAAGAAGTCTGCATTTATCAAATCAATAATGCATAGTAAAAATTATTTTTAACAACATTGAACCAAACCAAATAAATTAACCAAAATGTTGGCGGATTAACTGTTCATTAGATCAACCATCAAGGTGAAGTTTCACGGATTTAAAATTTAAAATTTGAAGTTCAAAAAAGAAAAGAAAAAAAGTTAAAGCGTTGGTTCTTTTCCCCAAAAAAATAAATTAAAAATATTAAACCGTTGCCGACTTCTAACCTCAACCAAACTTTAAAAACGACATTATTATAAATATGGATGTGGCTATTATAAAATTAAGTCACACAATATGAAAATATTGAAGAAGATAAGTATCAAGAATAGAATAAGATTACTATTCAATGTTATAATACAATATGTAAGGTGATGTCCTATTTATAGGACTTGAAATGTAAATGATACATTGTATATCTTTATGTCCATTGTGTTTCTCAAGACCTTGGACATCCACATACATTGTATATCTTTATGTCACAATTTTCATAACACTCCCCTTGGATGTCCAACTTTAGAGAATATGCCTCGTTAAAACCTTGCCAAGAAAACCCAGTGGGACAAAACTTGGACGAAGGAAAAGAGTACATATTCATATAATTGGTTTGTGTGATACACTGCCTCGTTAAAACCTTGCCAAGAAAAACCCAGTGGGATAAAAACTTGGACGAAGGAAAAAGAGTACAGTGTGTAAGTGACAATCACACTCCCCCTGATTCTGTCATGAGGTCTTGAAGCTGACGCATTCCGATGTTGTAGACCATCTTTTTAAATGTAGCCGTTGGTAGTGCTTTAGTGAACAAATCAGCAAAATTTTTGCTTGATTGTATCTGCTGGATATCAATTTCACCATTTTTCTCAAGATCATGAGTGTAGAAAAATTTTGGTGATATATGCTTTGTTCTATCTCCTTTGATGTAGCCATTCTTAATTTGAGCAATACATGCAGCATTATCTTCAAATAAGATTGTCGGAATCTTTCTTAGTGAAGATAATCCACATGACTCTTGGATATGTCGAATCATCGATCTCAACCATATGCATTCACGACTTGCTTCATGTAATGCCAAAATCTCGGAATGGTTGGAAGAGGTGGCTGTTAATGTCTGCTTCACTGATCTCCATGAAATGGCTGCACCTCCACATGTAAATACATATCCAGTTTGTGATCTTCCCTTATGAGGGTCAGATAGATAACCAGCATCAGCATAACCCACTAATTGTGGTTTAGAATTCTTTGAGTAGAATAAACCCATATCTGGTGTTCCTCGAAGATAACGTAAAATATGTTTGACTCCATTCCAATGCCTTCGTGTTGGTGTAGAACTATACCTTGCCAATAAATTTACTGAAAATGCTATATCTGGTCTTGAACAATTTGCAAGATACATAAGAGCACCAATAGCACTAAGATACGGTACTTCTGGACCTAATAATTCTTCATTTTCCTGGTGGCCGAAATGGATCTTTCTTTACATCTAACGATCGGACCACCATAGGACTACTTAATGGATGAGCTTTATCCATATAAAATCGTTTCAAGATCTTCTCTGTATATGAAGATTGATGAAGAAATATTCCATCATGTAAATGTTCGATCTGCAGGCCGAGACAAAATTTGGTTTTTCCAAGATCTTTCATTTCAAATTCTTTCATAAGATAATTTGCGGTTTTAGTGAGCTCTTCAGGAGTTCCAACAAGATTTAGATCATCAACATATACCGCAATTATAGAGAATCCACTATCAGATCTTTTGATAAATACGCAAGGACAAATTGGATTATTTATATAACCTTCTTTGACAAGGTACTCACTAAGGCGATTATACCACATCCTGCCAGATTGTTTTAATCCATACAAGGATCTTTGTAATTTGATTGAGTATAATCCATGCGTCCTTTGATTATATGCTTCGGGCAATTTAAATCCTTCTGGGATTTTCATATAAATATCATTATCTAATGATCCATATAAGTATGCGGTAACCACATCCATTAACCGCATATCAAGGTTTTCAGTGACTGCTAGGCTGATTAGATATCGTAATGTTATGACATCAATAACCGGGGAATATGTTTCATCATAATCAAGCCCAGGTCTTTGTGAAAAACCTTGAGCAACAAGACGTGCTTTGTATCGCACAACCTCATTTTTCTCGTTGCGTTTTCGTACAAAAACCCATTTATGTCCAATAGGTTTTATCCCTTCAGGGGTTTGGACGACAGGTCCAAATACTTTGCGACTTTCTAACGATTTCAGTTCTGCTTGGATTGCATCTTTCCATTTTGGCCAATCAATTCTGCGTCGACATTCTTCAATGGATCTCGGTTCAGGATCCTCATTTAGAATTTCACATGCAATCGCATAAGCAAAAACATGATCAATATTAACCTTTTGTCTATCCCAACTTTCTCTTGTAGTTACATAATTCAAAGAGATCTCTTCAAAATTTTGTTCACTTGCTTCTTCAGGAGCAACTTGTTTAACAATTTTAGACTGATCAGTCTCGTTTCTATAGCGCTTTCAAGTTGTGAACTTCTTTTCTCTGCTGGAGTATTCTCTTCTGGAGCATTAACATGTACCTTTTTTTCCGAGGGTTTTTATCTTTTGCACCAACTGGGCGCCCACGTTTTAGACTTACTTTTGGTATACCATCATTTTGCCTTTCAGAGGCATCAAGTCGAACAGGCGTATTCATCGCCGGGACGTGGGATTTAGTTACCTTTTTACTATCAGTAAATGCATCAGGCAACTGATTTGCAATATTCTGTAAATGGATTATCCTTTTACTTCTTGCTCGCATTGATTTGTTCGTGGGTCAAGATGAGAAAGTGAAGGAACGTTCCATGTAATTTCACGCCGTTCTTCAGGAAACGGTATTTTCTCTCCCCCTAACGGCGGGAAAACTTTCTCATCAAAATGACAATCGGCATATCGTGCCTTAAATAAATCACCCGTCAGGGGCTCAATATATCTCACAATAGAAGGAGAATCAAAACCCACATATATTCCTAAACGTCTTTGAGGACCCAGTTTTGTCCGTTGTGGTGGCAATCGGAACATAAATCGCACACCCAAAAATCTTTAAATGGGAAATATCAGGCTGCTGGCCCGATACCATCTGTAGTGGCGAGTATGGTTGAAACGAACTGGGTCTAAGCCGGACCAAAGCAGATGCATGCAAAATTGCATGTCCCCAAGCCGATGTGGGTAAATTTGACCTTAAAAGCATAGGTCGAGCAATCAGTTGTAAACGTTTGATAAATGACTCTGCCAGGCCATTTTGAGTGTGCACATGTGCCACTGAATGCTCAACTTCAATCCCAATCGACATACAATAATCATTAAAAGCTTGAGAAGTAAATTCACCGGCATTATCGAGACGAATAGACTTAATCGGATAATCTGGAAATTGTGCTCTTAAGCGTATAATCTGAGCAAGAAGCTTGGCAAAAGCTACGGTTCTTGTTGAGAGCAAACTCACATGAGACCATCTGGATGAAGCATCCAATAAGACCATAAAATAACGAAATGGTCCACAAGAGGGATCAATAGGTCCACAAATATCCCCTTGTATTCTTTGTAAAAATGTAGGAGATTCGAAATGAATCTTCATTGGAGATGGTCTCTTGATGAGCTTCCCTCGTGAACAAGCGACACACACACAATCACGAGGTAAAAGAATCTTCTGGTTCTTTAAAGGGTGTCCATGTGAGTTTTGTACAATTCGACGCATCATTACCGAACCCGGATGACCAAGTCGATCATGCCATAACATAAATAATGTTGGATCATTGAACTTCTGGTTCATCACAATATGAGATTCTACTGGATGTATAGTCGCATAATACAATCCAGATGAGAAAATTGGGAATTTTTCTTTAACAAGCTTCTGGCCTGAATCACTGTAAGTAATACATAAAAATTCCATATTCCCCTCATTCATGGTTTCAAGATGAAAACCATTGAGACGTATATCCTTAAAACTCAATAAGTTTCTTTTCGACTTGGTAGAAAATAATGTCGTAGTCACCAAGATATGTGTACCATTGGGCAATATGATTGTTGCTCTTCCGGAGCCTTCAATCAACGTTGTAGTACCAGAAATTGTACTCACATTAGCTTTTGCCAATTGTAATGTCGAAAAATATTTTTGATCACGAAGATTGTGTGTGTCGTTCCACTGTCAACCAGACAGATGTCCCCACCATTCATCTTGAATAAAAGTCTAGCATAACATAGATAATTTCATTATTGAATTCAAAATAAGTAAGTTAAAAATAGTGAATTTTGTTGCTGGAAAAAAAACTTTTATATGTCAACTAAAAATGGCTGAAATCCATTGTTCAAGTTATACTGTCGATTGAAAGTATACAAGAAAAATAAGCAGAACAACTCTAAAGAATTTTATTAAGCAAATATAGTAATGCAATTTTTATAAAAGTACATGCTAGCACATAAAATTTTAACTTATTGATAGCAATCCTTAAAACATGAAATGCATCGAAACATGTTTCTCAATCATTCTTGATTATTCTCATTCACAAACTGGACCCCATGGCCATCCACGTTTGGCTCTATAAGAAAATCTTCAATATCAAAACGAGTAAAATCATTCGAATCCATTTGACCATCATCTGCAATGTTACCAAAGTTTGCAAAATGAACTTGTTTTCCCTTGCCGTTATCCTTCTGGGATGCTTGATAAAGTTCAACCAAATGCTTTGGAGTGCGGCAAGTACGAGACCAATGCCCTTGGGCTCCACATCGATAACAAGTGTCTTCGTGGTTCTTAGCGGGTGCACCAATTTTCATACTTTTTGTATTTTCTTGTGGCTTTTTCTTATGGTCCCACTTCAGGTGGTATGGTGCAAAATTTCTACCACGACCACGACCTGTACCTCGACCACGACCGCGACCGCGACCTCGACCACGACCACGATTATGGTTATGGTGACTTGCATTCGCTTCTGGGAATGGCTGTGACCCAGTCGGGTGAGAGTTGTGGTTTTTCATTAAGAGTTCATTGTTTTGTTCAGCAACAAGCAGACATGAAATCAATTGAGAATATTTTTCAAACTTCCTTTCTCGATATTGCTGCTGCAGGAGCATATTCGAGGCATGGAAAGTTGTGAATGTTTTCTCTAACATATCTGCATCAGTTACTTTGTCTCCACACAGCCTCAATTGTGATACTATGGAGAACATTGCAGAATTATATTCGTTTACAGTCTTATAATCTTGCAGCCTCAGGTGCAACCAATCATATCTAGCCTTTGGGAGGATCACACTCTTTTGATGATCATATCGTTCCTCCAAATTTTTCCATAATTCATATGGGTCTTTAACCCCAAGATATTCGGTTTTCAGCCCGTCATGGAGGTGATGGCGAATGAATATCATTGCCTTTGCCTTATCTTGTTCGCTTGCCTCACCTCCTTCTTTTATAGTATGCCCAAGATTCATCGAAGTCAAATGGATTTCGGCATCAAGGACCCAAGCCATATAATTTCTTCGGAAATATCAAGGGCAGCAAACTCCAGTTTTGTGATATTTGCCATAGGTCTGAGAATGCAAAAATAATTCATCTCAGAAAAGATAGATTTACTCAAAACTACAGGTTTGAGTTAATGTTATATGCTTCAGGCATAATACGATGCAATATTATATGCAATGATAAGAATACAATTAATACGTAATTAAAAATTAAAATAACACAACAACTATATTTCAAAATATCATGCTTCAGGCATGTCTACTATGCATGCTACAGACATATGATAGTTATTCATTCTTTTAGGTATATAAACTAGTCATGCTTCGGGCATGTTAATTATTTCAATTATTCATGCTTTGAGCGTGTCAACAATTCATGCTTCGGGCATGTCAACGATGCATGAAAATGATTCATGTTTATGTCAACGATTCATGCTTCGAGCATGATAACAATTAATGCTTCAGGCAATTCATGCTTCGGGCATGATAAAAGTATATCCATATGGCTGCAAGCCATATACAATTCTTCTTCCTTCAAAAATCTAGACTCAGGCTAGATTATTTCTTTTTATACATATTTAGAATATAAGATAGAAGTCGGTAACAAGAGAAACGCAACAAATGAACAAATAAAAAATTTGGCAGAAAGATTAGTCTCAGAAATCACATTTCGGTCATACCTAGGGGTATCCAAAATACATCTCCACCGTTCAAAACGTACCTTTATGTGTTAGAATAATCTGTCAAAATTTGGTGATGATCCAACGGTGGATGACTAGAAAATTTAGTTTTCCCGGACCTGCGCAAAGCTGTCAGCACCTACGAATTTTAAGAGTATTCTCCCTCTTTCTCTTCTTTCTCTAATACTTTTTTACTACTTGTTTTTGGTTTCTTTGGAGCAATTCGTGCTGATAACGTATTATAAAATTAAGTCACACAATATGAAAATATTGAAGAAGATAAGTATCAAGAATAGAATAAGATTACTATTCAATGTTATAATACAATATGTAAGGTGATGTCCTATTTATAGGACTTGAAATGTAAATGATACATTGTATATCTTTATGTCCATTGTGTTTCTCAAGACCTTGGCATCCACATACATTATATATCTTTATGTCACAATTTTCATAACAGTGGCCATCTATATGCGATTCAGGTATTATCATACCAAACAAACAGGAAATGCATTCATTTAATACGATCAGACAAATTTGGAGGCCCAAAACGAGCCACACTAAATCCAAGCACTGTGAAAAGCTAGTAATCCAGAAGTTAAAATATTAAGACCAAAATCTCGAGTGCTTTAAGCATTGCAAAACCATGTTAATTCCAAAAACTTCTCAACTGGGTGATACCAAAAAAAAATTAAAAAATAAAAAAATCCTTCTCAACTGGGTAACAGAACTACAACCCAATAGGGCATCACTATGTACACTCAGCCAAAATTTTGGCATTGACAATTCTACAAGGCTATTGAATCCAAATGCACAAATTCGAAACATTATATATCGGCTACCCGAAGAAAATTTAACAGCCACAATCAAACACCTTTTTTAGAAGATCTTTACAAGTCTTGCTCCAATTATGCAAACACCACCTCACCATCTAGTCAATACGTTATATGACTGTGTGAGGACAAGTGAATTTTCTTGTAAATGAACTGAGAAGTGTTAGGTAGACCGCCTCAAGAATGCCAGCAACGCCCAATCCCGCAGCAAGTGCAGCTCCAGCTGCCACGGCGCTATATGCTGAAGTCCATGCATCGGATTGAGCATAACTCATGCTTGACGAACTAGAATCCTTCTCTACGCCGTGGAGTTCCCGAATAGTCTAAATGGAGTCTCAGTCCCTGTTGAAATTGTACTTTCAATCACGCACTTGACTATTTTCAGTATAAGCCAAATATACTAGACGATTCAAATGTCAAATAATTAATAAATCTGCTCTATCTACTTGTTTGATCAAGGATTTACTAAAGAATGAATGAATAGAAAGAAACCACCTCTACCTTCCAACCTGCTGACCTTGCGTGGTCAACGGCTGCTGCAAGATCACTGTCTGACGCAAGTATAACCTCATCATGGTCTTCATCTTCATACTACCAAAATAGAAAGAAATGACATTCCTTTCATCCAAATCAGATGAAAATGGAAAATAGGAAGAGCCATTAATACCAATATGTGCGGCAAGTTATTACGGTCTATATCATCACCCACTCTCTGAAGTATAAGCAGTAATTAGATCTGCCAAATTACGAGTCTCTGAGGAATACCAATACAGTGTTAGGCAATTCGAGACACCAGGATGCAGTTGCAAGAATGGTGGTAAATTTTGTGACATATTTTAACATGATTCAGAAGTCTGACAAACAAAATTCTAACTAGGGATCATGATCTATCATCTGAGAAGATCAACGATAACACTCAAGAATTTTTCCACTCTGTAGGCTCGGTTATATAGATCAATTATTTCTCTCACGTTTTATTTTATTTTGTTTGTTTTGGTTCTTATAATGTTTTTTTGACACGTAACCTAATCCTACCCTTCTTGTGTGTCTCCTAATACCTAATGCATATGTGCGCCTTTAAAATACGCATCTTTCAAAACTATCATATCATCTCAGCCGTAATTCAGGCCTAAGTACCTGAATTCCCACTTAAAACATCTTCATGATATCGGTTACATGAATCGATTGTCTATATTTTGCTCTATCACTGACCATGTGAGGATATCCGTCTTCATTGTCGCTCTTCATGCCTTTAGTCTCCCTTTCTCATGTTTTAATGCATCTCATCTATTGTTGCATCCCATATGCATCTGCAGGACGCTTTTGCACATGTCCATACCATCTTAATCTTGACTCCTCATCTTTTCGTCTACAGAAGCCACTCCAGCATTCTCCTTATGTGTTCATTTCATATTTTAATCCTTTCTTGTATTTACACACATCTATTTTAACAATTTCATTTCCGCCACTCACATTCTTTGTTCATGCTCATAATTGTCCTGCACAACATTCAGACCCGTACAACAATGTAGTCCTACTACCGTCCTGGTAAACTTTCCTTTGAAATTTAAATGTACTTTCTTATCACTAAAAGACCTGACACACTTCTCTATTTTAACCAACCTTCTTGTATCATGTGATTTACTTCATTAAGAATTAGATGCTTTAGTCTGACAACACTAACCCGTGGTTTATTCTTCATTGTAACGGCAGCGGAGCCGTCACTTGCACACAACGAAACATTCTAGACCTATAGATCAAATAAACCATCCATACTACATGCAAGATCATTTGCAATTAAAGATAGAGATTAGGGTCAGAAAGGTGGGCATACCACAAGTAAACCGGTGCATTCTGCCTTTCTTGTCTTGAATTTAAAAAGCAAAAGTGTTGGGCATGCTTGTTGCAGGATACGGAACAGATCTTCCAGTGTCAGCCCCTTCTGAAGAAATCTTCAAGGAACCCTCACTGCCATTTCACAAATAAATGAAGAGAAAATATCAAGGCTAACCAGAATCCAGACTGAAACCTACTACCTTCGTGTATCCTCATCATCTGGAGAAATATCCATGGCCGAATCCCAGAACTTTTGCATCATAGTGTTCGTGGCCTCATTAGTAACTCCAACAGCATTGCCTACCTAATAATGTGACAAGACTGATTATTATTGCTTCCTCAAAAAGAGTAAGCAGCTAGAGAAGAGGGAGGTACATATCTTAAAACTATTATGTTTTGTTTTTTTTTGCGAATATACAATAAACGACTCCATCATAATATTCCACAACTACTAAGCATGAAAAAAATACACAGAACAAGCACGAACGGCTAAAATGAAACAAATACGGAGTTGTTGACTTCTTAGACATCATAAATTGAAATGAAAGAAACGATTGGATGATGAAAGTTAGACATCAATATAAACACTCTTAACAAAAGCAAACAAAATATTATCCGTAATGCACATCTCATACACAGTAAAGAACTAGTGTCGTTTATGCAAGTACATCAAGAGCTTATGCAGGTACATCAAGAGCCGGGGGCTCACTGGAAGCAAACTCTCTATCCCTTGGGATAGAGGTATTGTTTGCCGCCACTCACCCTCCTCAGACCCTAATGATAGCTTTTGATGCCGTTAAGATATAATGGGTATGATATTGATAGATATACAGTAAAGAACCAAGGAAAGTCGCAATCCACTGTTACGCAGATTAACTTGTGGCTTCAACCTAAATGATTTTGGATTTCATGGACATAATATCCAGCCAATAATTTGAACATTATCGCCTTATCTACTTTTGGTCCCCTTTGTCCATGAAAACATTTGATAAACAGATACAACTGGAACGATAATGTTTCGTTTTTTTTCCCCCCTTTTTCTAGCAGAAGACATATTTGCATTTCATTATACCAAGAGTGATAGGCAGTCATAAAGAACCAAAACCATGGACCCAACTGCCAAAAGACTGCCTCTAAAGATGCAAATCAAGCAGACAAGCAAGATGAAGTATCAAAAGACTACAGCAATTCAACAAAAAACCTTTTTTCTTTTTCACATCCGGACCATAATAACAAATTAATATGTGCTTCATTTGAAGTAGAATTAAACCCAAGTCTGTCTACATGATCGTCAAGCTTTAGGAAAATCATCCCCTCCATTTACTCTAAGTGAACTCAGTTTCAAACTGTTACATGTTTAAGAACCTGGCTAAAGCATCAACTGCTTACTCCTCGAGGGAACCCCATCAGTAACAACTTGAGCATCAAATTACAGGAAATATATGAAACAGGAACTTACTGTGGCCACAGCTGCATGAGTGATATGGATGACATCCACAACAGCAACAACAATTCCATCTGAAAGAGAAATATGAATGTTGAAAACGGTTCATTTTGAATAGCATTAAATGCTCATTGAGAGGGTCCAAGGAATAAGTAACGACTGACATGGAAAAAGGAAATGACCGCTTATTTCTTCTCTGTATTTATTCCTGTAATTATTAGAGTAAATAGCCGTTATTTATTTCTTCTTTTAAAACACCTTTCTTGTACTCATTTACTGTTAGACGAAAATTAATAAAAAATTATCTACTTTGAGCCGCTGCATTCGTTGCTACTCAGGAAAATATTCCTTCTTCATCTCATCCAGTACACTTACAAAATCAATATGGTATCAGAGCCTCCAATCGTTTCCTCTCATTGCCATTTATTCCCATAATCTTCAAGCCTCTTTTTGCCATACAAATCATACTTACCCGCAGAATCAAATAGTTTCTCCAAGCATCCAACCATGTCCTCTGGAACAGAAACGGAAGACGTTTCATCACATAACACCGGTTCCACTCCGGTCCCTACCAATACTTCTATTCCCACTGATTATGTGGTTGTAACTAATCTCAAACTCACAGGCCCTAACTACCTCACATGGTCTAAAGCAATGGAGATGATTATCACCGGAAAAGTAAAGGAAAATTACATCATTGGAGACGAAGCTGCTCCTTTATCCTCTGACCCGCGATATAGGACTTGGAAAGTGGAAAATTCTCTAGTTATGTCATGGCTCATAGGTTCTATGGCCCCTGACATTGCTGATAACTTTATCCTATATTCCACAACAAAGGAAATCTGGAGTGCTGCTATAGAAATGTACTCGAAGCATGATAATACCGCAGAGCTATACGAACTGGAGATCCAACTCCATGACATGCGGCAAGGAGAAACTACAATGAGTATATATTCCAGCCACCTTAAGAGGATATGGCAGCAAATTGACCTCTATGAGGTACAAGCTTGGCCATTACCACCTGCCAACAAACTCTACAGGCAGATTGTAGAAACCAAAAGAATTTTTCGCTTCTTGGCGGGATTAAAAAAGAACTAGACGCTGTTCATGGAAGAATTTAGGAACGAAGCCTCTGCCGACTCTCCACAGCGTTTTATCTGAAGTCCGGCATGAAGAAAAGCCGGTAGAAAGTGATGGTTGGCAATCTCCACTCCAGTTCCCTAGATACTTCTGCACTTATCACAGGTATACCCTCCTTACCTCAGTCACTTTCGCTGCCTCTTCCCCCACTGGAATTGCAGAATATCCCGTTGGACACATGTCGTCCGTGGAACTGGCCGCGGAAGTGGGAGAGGAGGCATGGGTGGTCGCGGTAATCCGGGAGGTTCCGAACAAAAACTGCCGCTACACTGCAAATACTGCAAAAAGGATGGACATGTGGTTGACAATTGCTGGAAACTTGCAAGAAAGTTGTCCAACGAAGGGAACCCGTCACCAAGAATGACTCCAAATAGCTCCGGATATGCTGGTAATCGATGGTCTAACATTGGGACCACCGCTATGACTCATGGCAGTGGAGAGAAATCACAATCCATTCAGATGCAACTGGAAGCTTTATTGCAACTAATGTCACAGCAGAATTTCTCAAAAACTGATGGGCAATCCGAAAACCCGCAGGCAACAATGGCTACAGCAGGTATCGGGTTATGTGATAAGTTGACCTGGATTGTTGATTCCGGGGCCACAGATCACATGACCCATGATAAAAGTATACTTTCAAATTTCCAGTTATTTACTGTACTAAAAAGTGTTGTTATTGCTAATGGGTACTCGATGCGTTCCTTTGGTTGGGGATCAGTTGAATTAATGGATAAACTACCATAAAAACATGTTATATATTCCTAGCCTAGGATTCAACTTGATTTCTATTGCAAAATTGGGATTAAATAACAATTGCTTTGCGTGGTTATCACCTTATGAATGTTACTTTCAGGAGAGAACTACGTTGAAGACGATTGGCAGTGCTAAAAATTATAATGGACTCTTCATGTTGAAAGGAGGCGAGGGACCACCGGGCCAAACAGATACTGTTAGGTTCAAAAATGCACTCACCAACTATAGTTGTACTAGTTTTGAACTTAGTCACAACAAAATCATGCTTTGGCATAATCGATTAGGACATCCAAATTTCATGTATTTAAAGAAACTCATGCCTAAACTTTTTATGAATGTTGATGTTAAGAGTTTTACTTGTGATGCATGCTCCCTGGCAAAAATAACAAAAAATTCATATCCTCCTAGACCTTACCAAGTTAGTCAGCCTTTTAATCTTGTTCATTCCGATATTTGGAGATCTTCAAGGGTTGCAAATATCAATGGTGCAAGATGGTTCATCACGTTTGTTGACGATCACACTAGAGTCACATGGTTATACTTAATGAAGGCAAAAACAGAAGTAGGAAAAATTATAAAAACATTTGTGAACTTGATTCGGAATCAGTTTGATGCTACCTTCAAAACTCTCCGGACTGATAATGGAGCTGAGTATCTTGACTCAGAGTCAAGGAATTCCTGAGTCATCTAGGAATTCACCATCAGACCTCTTGCACATACACACCCCATCAAAACGGGGTGGCCGAAAGAAAAAATCGGCACATACTTGAGGTTGCCAGAACATTAATGTTTACAATGCATGTACCTAGGTTTTATTGGGGGGACGCAGTGTTAACTGCCACCTATCTGATTAATCGTATGCCATCCAGAATATTAGGTTACCATACTCATAGACAAAAACTACTTGATTTGTATCCAACCACCCATCTGCTGTCAAAAAATCCTATTAAAATGTTTGGTTGTGGTGTGTATTGCCCTCATCTCCCCACATCAAAGGGGAAAACTTGACAAACGCTCACATTGTTGTATCTTCATTGGGTACTCAGGTACCCAAAAAGGGTACAAACGCTATTGTCCTACATCCAGGAAAGTATTTGTCACTCTTGACGCACACTTTAATGAGCACCATTCCTACTACCTGCCTACTGAAAATTATCCGACTGTAACAAGTCAAGATAATTACTAGAATATCATGCAAATCGATATTATGATACCAACTAATGATTCCCCTCAATCTGGTAACTCCAATCCCCCTGAAGAAACCGAAGTGTCTAATGCAGGGGGAGAAAGTCTGATTGTACCACATCCTATCACAAAGGTCTACACCAAAAGACCTAAGCCAAATGCTGACTTTTTTCCCTCTCGAACAGTCACAAGATCACATACCCACACTCACATCCTCATTTGACCGAATCCTGGATGACTTACCTATTGCTCTTCAAAAGGGGACTCGTGAATGTACCAAACATCCTCTTTACAATTTCCTAGCATATGATCGTCTCAGCCCTCACTTAAAAGCTCTCACCACTTCACTTGACGCAATATCCATACCAAAAAATATAAATGAAGCTCTCACCATACCAGCCTGGACGGAGGCTGTGCAAGAAGGAGTGGCTGCCTTACACAAAAACAAGACGTGGGATCTGGTTGAATGTCCAACTAATGTCAAACTTGTCGGGTGCAAATGGGTATTTACTGTTAAATATAATGCCAATGGAACAATAAACAAGTTTAAAACTAGACTTGTGGCAAAGGAGTTTAGTCAAACCTATGGCATTGATTACCAAGAAACTTTTGCCCTGGTAGCAAAACTAAATACCATAAGAATCATCGTCACTATCGCTGTCAATCTTGACTGGGAACTCTACCAACTTGATATAAAAAATGCCTTTTTGAATGGAGATCTCAAAGAAGATGTCCATATAGAAATTCCCCCAGGATTCAAAAATAGAAGAAATGAAGGCTTAGTGTGCAAATTAAATAAATTACTCTATGGATTTAAACAATCCCCGAGGGCCTGGTTCACTACGTTCACACAAGTTGTCACAGAACTTGGATTTAAAAAGGCCACAGTGATCACGCACTCTTTATCCGCAAAAATGAAACCGGATTATTGACTATAATGATTGTGTATGTCGATGATATTATTCTCACTGGGAATGATGCTTCTGGAATAAAAAACACAAAAATCCACATGTCAAAGGTATTCGAAGTTAAAGACTTAGGAAGGCTCAGGTACTTCCTAGGAATGGAGGTGGGCCGAACCAAGGACGGCCTATGCATTTCACAAAGAAAATATATCATAGATCTATTACAAGAAACAGGCATGCTTGGCTGCAAACCTTACTCCAGTTGAACCAGGGCATAAACCTTTGAAGGAATGGGAACAACAATCCTACTAATAAAACAAGCTATCAAAAAATTGTAGGAAAACTCATTTACTTATCTCACACAAGACCTGATATATGCTATGCTGTAAGTTTTGTTTCCCAATCTATGCATGCCCCCACTAATGAAAATCTCAAGGCTGTTTTGAGAATTGTCAGGTACCTAAAAGGAGCCCCAGGGCAAGGGCTATGTTTCAGAAAAAATCAAGATCGAAGTATCCAAATTTATACAGATGCAGATTGGGGAGGTTCAAGGAGTAATATGAGATCCACGTCTAGTTATGGCACATATCTCTGGGGAAATTTGGTGACGTGGAGAAGCAAGAAGCAAGATGTTGTGTCAAGAAGTAGCGCAGAGGCGAAGCTACGTGCACTTGCTCTAGGTCTATGTGAAGGACTATGGATAAGGCGGGTGGTCACTGAACTACAACAAGAATTGATACTTCCAATCAAAATTTACTGTGATAACAACTTATCAATTAAAATGGCGGAGAATTCGGTGCAGCACGACAAGACTAAACACGTGGAAATTGATCTACACTTCATCCAAGAAAAAAATGAAGATAATGTGGTACAAACACATCACATTCCATCATCACAACACCAGACTGTAGATTTGTTTACAAAGCCCGTATCAAATAGGATGTTTTACACACTTGTCAATAAGCTTGGTTGTATCAACATATACACCAAGCTTCAGGGAGAGTGTTAAAAACGGTTAATTTTTGGCACTAGCATTAAATGCTCACTGAGAAGGTCCAAGGAATAAGTAACGACTGACATGGAAAAAAGGAAATGACCGCTTATTTCTTCTCTGTATTTATTCCTGTAATTATTAGAGTAAATAGCCGTTATTTATTTCTTCTTTAGAACACCTTTCTTGTACTCATTTTCTGTAGACGAAAATTAATTAGAAGTTATCTACTTTGAGCCGCTGCATTCGTTGCTACTCAGAAAAGTATTCCTTCGTCATCTCGTCCAGTACACTTAAAAAATCAATAATGAATAAATGAAGACAACAAAACATGGAGTTTCCATCGTACTGGTTTTCTGTGAACCCCTATCGTGCAAATTAGCTAGTATCAGTAGAGTACCACATCAAACAAAACCGCAGGTTATAAGCATGGCAAATAATTTTCTCATAAAATTTTAACACTTCAACATGAGGGGCAACCACAAATAGAGTGAATGATAAGCAAAAAACAGTTTTAAGTCCAAAATCCAATATATTGACAAACACATGGAACATCATAAGCTCATTTTAAATGTAATTGTTCATAATTAGGTTGGAAGATGAAGATCTAGCTTTACCTTTATCCAGAACAGGTAGGTGTAAGAACTTCCCATCATGCATTGTATGCAAAGCATCAACAATTGGTGTGTCAATTGTCGCACATTCTGGGTTTGGAGTCATAACCTACATATCAAGCTTAAAAATAAAGCACTACCAAATAATAATAAATAAGATGGACACTGGAAAGAAGGAAAAGAAAAAAAAAACAAGAAAGAACCGTAGGAGGTAGATAAGAAAAGGGTAAAATACAACTAAAAACGATAGCATAGAGACAACCTTTTCCACTGAAGTGGAATCCGCAGGAAGATCTTGAGCTATGACACGCATCAAGATGTCCTTTGAACTGAAAGTTTAAAAGCAAAAATTCATCTTTTTGGTTACCAGAAAGTTTTCAAATGAAATTCTCATCTTTCTTTCCAATCAATTTAATGAACTAGAGAAGGATAAAAGAACTAACGTCAAGATCCCGCGGGGTTTATTTTCAACTGTTACAATGACACAGCTAGACCAGGATTCCAGCATCTTCATGGCTGCCTCCACCACTGTATCATTTGGTTCAACAATGACAACCCTAGCAATTCATGCAATAAATGGAACATAGTCACTCAAAATCTTCCCTGCTTCTTGTGTCCATTTCATGACACGTATCCGGATATATGCAAAGAAAAACTATTCAATTTTAAACTCAGAAATCTTGACTACTTTGAATTTTCGGATATGATTGTGGACAAAGAGGGCCTAAACATCCGCTCTCGAAGTGTTTCAATAAATACATTAGAACCTGTATGTCAAACCAACAACAAACACAACGAAACAAAATAAATAAGGAAGATAAGTGATGGAAGAAACTAACTAGTACCTTATCGTCAAACACAAGATGAAAGTCTTATCTTTTACCTTATCACCAAAGAAAAGAAAAAGGGGGGGAAAAAGAGAGGGGGGGGGGGGGGAATCATAAATGGGCTACATGGATTTCCTGCATTTGGCGAATGGCATTAGATAATACTGCCTCACAAACCAGAAACAGATGTTCCCCAGTGTTTCTCTACGCCTTCAACTGCAGCTGCAATAGCCTTTCCTTTCTCAGCTGCCCTTTCCATTCTTGCAATAGCATCATATAGACATTTTGCTATATCAAGCAAAGCTATCACTTCCCCATTTTCCACAACAGGCAAATGTCTAAATTTCCCTGATGCAATTACCGGGGAAAAAAACTCCTGAGCCAGAATGTATCGCAAAAGCAATTAAGAAAGAAATTTTGTATACCAAAATGGCCTAATATCTAAAGTCCTACCCTTCACCATTTTCTGCAGGGCTTCCACAGCAAGGGTGTCCGAAAGGACGAATACAGGATTTCTTGTCATAACTATTGACACTGGTGTGTCCTCAAGATTAACCTCGCGAGCAATTACTCTGGTTGCAATATCCTAAATACAGTCATAGAAAGAAATACCAACGACTGAGTAAAATATATCTATTGCAGTGTGATTACCATCAGGTACTATATTGTTGACCTACTAAGAAGTACTATCCAAGAAAACCCCAGTAACCTTATCTGTCAGGATTCCACACAACAAAGCATTTGAATCAGTAAGCAGCAAAGCATCGACTCTTCGAGCAGCCATACGGCGACAAGCTTCGTATATGCTTGTAGAATCTGGTACAGTTAGAGCTTTCGACAACCTCAATCGCTTCACTGTTCGTTCTCCAGTCAGCACCCTGTCTCCAGAAAAGAACCAACATTGTTGGAGTCTCTTCAAAAAAAGTCAATATAATATTTTCTATGGAAGAACAACTTTCAGTATCATCTGTATTACTAATGAGATGGTGGAATCAATATTGCTGCAAGCATGCTCCAGAGGAACTTTTATGATGAATGACGAGGGAAATATTAAGTTGGCATAACCAAGGAATCAGGCCAGATTCACAACACTAGAGATATTGTAAGCGCATTTCTAGATGTTTGCCATTTATGGGGAAAAAAACATCAAGAAGCACATAATATCAAAAACATTTAGAAAAGTTAATTCGCTTTTGTATTTTTGAAGGCCGCCAATCCAGGAACATCAGCAAGAATACTACTCTCTTTTTTATGTAAGTAAAATTTCATATGTAAGCCTAATTAGGCAAATTTACAAAAGTTGTTTCCAGTAAAGGGTAACAGCATGTATGTCTTGCTCAAAATACAAATGCGCAAATTGTTGCTATCATAATATTACCATAATCTAGTGCCAAGTTTAATCCTCATCCCTATTACTATCAGATACAATTGTTAGTGTATGTGCCTTAGGTCATTGATTTAAATCTTTATGTTATACATTCATTATTAATAAAGAGGTTTTATTATTATTATTATTGTTGGTTAGTATGTTACACAATTAAGATATATGTCCATGGTTCATTATTGTTATAGAGATAAAATAATTTATAACAAGTATGAGTATTGATTTGATAATCATGAGATAATTATGTGTATGATGATACTAATCAATTTCATAGATATTTGTCAAAGAACAATGTACTGGATAGACCCATCATGAGATCACTGCATGGATTAGCGTCATAAATAAATCTCATGATAGTTATTTTTTTTTCTTGTAATTTAAAATTTTCATATATGACTCAAAATGGCAGATTTACAAAATATGCTATCAACTTGTGAAGTCGAAGCAATGTGATAGAGGAGGCTTACAATGTGAACTAGACTATTGCCATCCTTAAGCAAAAGTGGTCCAGAATGACCATAAACCAACATTTAGCAAAAAGTGGTAACAAGCTACCACACCAAACTATACTATAATCGTAATAAGCTAATTTAACAACCCAACAAGGGGATAATAACAAACTAAGTTAGCAACCAAAGGCAGCAAAACAACATCCCAGCATAGGGAGTTATCAAAAAGTATGCAGTGTTGATCCACGCCGTGCTGATTCGCCAAGCAAAGAGCAAAAAGAATTCCACAGCAGCTAGTTGGTATAGTTCGTTGGTTTGAGGTGATATCCGCACCATAAGCTTCAGAAATCGGGGAAGGAATGACCATGTCAATATGTTTTAATCCTTAGACTTGAGATTGTCATAGTTTTCGACATAAGGACTATTATATTTTGACATGATCAAATATTATACGTAACTAGATAATAATAAAGGTCATGATTGAATATGCTAGAAATTATGTAGAGGGTATTGAACAATTAAGATAGCATTTGTCCCTCTCTTTTGATAAAGATATCTTTTGGGCCACTCGATAAGTGAGACTGTGAAATGCATGGCCATGCTCAAATGAATTGATAGTGTGATTAATATCATTTGTTTTATCAGTCTACTTGGAAATCAAATGTTTGAACAATATAAGTATGACGATGACCATGACTTATGTTCAAACTAGATATCGTATGACAAAGGGATTAATACATGTACTATTATTAGGCTAGTTGGACTGTACTAGTACTAATTGGGTAGTCGTAATGCCTTGCTAGAGGCCAATTACGACTAGCTGGTTTAATAGATATTTAACCGAATGCCAATTGATATGGGTCTATCGGGTCACATACAAGAATGCGTATGGACTAAGATTAATATTAATATTAGATATTTATTATTATTATTATTATTATTATTAGCCACAGATCCACTCTGATTTCGTCCTGAACCTCTCACTGACCCATTCTCTTTGATTCTGATTGTGGGGAATGAAATGCACTTGATGTAGTATTATTATTATTATTATTATTATTTTCTTTTTTAAATATATTTATATATTATTGGATAATATCTACAGAATCCATATCTGATATGGTTTTTGATTGGCCTTAAACAATCCGATATCGAATCGGATTTTAAGGTATATATATATATATATATATATATATATATATATATATATATATATATATATATATATATATGGCTATATCTAGTACAGGAGATTACAAGAGAGAAAAACAGAAACCCTAATTCGTTTTTGGAGAAAAACAAGTTCTTTAAGCTGCGACGTTCCAGAGAGCTAGCACTCGAGCGGAAACATTAATGTGAATACCGACAGAGGATGATCGTATCATCGCACCTCCTTTGTCTGCAGATTTCGAATCTACACGAGGTTAGTTTTTGAATCTCTTTCATCGAATTAAATGATCAACATGAATCCTAAGTAGGAAATCAAAGATCGCTTTTTTCCGTTGCGTGCTTTTGATAACAGTGATCTCTTTGATTTCCTAACAACAATGCCCCCCCCCCTCAGTTGAGCAAACCAGAGAAGCATCAAAAAAAAGTAGGATAAGAATAAGAATCTCTGTCAGGGAATAAGCACTGGAAACTACATGGAATAAACATATAAGTCTCAGATGTGAGGCCAACAAAAGCTAGAGCACCACTCAGCCACAACATAAGCAAAGGCCAACAAATCTTTAAAGACTAGAACATATGATGAGATCCATAACTTAACCACCACTACACACACATACACACACAGCTCTTTTACTCCAGAAAAAACCAGCAATCACATCTTCCGCCATTTGTTGTCCACCCACACTCTTCTACCCCTTATCCCTCTTATTCTTAACCTCCTCAAATAAGACACCAGCAAAACCTATAAAAAGCGAAGAGGAACATATTCCAAATATTTCATTTTGTATTAGTAAAACACAGTTTCTTTACAATATTCCATCCAGTAGAAGCATTGTTCAAACTCCATCTCCTTGCTCAAATTTTCTAGATGCACTTAGGAGCTAACATCAATACCAACATTTAGGGATGTGAATATGCTACAACCAGTGTTTCAATAGCGCGAGGCGCACTGTAGCGCGACGACCAAATTTTTGTAGTGCATAGCGCATAGCGCCGTAGCGCATGCTACACGCATCCGAGACTCATAGACAGCTAATAAACTAAAATATTAGGTAACAACTATAAACATAATATAAATTTTCATATTTGTTTAAAAAGTTTAACCATAAATATAAATAAAACATAGATATAACATAAAAACAATTGTTCAAATTGTTTAAACTTCCAACATAGCTAAAACTAAACTAATTCTGAATCATCAAACACAAAATCTTCATTTTCTTCATCCCTATTATCTTCTCCATCTGAAGCTAGAAGATCAATTTCTTCTTATTCATCTACAAGCACACGAGAACTTGCATTTACCAAACTTGAACCTTCACCCCTAGCAACTTTGGTGGATCTAGTTGTAGAAAATAAGGGTTTATTAAATAAAAATAATGTACCAATGTATAGTAATTTTAGCATATACAGTAATATAGCCGTTAGTGCTCTTCTTGTTACAGAACTAGCCGTTAGGATAATTTTTTATTTTACTTGTATATATAGGTGCATATCTCAGCTGCTTGAGATGATGGATTTCACTGTAAAACTCAATGAATGATATTCTCCATATCTGCGTTCAGTTCAATATTTAGTCTAGTTAAATCCACACTTAGTTTGTTTATGGTATCAGAGCTTGGGTAAAAAGAACGCAAAAAATTTGCTTTTGCTACAAGCACCAAGTTTTCAGGTTCCTTCCTTCTGTAAACCCAAAAGTTGCTACAGCTAACACAGAAGAAGCGGGGGAAGAAGAAGAACAAATATTGTTTTTTAAACATTTTTTTCAGAAAAACGCAAGAAGTTTCGACTCTGTTAAGAAAGGAGAAGCACGAATATTGAGGAAAATTTGACGCGTTGAGAAAATCATCTCAAATAATAATCCAAGTGTCGAATAGAGAACGAAGATCGTTGAAAAAATTTGTTGACGTGTTGAAGATCTATGGTATGCATGTAAATTCTGTAATTGCTTTCTGTCTTATAGCCTCACATGACCAAGGACACGTATCCCACTCCAAGCAGACTAGTACACACTTTAAGATACTTCTCTCTTCCTTTCACATTCTCCTATACGGTGGGATAAGACACCTATTCTTTTTCGAAATTTCACATCTACTTTATCTTTGTTTCATGCTTCCTAAACATTTGTTCTGCTCAATCCTTTTTTATCAAACTTCACTCGTACGAAGAAAAAACCAACTCATCCTTCCTTCTCTCTGAGCAAGTTGTTTTATATTCCTCCCTAAAACTTCACTTCATTTTGGTCCTAATCTATCAAGATGACTGGACAAAGTGAGATCTCATCTTCTATGGAGAAACCTGCTCCTCCAATGCTAGATGCTGCTCCGGTAAACATCGTTAAGCTTAATGGGAATAACTATCTAGCATGGAGCCATGCGATTGAACTCTTCATCACTGGAAAAGGCAAAAAGGACTACCTTTCAGGAAAGATTGCTATACCTGCTGAAGGGGATGCAAAGTTTCTGGCATGGGAAGCTGAAAATTCGATGTTGATGTCCTGGATTCTAGGATCTATGAAGCCAGAAATTAGTGAGACTTTCATGTTGTACAACATTGTGGAGGAAATGTGGAAAGCCACGAGAGAAATGTACTCTAAGAAGGATAATATAGCTAAACTTTATGAGCTCAAGGCCCAGTTGAAGGACATCAAGCAAGGGGATCTAACGGTCACTAAGTACTATGGAAGCCTCTCACACATCTGGCAACAAATTGACTCTTTTGAAGTCTATAAGTGGAGCGGACCTACTGATGAGCATATTTATAAAAGAATAACAGACACTGAAAGAATTTTCAGTTCCCTTGCAGGACTGCATAAAGATTTTGATACAGCCAGGAGTAGAATTCTAGGACAAAAACCTCTACCAACAATTGCTGCTACCTTTTCTCAGATTCGTCAAGAAGAGAGCAGAATTAAGGTTATGATGGGACAAAATCCTACTCCAGTTACTGAATCATCTGCTTTGAAAACTAAAACCAAATCTACTGAACCTATGGCTCCTCAAACCACTTCTGGTCTTGTTGCCAGAAGGGGTGGTCCTCAGACAAAAAAATTATGTAGATACTGCCAAAGATCTGGTCACCTAATTGAGGAACGTTACAGACGTCCAGGGTCAAATATTGAACCACCCTTCGGACAACATCAATTTAGGTCCACAAATCAGCACTGGAAGTCGGATTCTAATGCTTATAGAGTTGATTCCAATAACACGTGGAGGAGTTCAAAAGGAAATGTTGCTAATGTCATACAGAACGAGGAAGCTGGTCAAGGAGAAGCTCCAAGTCAGAAGTTATCTCAGGAGCAGATTGGAGTCCTATTCAAGCTCTTGAATCAACAGCTGAATTGATGAAAATCAGATCCAGATAAGAGCTACTGTTGCAAGTACGGTTCCAGACAGTAAGGGTTTTCTCTGGATTCTTGATTCTGGAGCAACCGACCATATGACATCTAATAGGTCTTTATTTAATGAATATGAACTGTGCTATTTTCCAAAACAGGTTAAAATTGCAAATGGTGTTGGTCTGAGAATAGTTGGTAGAGGGAATATTCATCTAACTAAGAATCTTGTGCTTAAGAATGTGTTGCATGTTCCACAGTTAAACTATAATTTAATCTCTGTGGGTAAGACTATGATTGACAATAAATGTATAGCAATTTTCTCCTCTTCTAACTGTTACTTCCTTCCCTTTCATTGCTTTCAGAAGAAATCTTTGAAGGAAGAAGTACTGGAAAGGAAGATTGGATGTGGTAGATATCAAGATGGTTTGTTTCTTTTGCAGCATGAATCAAGTATTTTTGAAGACCATATTCTTGCATGAACAATGTATCTGACAAAACTCAGAATGTTCCTAGAATAGAGGCTCAGAGTTCTGATTCTCTGGCTACTAGAATACGTCTTATCTTGTTATGGCATTCCAGGTTGGGTCATCCCAACTTCATGTATCTGAAACATCTTAAGCCTGACTTACTGGAATTAATCTTGATTCATTAAGGTGTGAAACCTGTTTATTTACTAAACAAACAAGAAGCCAGCATGTTCACAAGGTATATAAGGAGAGTAGTCCATTTAACCTTATACACTGATATATCGGCGCCTTCTAGTGTCTCCAATATGAATGGAAACAGGCGGCTCGTTATATTTATGGATGATCACACAAGACTAACATGGGTCTACCTCATGAAACATAAATTTGAATTTTCTGCAATTTTTAAACTGTTTTTTGCTTTGATACAGAATCAGTTTGGAGAGACAATCAAGACTCTTAGATCGGATAATGGTCCAAAATGCTTAGACTCTGCGGTAAAATCTTTCCTTTCAGATTTTGGAATTCATCATCAGACGTCAAATACATATACTCCCAAACAAAATGGAGTATCTGAAAGAAAACACAGGCACATTCTTGAAGTTGCAAGAGCCGTCATATTTTCTATGAATGTCCTTAAGTTCTTATGGGGAGATGCAGTCTTAACTGCTGTGTATTTGATAAACCTAATGCCCTCAAGAGTTCTAGGTCATAAGACACCAAGACAAGCTCTATTGGAGAGATACCCTCATACTCATCTTATTTCTGAAGTTCCGTTCAGAACCTTTGGGTGTACTGCCTATGTATTCTTACAACCTCACACTCGGAGTAAGTATAGATGCTACAGTCTTACTACAAGGAAAATATATGTGTCTTTAGATGTAATATTTGATGAATTGCAGCCATACTATAGTAAATCACCGACACTTAACTCAGAAAAGAATAAATACTGGAGCATAATAGATACAAGTGGTAGATAACGTGAATCCTAGGTGTGTAACAGATTTGCAGGTTACTCCAAATCAATTGGAAGCACAAACGGATAATACGTTGGGTATAGAGAAACAAGCAAGTGATGTTGTTCCTTTAGCAGAAAATAGGAGGTCATCACAGCTCAAGGTGTATACCAGACGACAGTCCCGAGTACAATCAATGATTCTTCAGGACACGTCTGTAAGTTTGTCTGCAACCATTCCTAATACAACCATTCATCCTTCATCAATTTCTCCTCTACATCCCTCTCCTGCTACTAAGATTGAAACTAATGACAATCTCCCGATTGCTCTAAGAAAAGGCACTCGAATGTGTACAATTCCTAAACACACTCAGAGCCTTGTTGGAATTTTGGAGGAGAGGTCATATTCCACTAAACATCCTCTGAACAACTTTATATCCTAATTTTCAAACCTTTACGGTTAATTTAGATAATACAGTTATACCGGTTAACATTGAGCAAACTCTTCAGGATTCAAACTGGAGAATGGCTGTAAAAGAAGAAATCGACGCCCTGATTAAGAATGATACGTGGGAACTTGTTCCCAAATCTTGTTCAAGAAACCCAGTGAGTTGCAAATGGGTATTTTCAATTAAATACAATTCAGACAATACGATAAGTAGATATAAAGCTCGTTTAGTTGCAAAAGGTTTTACTCAAGAGTATGGAATAGATTATGCTGAAACATTTGCTCCAGTTGCCAAACTTAACACTATAAGGATTATTTTCTCCATTGCTGTAAATCTTGATTGGCAGTTGTTCAAATGAATATTAAAAACGCGATTCTCAACGGTGAACTTCAAGAAGCTGTATTTATGGACATTCCTCCAGGTTATAAAACTAGAGACATATCAGTCCATGGTTTGTAGACTCAAGAAGTCTATCTATGGATTAAAGCAGTCTCCTAAGGCTTGATTTGCTAGGTTTACTAATGTTTTATTAAAATATAGTTTTAAACAAGCTCACAGCGATCACATCTTATTTGTTAATAGGAAGAGGAACTTAATCACTATTTTGCTTGTATATGTTGATGACATTATTTTGACTGGTAATGATAACTGTGGTACTACAAAGATTAAAAATCAGCTTGCTTGTGAATTTGAACTTAAAGACCTTGATCAACTCAAATATTTCTTGGGAATGGAAATGGCAAGGAATTCTCAAGGACTTTGCATTTCACAAAGGAAGTATGTTATTGATCTACTAATTGAGACAGGTATATTAGGGTGTAAACCCGCAGTAACACCCCTTGAACCCGGTCAAGCTGCGGATAAAGGTATGGTTTATAATGATCACTCTGAGACTAAAGTTAACAAGTTGAGTTATCAACGTCTAGTAGGTAAACTTATATATCTCATACTCGTCCTGACATATGCTATGCTGTAAGTTTTGTTAGTGAATATATGCATTCTCCTAATAATTATCATTTAAATGATGTTATGAGAATTCTCAGGTATCTTAAAGGTGTCCCTGGTCAGGGTCTCTTCTTCAAGAAGACTGAAGATCGATCAATCCGTGTGCTCACAGATGCCGATTGGGGAGGTTCAAAACAAGATACGAGGTCAACTTCAAGGTATGCTACATACCTATGGGGTAATTTAGTTACATGGCGAAGCAAGAAACAAACTGTAGTAGCAAGAAGTAGTGCAGAAGAAGAGTTACGACCTTTGGCTCTTGGTATTTGTGAAGGATTGTGGATCAAACGGGTCCTACTAGATTTAGACTATGCAGAAAATACTGGGATTCATATGTACTGCGATAATGTTTCTGCGATTAATATGGCAGAAAATCCCACGCATCATGATAAATCCAAACATGTGGAAATTGACAGGCATTTCATCAAGGAGAAAATTGAAGACAGGATTATCAATATTCAGTATATTCCTTCTCATGAGTAAAGAAGTTTATACTTCAATAATGAGGAAGCAATGAATCTTCCTTGATAATAATTTTGATCTTGGAGCAAAGCTTTTGTTCTATTATTCAGAAGATAGAAGATTACATAATAACCTTTTTAAGGTCTTGAAAAACTTCAGTTGCAGAGAAGTGCAACACCTATATATACACTATCTACCTCTAACGGCTACATGAGCCCAACGGCTCTTTCCTTTTCTCTGTTCCCTGTACAGTACTGTCTATACATACACCTATATCACTAATATATTTACCACTAATATATTTACAATATATTTACAATTTCCTACACTTCCCCTCAAGCTTGGTGTAGATATTAATACACCCAAGCTTGGCTGATAACTGTTGAAACACCGTGCCTAAAACTGATTTTGTAAGGATATCTGCAATTTGATCCTTTGAAGAGATATACTGGATAGAGATGGACTTATCTTCAATCTTTTCTTTGATGAAATGCCTGTCGATTTCCACATGTTTAGATTTGTCATGATGTGTAGGATTTTCCGCCATATTGATGGCTGAAATATTGTCACAATATACTTGAATGCTCTCAGCCTTTTGATCATAGCACAAGTCTGTCAACACCCTTTTAATCCATATTCCTTCACGGATGCCTAGCGTCGTGCTCTAAGTTCGGCTTCAGCACTGCTTCTTGCAACGACGGACTGTTTCTTGCTACGCCATGTAACTAAATTGCCCCACAGATAGGTTGCATACCCGGATGTTGATCTCATGTCCTTTTTTGAGCCACCCCAATCAGCATATGTAAAAACTTGAATAGATCTATTGTCAGTTTTCTTAAAGAACAGCCCCTGTCCTGGAGCCCCCTTTAGGTATCTAAGAATCCGCATAGCTGCAGCTAAGTGATAGGAAGTAGGGGAATGCATATATTGACTTACAAAACTCACAGCAAAGCAAATGTCTGGACACGTGTGTGATAAATAGATTAGTCTGCCCACTAACCGCTGATAACTTACTCTATCCACACCAGAATCTGAAGAATCCATACCTTTATCTGCAGCTCTGCCAGGTTCAAGGGGAGTTATAGCAGGTTTATACCCCAGCATGCCTGTCTCAGTCAATAGATCAATAACATATTTTCTCTGAGATATACACAGTCCTTGAGATGTCCTGGCTACTTCCATTCCTAAGAAATATTTTAGGTTGCCTAAGTCTTTAAGCTCAAATTCACTTGCAAGATGATGTTTAACATGTTGGATACCTAAGTAGTCATTACCAGTCAAAATGATATCATCAACATAGACAATTAAGATAGTAATCATGCGACCCGCAGTCTTAGTGAACAATGTATGGTCACTGTGTGCTTGCTTAAATCCATATTTGACTAGTACTTGAGTGAACCTAGCAAACCAAGCCCTAGGTGATTGTTTTAACCCATATATTGCCTTCTTCAACTTACAGACCATACCTTTAGTTTTCTCAGTTTTGTAACCTGGAGGAATTTCCATGAAAACAGATTCGGCTAGTTCACCATTGAGAAAGGCATTTTTAATGTCCAGTTGAAATAATCCCCAGTCAAGATTCGCTGCTATAGAAAAAAATAATCCTAACAGTATTCAACTTGGCTACAGGGGCAAAGGTTTCTAGATAATCAATTCCGTATTCTTGAGTAAAACCCTTAGCTACCAAACGAGCTTTATACCTACTAATTGACCCATCCGAATTATACTTGATTGAGAAAACCCACTTACATCCCACAGGATTTTTTGACCGTGAGTCTGAAATTAATTCCCATGTGTGATACTTAATAAGAGCGTTCATTTCCTCCTCAACAGCTTGTTTCCATTGTGGTCTGCTAAGGGCCTGTTCAATTGAAACTGGAATGTGTTCATTATCTAAATTAACAGTAAAAGACTTAAAATTATGGCTCAAGTTATCATATGAGATGAAATTGCATAATGGATGTTTGGTGGATGATAACTTGGTACATAATCTAGTCTCTTTCCTCAATGCAATAGGTAAGTCATTCTTATCACCAAAGATTTTCTCACCAGAAACCTGCTGATGAGTTGAAGATACATTAGGATTGTAAGTATTACCTGGTTGTACCTGAGTATGTTGTAAAAAATGAGATGAACCTGGGTGGACTGAATGCCTTCTAGAGTACACCTTAAGTACTGATGGTGTGGTTGGGGTATGTCTTTCAGACCCACCATACTGTGTCTGCTCTGTTTCTTCCGGAAGACTACTTCTTGGATCCTCTGCTGCTGGGAGGATGTCCAGGGATTGCTCTGTGGCAATCATGTCTTCAGTTCCCTGCATTCTAGGTACAACACTAGAGTCCTGTTCACTGTGAGTAACATATTTATCAATGATATTCCAAAAATCAGAAGCAATGGGAGTAGTTGATTGTAACTTCGGATAGAAGGGCTGTAACTCATCAAACACCACATCTAGAGAGACAAATACCTTTCTAGTTACAGGACAATAGCATTTGTAACCCTTTTGTGTATTAGAATACCCTATGAATATGCACTTCACAGATTTACAATCTAACTTACTGCGGGTATGGGGCTGAAGAAAAACATAAACAGTGCAACCAAATGTTTTAAATGGAACCTCAGAAATGAGATGAGTGTGAGGAAACACTTCTAATAAGGTCTGTCTTGGGGTTTTATACCCAAGAATTCTGGAGGGCATCCTGTTAATTAAATAAACTGCAGTCAACACTGCTTCACCCCACAAGAACTTGGGCACATTCATTGAAAACATAATAGCCCTAGCTACTTCAAGAATGTGTCTATGTTTTGTTTCAGATACTCCATTTTGCTGTGGAGTATACATATTGGATGTCTGATGGTTGACTCCTAAGCCAGTCAAGAATGTCTTTACCTCAACATCCAAGAATTCTGCCCCATTGTCCGACCTGAAGGTCTTAATGGTTTCACCAAACTGATTTTGTATTAAAGCAACAAATACCTTAAGAATCTTGCAGAAGTCAGATTTGTGTTTCATTAAATATACCCATGTTAGCCTAGTGTGGTCATCAACAAAAATTACAAACACTTGCTTCCATTCATATTTGAGACCCTTGAAGGACCCCAAATGTCAGAGTGAATGAGATTAAAAGGACTACTTGCTTTATATGGTCTAGATGCATACTGATTCCTAGTCTGTTTGGCAAACAAATATGTTTCACACTGTAATACATTCAGATTCACTCCATTAAACAAATCAGGTTTAAGGCGTTTCAAATACATGAAATTAGGATGTCCCAACCTAGAATGCCATGTCAAAATAAGACGTATTCTAGTAGAGGAGGTCAGGTCTGAGCCTGAGCCTCCTGTTTCTATTCTAGGAACATACTGACTGTTACCAGCGGTGATGTTCATACAAGAATATATCCTAGAAGAGTCTTCAAAATATCCTGATTTGTGTGCCAAAAGAAACAATCCATCCTGATAGCTACCATGACCATGACCAGTCTTCCCCTCCAATGTTTCCTCCATCACTGCTTTCCCCTGAAAGCAGTTGAGCGGAAGGAAGTAACAGTTAGTAGGAGAAAACACAGTTAGACAATTATTGTCTCTCGTCATTTTACCAACTGATATAAGATTACATTTTAATTTTGGAACATGCAGAACATCTTTAAGCCTAAGTGACTTAGATAAGCAAAGATTCCCCTTTCCAACTATTTCCAGACCAACTCCATTAGCTATCTTTACTAGTTTGGGACTATGGAACAGTTTATAATCATCAAATAAAGATATTTCAGAAGTCATATGATCGGTTGCTCCAGAGTCAATGACCCAGATACAACCCTTACCGTTACCACCAGTGCTTGCCACAGTAGCAGCAACAGTTGCTCTACTCTGTGATGTGCCTTCATCCTTTAGCTGGTCCTTAAGAAGCTTGAACAGCGCATACACTTGGTCCTGAGTCAACTTCTGATTAGAAGACTCCCCAGGACCTTCATTGAGACCACAGTCCTGTCCAGCATCCGCCATATTGACTTTTGAGTTTGAATTTCTCCAATTACCTTGCTGGTCAGCCCTTGAGTTATAGTTATCAGACTTCCACAACTGATTTTGATTTCTGAACTGGTTCTGATTCTGCCTGTACGGGGGTTTAACATTTGACCCTGGACGTCTGTAACACTCTTCATACGGATGTCCAGGTTTTTGACAGAATTTACAGAATTTTTTAGTAAAACCCCTTTTCGCCATCAAACCAGTAGCAGATTGGTTTGCATGTTGGTTTGCATGCTTAGTTTCTTCCTTGGTTTCCCCTACTAGGGCTGAGGCAGAAGAGTCAGTTACCATCGAAGAATTAGTCCCCATCATCACCTTTATCCGACTTTCCTCTTGACGAACTTGAGAGAATACAGCAGTCATACTTGGAAGAGGAGTAGTTCCTAAGATTCTACTTCTCACGGCATCGAAATCCTTATGTAACCCCACAAGAAAACTAAAGATTCGTTCTGTGTCTTTGATTCCTCTGTAAATCTGTTCAATTGTTGGACCACTCCACTTATAGACTTCAAGTGAGTCAATCTGTTGCCATATGTGTGAGAGGCTTCCATAATACTTTGTCACAGATTGCTCACCCTGTTTGATTTCTTTCAGTTGAGCTTTAAGCTCATAAAGCTCAGAAATGTTATCCTTTTTCGAATACATTTCTTTTGTTGCTCTCCAGATTTCCTCTACTGTATTATACAGCATAAAAGTCTCACTAATTTCCGGATTCATAGAACCCAGTATCCAGGACATAAGCATGGAATTCTCAGCTTCCCATGCTTGAAACTTCGGGTCACTTTCAGCAGGAACCTTGATTTTTTCCCAGCAAATAATCTTTCTTCCCTTTCCCAGTAACAAAGAGCTCAATAGCTCGGCTCCAAGCCAAATAGTTGTTTCCATGCAGTTTAATGATGTTAACAGGAGCAGTGTCAAGCATAGTAGATGGAAGGGATTTTTCTGGGTTGGAAGAAACTTCGCTTTGTTCTGTCATTTTAGGATGAAATAAAGAGACCAAGAAGTCTGAAGTGCGCTGAAGGAGAAGAGCTTATAATATTGACGAAGAACTTCCTTTGAAGTAAAACAACGATGGACCCAGACAATCAGTAAGAAAGATGTTTTGAAAATGTAAATGGTAAAAGTGAGGACATATGAAGAGAGAAGAGAAAAACGAGGCTGCAAAAGTTGAGGTTGAGGTGTTAAAATAAAGATTGACGTGTCGAGTTAGAGGGATATAGATTTTCGCTGAAGGTTTCGGATGAGGGACACGTGTTCTGTACCGGGGAGAAGAAAGACAAAAAATATTCTTTCTCGGGTGTCAGTTCCCAAGGTAGTGGAGGATACTTTAGGATTAAAAACAAAGCTCACGTGACTCCTCGGGTTAAAAAAAATATTATTTTTGTTTCCTTCTCTTCAAACAAAACAATTGTTATTTTTATCAACTCCAACTCAGCTCTTCTTTTCCTTCGTGCTCAGTATTTCTTCAACTTCCTTTTTTCTTCTTTCGTTCGCTTTGCTAGATCTGAGAGAAAACTTTCAGCTTCTTTACTTGCTGTCACTGATCCTCCTTTTTTCTTGTTGCCAGAACGAAGATAAACAAAGTTTTATGTAATGGGCTCTGATACCATAAAGAAGTTTATACTTCATTAATGAGGAAGCAATGAATCTTCCTTGATAATAATTTTGATCTTGGAGCAAAGCTTTTGTTCTATTATTCAGAAGATAGGAGATTACATAATAACCTTTTTAAGGTCTTGAAAAACTTCAGTTGCAGAGAAGTGCAACACCTATATATACACTATCTACCTCTAACGGCTACATGAGCCCAACGGCTCTTTCCTTTTCTCTGTTCCCTGTACAGTACTGTCTATACATACACCTATATCACTAATATATTTACAATATATTTACAATTTCCTACAATGAGCAAGCCGCGGACATTTTAACAAAGCCTGGCTCGGTTGCAACATTCCATAGATTGTCTACCAAGCTTGGATGCATCAATATCTATACCAAGCTTGAGAGGGGGTGTAGAAAATAAGGGTTTATTAAATAAAAATAATGTACCAATGTATAGTAATTTGGCATATAGAGTAATTTAGCCGTTAGTGCTCTGCTTGTTGCAGAACTAGCCGTTAGGATAATTTTCTTATTTTACTTGTATATATAGGTGCATATCTCAGCTGCTTGAGATGATGGATTTCACTGTAAAACTCAATGAATAATATTCTCCATATATGCGTTCAGTTCAATATTCAGTCTAGTTAAATCCACACTTAGTTTCTTTACTAGTGCTATAAATAGGATTGCGAACACCGGCAGCCTTACTAATCGCGCTTCATCTCAATAATGAACCATCATCAAACACATAATTTGATTTAATAACTGAAATTACTATTTTTTCAAAAAAAACTGAAATTACTGAAGCCCGCGCTATGTGCGCCTCGCGCGTCTCGCGCGCTGCGTGCGCCTCGGCCGCGCTCCCAGGAGGTTGCTACTCTACATGACCTTGTAGCGATTGATCTTGTGCTACACAGGTGCGCTACAGACAACACTGGAGACCACTTATCTTCTCTTTGTGTCTAGTTGTATCCCTCATCTTCCACTATCAAACCTTTTCAAAACAAGCATAGAGGAGCCAAAAGGTTGCCGGTCGCCAATTTGAATGGCACCAGCAAGGGGAAAAAGGTAAGCTTGGGGACTATATTTTACCAGAAATGATGAGTTAAGAAAACAGAGGTAGAATTTTTATTAGGTCGGCTTTTTTTCTAAACTTGGAAATGGTACCGGTCGATATCTTTAGACGGCCGAAATTTGTATGCCGGGCGAGATTTTCCTGAACAGGCCGATATTTAAACTGAGATAGAATTGAGCAAGTTTGGTACCGGTCAAAGCACCGGTATGAGACATATCGGCTGGTACCTACCCATACGAAATTAATCCGAAAACTATGGTCAAGGGATGTCTAGTTTTGTTTGTTTAAATCAAGTTGGAATTCATCAACGGTTCAAATGTCAAAAGGATGAGAAACAACTATAAATGAACCTCATAATTATTGCAAAATGGTACGTACTATTTAGGGAGTTATATGCTTCAAAAGCTACACTGAAGAGCTCAGAGCGTAGTTTGGTTTTTCTTAAGCCCTATGATAAGTGAATGGTGTAGAAAAATACTCAAGTATTAGTTTTTTCTTCTAGAACATCTAACCGCAGAAGAATATTACAATGAGATGTTAGATTGTCCATATGATGCTTATGTAAAGAGCATGAGGAATTATCAATAATAAGGTTATGGCTAGATTGAATAAGAAGATCGCTAACCAAATATACAAAGTTAGAATGAAGAGGTTGATCACATATATTATTTAGCAAACCTTTATGTAAAAACATTGGCACATGATAAAGAAAAGGCGTTCATTGAATTACGACATTAAGTGCAAGAACTTAAGGAACAAATGACTGCTCCGGCTCATACATGCATAAAAGCTAAAATTCTTCATAATGTGCATGAAATTTCTAATGAGCCACATGTTCTTGATCATGAATTGCAACCTATTGAAACAGATTTGCATGAGGTTAAAGATAAGTTACTAGAAAAAAACTAATGATGTTTTGCATGAAAATCTTGATTTTGCAAATGTACTTGAGGCATTTGAGAGTTTGCATGAGAGTGCTTTAGAAGCTGAAAGAATATTCGGTCGTAAGTGTAAATGAAAGGACAGAGGTACATGAGACAAGCATATTATGTATATTTTTATTGCCAAATTCATGATCATCCTTGCTTGTTTATGAGTTGCCTTATTTGCATATTTCTACAACTCCGCCCATAGAAAAAGAGAGTGTCCAACCGATGTCAATGGTACCTCACATTTTCATACATCCGAAGCATGTAAAAAAAATATTCTAAGACCAAGAAGTGCTAGAGCAAACAAGTTGTAATGCATCATAAGCATGTCAAATGGAAGATCCATATGCTTGAAGCGTGTATGAAGCGAAAACTTACGATTCAAAGACGAGTGGGGAGGGAATATAATGTTAAGAGATCAAAAAGAGCCCTCTCGTTCATGATGGCAATCTAAGCCCTTGACAAAGACTAAAAAACCTTGTGAAGGTGAGAGGGATAGAACGTCCAAGATGATCTTTTAGTTTTGTTAAAATTATTTTATTTTATTATTTGGAGGCTAAATGTCACCTATATTCACCAAACTAAGGTTAGGAATCTTATTTTCAATTTGATCCAAAACTACATAGTTTTATTAAGTTGTGACTTATTAAAATTACTTTCTTTTATGAAGTGTTCGAGAAAAATCTTAAGATTTTTGTATTGGGGAACAAGTTAGGAATTTTACAGCCTCTTGGCCACCTCTTTAGCCTCATAAATATGTGTGTTCTTCTCTTTTTGTAAGACATAATTCGCCCACCAACAGCTTATTTATTCAAGTTTCTTTCTTTTGAATCCAATCAATACGTTGAGCAAGCATTGTGATACGAATTTTAACTTAGGTGTGCTCAGAATACTTTCCGAAGGGTCTTCAAGGTTCTTGGATTAAAAAGAATTAAGCAAACCAAGGGCTACTCAAAGTTGGTCAAACAAGAGGCCTCACAAGGTTATTTGCGTAGCTGCATTTCTACAAAATGACTAACAACGTTCTTTATTTACACTCTTTAATTTTCAGCTGTGTCTTGTGTGTTCATTGTGTCTTGCCTTCCAGAATACTCGGGTTGGTGTGAATCCTTAGGCACGATCCACACGGTTTGGCTTTTTCTTGGGTTTTATATGTCTGTCCTTTGGCTCTATTTAGAGCCCTTGACCTGCTGTCAAAACCTTGCTGAATTTTGGCCTGGTTTTGTGTTCCACCCTTCCACTAGACCTGCTCAAATCACTGCTGGTTTTTGCTGCTTCTAGTCGCTAAGATGGCAGCCCAAAAGAACCAACCTAACCCACTACTTCGCTTGGTTGTGTTGTCCCCTTGTTGCTCTCCTGTTTTCTGTTTCTTTAATTGCTACGACTGCTACTATCTACAACTACTGCCGGACTAGTTACAACTACAACTATTACTGCTTGCTACTACCTGCACAGATCTACTAATACTGTTTTCATAGGTTACTATTGTCACAGTCATTGCCTTTTGCCTGCAACTTTCTGCTGACTGCGCTTGTCCACTACCTGCAAGTGTCTGTTGACTGCGCTTGTCTACTACCTACAAGTGTCTACTGCTGATACGCACATAAGGGAGAGTCTCTTCCAATAATATTGCCCGCAGCAATTAGTCTAGTCTAGTTAGTTTAGTTGCCTTCTTTTTTAATGCGAGTTTCGTCAAATTAAGCAAGCTGGACATGTATATGCTCCCGCTTGAGGAGTTGTGTCAGGAAATAAATTATTGTTACTTATCCCACATTGGTAACCTGAATATTGTGTTTTCCAATCGATGACTATAAATAAATTAGCCTACAAATTGTTTGAAGTACGGCCATTACCCAACTACTACGCATTTTAACCCTAGTAATAGAAATATCAAAAGTTCTGGGGGTATAACTTTCTACCGTATAAGAGATGCTTTAGCAGGCCATTTAAGACATCAGATATCTTGATGTGCAAGGGACAGACATGCCACTTAACAGAAAAAAAATAGACAAAGACGACGACGACAACAACAACAACAACAACAACAACAACAACGCCTTAGAGGCTCAGGCGGGGTAAGGGGGATCGGAGGCGGGGTAAGAAGGATCGGACGTACACAATCTTATCTATGTATTGGAAACGGACAGAGGTTGCTTCATGATTACCCATAATGAAAATTGCGCCAAGTATTGTATCGATTGACTACTACTTCACATTACAAAAAGCAAAGACAAGGAAAAAAACAGACAAATGGAAGACATAAGTCCTGAGGAGTAAATGGTGATAATATTCGGCATGGAAAAGCCATCGTTTGGTAACTTGTGCATCCTGAAACACAAAAGAACCAGCCTGCTGAATTTTCCTAATTTGATTTGAATAATAGTTATTCACACATAGGGGCTATGCTTAACTTCCCATCTCCAGAAACTATTGCAATATATTAAAGGAAAAGCATAAATGGCAGCAGTCAAACCTATCTTACTGCATGAATTTTATGTAACGGTTGGAGGGCAGAATGCAATTCTGACAGAAAAACTCTCTCTCTCTCTCTCTCTCAAATGCATCCTACAGATAACCTGCATCCTGTTTGTTCCATTTTATTCATGGAAACAACATAGTGTATGATGGAGAAGACTGGTTGAATATACATCCGTGAATAGCTACGGAGACGAGAATCTGAATTTGCTCCATAAGCAAATGATAGTAAAACAAGGGATGAAACGAAGGAAAATGCTTCTGGAATGGAGTATTTTTCCATCTACGAAACAAAAAGTTGGTGAATTGAATGCATCACCCTGATATAAGTAAGTCAAAAGCTCATCTATCAACATCATGACAAACATATCCTTTCCATTAAAAGAAAAAGCTAGAAGCAAGAGAAGGGAATTATATTTAAAAGAAAAATTAAGCAATAAGGAAAATAAAATGAAAACTTACATGGAACGAGAACTTGAGAAAGATTTCCGATTGGACATTTCTGATGCTCCTCCATTCTGTGATACCTTTTTCTTCAGCTGTGATGATGAACTGGACAATGACATACTCCTCCGTGAGGATGACCCTCCTCCTTGACTCGTAGTCATTCTCAAGGCCCTCTATCTTCTCCCAGTTCATCCTATCTCCCCAAAATCCAGGAGTAAAGCAGCATGGCAAACAACATAAAAGATCAGAATTGAATTGGAGTACTACAATGCAGTGTCAACCTCCAGTATATTCAAGCAATTCATCCAAAGAACGTGGGGTTAATGAAAAGTACATGGATCAATAAGAAAAGTTAAATTAGAAACCAAAATATTAGAAACCCAAGAACCAAACCAATGGCCAGAATGCACCCTAAAAAAAGAATAAATGAACTCAACGAGTCAGAGCAGTTTCAACCATTCAGAATAAATTTGAACTGCTAGTATAGTCTGGCAGTGCATGCCCAGGAAAATGTTTCCGGGCAAATAAATTTGGCATATGTTTTAAGGATTAAATTCTATTCAATATTTACTCAACACAAATTACTAACAGTGAATAGCAATACATGGATAATCATTTTCAGCAGAACCAGAAACGACTCCTACAACTTCCTTTTTCTTATAATTAACCAGGCCTACAAATTCAATGGACAAAAATCTCCTATCCCGAAATTCAGCCTTCCATTTTAACCAAGGTCTCCTGAATGTATGATCTTTCTTAATTATTCTCTTTTAAACTAGAAATGTAATTTTAATCCTTGTCCTCCATCCCCTAACCCCACTTTCTTGCTTTCCCCAGTAAGCTAACTATACAACCCATTCCATTTATAGTATCAACCACATTCCAATAGCCTAGCAATAAAAACTTAGAACACTAAACAGATCCAAATAACAGTATATAATCACCACAGCAATCATGTATTCCAAGAAAATGCAGCTACTAACATCAAAAGACCTTCCTTAATGAGTAATGAAGTTTAAAAAATTTACTAGCAAATATAGGTCTTGTCAACATGGTAATGGAGCACCTAAATCTTTCATAAGTCCTATATTCCTCTATAGTAACATGTAGGAATAGTGTTAGAATCTATTGACCTATGGAAACTAACATTTAGATGAACTAAGATGTTTTATATGCTAAAGGGCCCATCTTGAAATACACTAACAGCAAAGCACCATTTTATTAGCTTTCAGTTGAATTACAGCTTGTCTTCAGTATGGGAACCACCTGAAATAGAATTAAAGGTTGCAAGATTTATATATATATATAAGCATGCAACTCAAATATGCAAGTAACAGGTTTTGTGAACTTTGTTACTAGAACAGTAAATTTATTTCATCATTCAATCCCAAAGACGTCCCAAGGTTACTTTATACCATCGAATGCTGAGTTAGAGATGAAAAGGGAAGTAGAGAAGATAAGGTTTGTGAAAGCAACTACACGATCTATCTACCTTTTTTCGAGGTTCTTTTTTCTTCTCGCATAAACATTTACTTTGACCCACTAAAGTAAAATGAGTGCATCAGTAAGGAAAATTAAAAGAATGAAAGTTATCGATATGCAAACTCCTAGAAGAAAAAAAGAACTCTTTTTTGAATATACCTAAATGGGAAAGGAAAGAACACTTCCAGGTTGCAAAAGCTTAAGATGGAATTTGGACAGCAGTTTGAGCTACCTTTAGATTTAGGTAAAAACGTTTGTTGAGATTTAGTTAGTTATAAGGTTCTCGAGGTTCCTCAAAAAACACTAAACTAAGGTGAGGATACATAAACCCTTATCTCACCTTTAACAAGGAATATAGAAACCTCAAGGAAAATTTCTGTCCTAAACTTGAGGAAGTAGACGAAATTATTCAAAGCAGCAGAAGCAGTTACAAGATTTATAATGTGGAACCAAAAGTAACACTATGAAGAAACCAAATTAAGTAGTATTGTCAATGTAACTGTATGAGTCAAAGCACTTACCAGAGTTAGAGGCTACAGGAGAGCTTGGATGAATGTCTACAAGATTTTGCTTGCCATATGGACTTCTGGGGCAAAAAATGTCTTAATTATATTTGTATGGATAGAAAAGAAGAGTAAAACTTCAAAAATTCAACATGAAGTTCGTTTGCTGCTGTTAGTATTTTCCCTCAAGCATACAGTAAAATAAGCACAATCTGTAGTAGCAACATATTGGAATAGTAGGCGATGACAACAATTGTCACCCTACCAATGTTACAAATGGACAAGTAATGTAACAACAACAGTAAAGGTAAAGTATTCAATGCATGGTAATCTTCGAAATAATTCTGTAAAGGCTTTCGAAATCATTAAGAAAAAGGCACAAAGGGTAGCTTTAAGCAAGCAAGCCTAATCAAACCAACAGGTCTCTTCTCTAAACAAAATCCAGTAATACAATAGCATGTTGAACACCTTGGTTACAACTATCACCCGCGTTTCCAAGCTGTTCAAAACTATTTACCAGCCCATGAAAAGAAATAGGGCAAGTTTCAGTTTCCAGTAGAATAATTTCATTTATCCCTGTGTATTGAGAAACTAGGCGAATCAACTCACTCTAGAACTACTGAGTTATCCACAAAAAAAGATCAAAGGTAAGATCTCCGTTTCAGCTTATTAAACCTCTAAGAAAAACCCATGAGCAGACAAATTGTTATCATGAAAAAATTGCGGGGAAGTTAAAATTTCTCCTAATCAAAACTAGTTCCCACTAAACGCAGCCTCGCAACCACTATAGAGATGCCCTAAATTTCATACACAAAATGCCACAATAACAGAAGTTTTCCGAAGCGAACAATTTCTCAACGTATACCATGAGAACGATTTTTGTGAAAAGAACAATGAAGAAGGGGGCAATTAATAGAAATTTTGATAAGGAAACATAAATTTTAAAAATAAAACACGTTCAGGAAACCTTTCCACCATTCTTTTCCTTGAAGTTTTTGTGAAACTTGAGTTTGAAATCCACGTACCCTGCCTCTGTAGAAGGATGAATCGAGAGGAAAGGTAGAAAACTGGGGGTAAAATTTTCGCTCTGGCAGCAACTACATCAACAAGTTTGAGCCTTTATCTTCTTTCCTCATCATCACATATCAGGAATCTCAAAGAGATGAGAAAAAGACAAAATGGATTTGCTGATATCAACGAGTAGGTTCTCAACGTCTTAGATGACGGATTTGCTGAGATCAACGTTAATAGGGCAAAACTACAGCCCCTCAATTATTCTCATGTAACATTTTGACTATTCTTCCATTTTTAGTAACATTTTAACCACCTTTCTACCTATTTTTAGTAATGTTTTGCTTTCATAAACCAATTTCTCCTGAAAATAGGGGTAATTTTGGGATCTTATAAGGGGGTATATTGGTCATCTAGGCTCAAATCTTCTTCCCTTTCATCACAACCATCATTGTCGTCTTGTGCAGCAACTTCAGTTCTTTAGCGAACGCGGAATCTTCCTAAGTTTAACAACAGAAGAAGAAGCCACAGGTGTTCTGGCTTATCGGTGGTAGATTTTTTTCCATTTTTGTCTAATGAAATCGGCGGTGTTGATAATGACTTTTTTAGGGATTTTCATATTTGGGATTCATGAGGGCAAGGTACAAGAAGGAGAAAAGAGGAGGGAGTGACGCGGAAGAGAAAAGAGGAGGGAGTTACAGGAGGAAGAAGAAGGAGGAGCTTTCGCACACGCAAAATGCTTCAAAATTGTTGCTGTTTGTACGCATTGTACAAAGTTAAGTGCACCTTGTATTCATATTTTTCCACAAAGTTTTAAGTAGCATCCATACTTTCATCTAATTCGCTTAGCAGCCATACTTATTGATGAAATGTACACCTGGCATCCGGATGACTTGTTGTTTTACCGTTGACTGCTCAAATCGATCGTTGACCTGATTTAACCCCACATTTTACCCGACGTGAACCACAGTTTATGATCAATAAAATAATAAAGTCAAAAAAATTTAAAAGTTTAAGAATATTATAAATTCATACAACGCAATATAGAAAATATAAAAGACAAGAATAAGTAGACAAGAAGAGAAGAAGATTTTCTTTTTTATTCAAAGTTATCATCCATACAATGGGGGTGTCCTATATATATAGGACTTAGGGGATAAGAGATATTAAATAGGGTAATGTCTTTTGTGGTTCCTAATGTATAGGGTATTACAAATGTTACATTGGACATCCACTTTTACATTTTTCATAACACTCCCCCTTAGATGTCCAATTTTTATAGAACATGCCTCGTTAAAACCTTGACAAGAAAAACCCAGTGGGATAAAAACTTGGACAAAGGAAAAAGAGTACAGTGTGTATGTAGTAATCACACTCTCCTGATGCTGGCAAGAGATCTTTCAGTCAACGCATTCCAATATTGTAGATCATCTCTCTTTAAATATGGTTGTTGGTAGTGCTTTGGTGAACGAGTCACCTTCTGACTTGATTGTAACTGTTGTATATCAATGTCGACATTCTTCTCAAACCTACCATTATCCGCAAACAATATTGTCGGCGTCTTTGATATACTGAATCATCGACCTCAACCAAAGGGACTCACAGCTTGCTTCATGCAACGCCAAAATCTTATAATGATGAAGAGATGATTGTTACTGTCTGTTTCACTCATCTCCATAATATGATCGCACAAAAACATATCCATTCTGTGGTCTTTCCTTATGCGAGTCAGATAGATTGCCAGCATCAGCGTAACCCACTAATTGTGGTTGTACCTTCCTTGAGTAGTATAAACACCCTTATGGTGTTCCAAGAAGATAAAAATATGTTTGACATCATTCCAATGTCTTCGTGTTGGTGTTGAGCGATACTTTGCCAATAAATTCATTGAAAAGGTTATATATGGTATTGAAATTTGCAAGATACTTTAAAACACCAACAACACTAAGATATGGTACTTCAGGACCTAATAATTCTTTGTTATCTTCTGGTGGTCGAAATGAGTCTTTCTAACGATCGTACTACGCTATGACTACTCAAGTCTCGATCTGCAGGCCGAGAGAAAATTTAATCTTCTCAAAGTTTTTCATCACAAATTCTTTCACAAGATAATTAGCGGTTTTAGTGAGCTCTTCATGAGTTCCAACAAGATTTAAATCATCAACATATACCGCAATTATAGAGAATCCACTATCAGATCTCTGGATAAATACACAAGGACAAATTGGATTATTTATATAACCTTCTTTGAAAAGGTACTCACTAAGATGATTATACCACATCCTGCCAGATTGTGTTAATCTATAGAAGGATCTTTGTAATTTGATTGAGTATAACCCATGCGTCCTTTGATTATATGCTTCGGGCAATTAAAATCCTTCTGTGATTTTTATATAAATATCATTATCTAATGATCCATATAAGTATGCGGTAACCACGTCCATTAACCGCATATCAAGTTTTTGGTTACTGCTAGGCTGATTAGATATCATAATGTTATGGCATCAATAACCGGAGAATATGTTTTACCATAATCAAGCCCAGGTCTTTGGGAAAAACCTTGCGCAACAAGACGTGTTTTGTATCGCACAATCTCATTTTTCTCGTTGCGTTTTCGTACAAAATCCATTTATATCCAATATGTTTGATCCTTTTAGGGGTTTGGATTGTAGGTCAAAATAATTTATGAATGCGACTTTCCCTTCAAGGTTTGGACTACGGGTCCAAATGCTTTGTGACTTTTTAATCATCGTAGTTTTGCTTATATTGCATCTTTCTATTTTGACAAATGATTTCTATGTCGACACTTTTCAGTTAACATTGGTTCAGAATTCTGATTCATATTTGCATATGCAATCCCTTAATCACAACATGATCAATAATGATCATTTGTCTATCCCAATTTTCTCTTTTGAAAGAGATCTCTTTAAAATTTTGTTCACATACTTCTTCTGGAGCAACTTGGTCATCAATTTTTAGACTGATCAGTCTCAATTTCTATAGCGCTTTCAAGTTGTGAACATCTAATCTCTTGTTGAGTATTCTCTTCTGGAGTATTATTTATGCCATTCTTTTCGAGGGCTTTTATCTTTCGCACCAACTGGGCGTCCATGTTTTAGACTTCTTTTGGTATACCATTATCATGTTCTTCAGGGACATCAAGTCGAATCGGCGTATTCATCACCGAAACGTGTGATTTTGTTATTTACTTCTTGCTCGCATTGATTTGTTTGTTGATCAAGGTGAGATAGTGAAGGAAAGTTCCATGTAATTTCACGCCGTTCTTCAGGAACCGGTACTTTCTCTCCCCCTAACGGCGGAAAACTAGCTCACCAAATCAATGCTGATGCATGTATAATTGTATGTCCCCAAGCTCATGTGGGTAAATTAGACCTTAAAATCAAACGTCTAGCAATCAGTTGGAAACGTTCAATAAATGACACTACTGGGCCATGTTAAGTGTGCACACTTGCAACTGAATGCTAAACGGCAATCTTAAGACATACAATATGTAGCGCCCCGCCCGAAACCAGAGTTCCGGCTCAGTGCACCCGCCATACTCTACTCCATAGAGTACAAGGCGTCGATACCATGCATGTGCATGTCACATGAATTGTAATCGATATAGCGGAAGCATCTTAAAATAAGCTCACGACATGCATAATATTATTACAAACCATTCAAATCCACACATCCACAAATACAGCTACTCACGATAATTTTATTACATCACAATAAATAAAGCTCACACACAACAGGTACATAGCTTCAGCCTACATCTTTGCTCACGGATACTCTATCTGGGGTTCCTCCACGATGAACACGGCATCAGGGTCCCTGTTCTCTGAAATATTAAGAGACAAGTATGAGCGATAACCACCATCTTTTAATCGCTCAGCAAGTATTCTTTATAGATACTTCATATGGATCATACATGGGGAAACAAGTAGTAATAAAGTAACAATATATATAATTACATCTTTATTTACAAATGACAACATTATATATAAGGAATAAACAGAACATAAGATTTTGCATCATACCTTATGGATCATATCATTCTTCCTCAGCATATCCTTAGCATACCTTCCATGCTTAAACACTAATCCATCTTATACTAAGGTCATAACTTACAATCATCACCTCTATGAACGTAATCTTCCTTAATCATCTTAAGGCATCATGATTGTACAAATATACTAATCACCACCTAAGGGCATGATCATGACATGATGCATAAAACGTGACTTTTCATAAAATGGCTTTTCGTAAACATGGCTTTTCATAAACATGAAATTTCATAAATTGACATGATTTTCATAACTTGCGTAAAATGACATATTCATAACTTGCATAACATGACATTTTCATAACATGAAGACATAACATTTTCATCATTGGCTATAGCACTTTTCATAAGAATAATAACACACGACATACCGATCAATTTCCCATGTAGTACATATACGACATAAAACATCATAAACATATGTATATGTACTAACGGTGACGCGCTATGACGGAGATCCCGTGTCCCGGACCCGGTGTTACACTCGGCCATATACGTAATCATATGCCCCTGACATCTATCACCCCGATACCAATGTCATGCCGGCGAACATAACATGGTCATAATCATGAACATAACATAACATATCGTGTGTCAACGAAATCGATCGTCTCGCGTTTATTATTCACATGCATATGAACTTTTAAAACATGATATGCGTAAAACAACTTTCAAACTTTATCTTCGTGCAGCATAAGACTTGTTCGTATGAGGTGTTATGGTAAACTACATCTTATAACATCACTTACTTATTTTCATCCTACATATCATAACTTAAAGGGATTCACACTTTGACCATCAAAAGGCCATTCGGCCATGAGGCTAAAACAGCCCACTTTTCTTCATTTTTCATCCAACACCACTTTCTTAATTTGTATTCTCCAAATACAACTCATATTCCAACACTTAAGGAAATTGACTTTTAATTCTTAGATCCTTTAATTCTTCACATACAACTACCTACACTTATACCATACTTTATTCATTATCACATAATTTACATAATAGTATCCATAGCATTTAGCTCAAGAAACATTTTTGGTTTCTTAAATGGCCTTAGGCCGAATATATATGTAATATATATATGTATATATTTCATGGTAATACACTTATATGTGTGTGTATATATACTATATAAGGTATTTTATACTTTGATTACCTTAAGCCATGTATATATATATGTATAATTATATCCATATATACTTATTTAACATGTCACATCTCATTTTACAAACTACTCTATAAGGCCGAAAGTTAGGCCATGTATTATACATATTTATATCTCATTTTTCTTCCTTTTATGCATATGTTGTAAGTTGTAAGTTCTCATAAGTAACATATACATATTTCTTTCCTTTCTTTTACTAAATGTTAAAATTACAACACTAGGGAAAAAAATACATAATCATAAACATGATAATTAACATAAAGAGTGTACTTCTTGAGCCATATTCATCATCTAATACACATCTTAGAAATGGTTATGATGAAACTCAAATGAAGTACTAAAATAGGCCACTTGGCCGTGTATGGGTGATGTATATGTGAAGATGATGATCATCAAACAACCATTTAGACCATGTATATAAGTCATGCTTATGATGCATACATAAACATGTTAAAGACATGATCTTGAAACATATGAACACTAAAATACATAAAAATACAAACATGATGATCATCATAAAAGAAAACATATTTAAAACATCAAAAGTTGTATTCTTTGTATACCTTTCTTAAGGTTCTTTATTTCATGTCATTTGTTCAAGGTTTATATCTATTTGTATATATATGTATATTACCGTATGTATGAACTTGTATATGTGTGTATATATATATGATTAACCGTATATATATATATATATGTTGCATTTAAATGTTTATATAACCTTTTACATGTATATTTACATATATTTATATATTTATAACATTTACAATCATAGATCTTTCATATTCTTATGACAAACTTGAACATACTACATGATGATCCCATTTTTAATATAAACATAAATATCGAATTTGAAATCCATGAAGGATCTAGGAAGAGTACTTGCCTTGGTTCACATTTCTTACACTTAGAAGATGTTTCCTTCACTTGGTTTGGAAGAGAGTTCTTCTTCCTTCCTCCTAGGTATACATGGTTTTTAGGGTTTAAAAGAAGTGTTAGTGAGCAACTTATGAAACTAAGTATATAGAAGAATCAAACTTAGACTTCATAAAGTTCTTACTTTGATTGCTTTTGATTCTAGATGCTACAACCTTCTTGAATCTTTCTTAGTTGATTGAGTGTTTATGATACTTGATTTGAGTGATGTTGGTATGAAGAAAGGAGAAGAAAATCTTCTCCTTGTTGGGATAGTAACTTTCGGCCAAGAGGGGTGCAAGGAGGGAGTTGGAATGTTTTTGGGTTTTCTTGAAGATAGGATGAAATTGGTTGGTTGAAGATGTATTATTTGAGGGGTTGAAGAAGAAATAAAAATTCCTTTTTTACTAGAGGTGGGGGGCGGCCAAGCATGGGAAGGGATGGGGTGGGAGACAACCTTTAGACAAGTATGGGTGTAATGAATGTGTTTTATGACAAGATTCCTAAGCATGCTAATTTTTTATGCTAAATGTTTAAAGTGTGAGACAAGTTGTCTTCACCTTCTTTTTTCATTTTCCTTTTTCTTTTTCTTTCATGTATGTATTTTATTTTCTTTTATTTAAGGTAGTATAATATTGTTGTGTCATGTATTTCTTTTTGATTTAATTTATACTAATAGTTTAAGTTGTTACTAACTAAGTTAATTTGAGCTTTTATTGTGTGGATTCAAACATTTATGATATATTTGCTAATGAATCGTACACCTATGAGATTATGTTTACGGTATTGGAGGTTGATACTACATAACGAATTTTCCGGGCTGCAACACAATAATTAGTAAAAGTATTTGGAGAATGCATGCTCCAAAGTATATAAAATGAGCAAGAAGCTAGGCAAAAGCTATTATTCTCTGCTGGAGAAAACTCACATGAACGACACACACAATCACAACATGATATGATCTTTTTGTTCATGAAAGAGTGTCTAGAATCTTCTGGTTCTTTAAATAGTTACTAGAATCTTCTGGTTCTTTAAATAGTTACTAGAATCTCCTGGTTCTGTAAAGAGTACACATGTGACTGTTGTACAATGGTACGTATCATTATTCTATCTGGGTGACCAAGTCGATTATGTCATAAATAACTTTGGATTATCAAACTTTTGGTTCATCACAATATTACATTCGACTGTATGTATAGTTGCATAATACAATCTAGATGAAAAAAATTGGAAGTTTCTCTTTAACAAGCTTCTGGCTTGAATCATTTTCTATAAAAATTTCATATTCCCCTCATTCATGGTTCAATATGAACGCCATGAAGATGTATATCTTGGAAACTCAATGTTTCTTTTCGACTTGGTGGAAAATGATGCCATATTAACCAATATATGTGCCCCGTCAATATATTGGTTGCTCTTCTGGAGCCTTCAATTAATGTCGTAGTACTCGAATTGGTATAAACATTTGCTTTTTCCGATTAGAACTCTTTTAGAGCCCTCAGTCAATGTTGTGTGTGTCATTTCACTGTCAACAAGACATATCCTCATATCATGCATCGTGGATGATAAGTCAGTATCAAAATTAATTTCGAAACATCAATTCATAAATAGTTAATGGTGCTTCTTCAGGAAATACTATTTATATATTAATCAATGTAATGTTACCAACCTAGGCAAAATGCATTAGTTGTCTCATACCTTCATCCTTCTGGGATGTCTGTATAAAGATCAAAAAATTCCTTGGTGGCAAGTACGGACTTGTGGCCTTGGGCTCAACATTAATAACAAGTCTGTTTAGTCGGCACACCATTTTTCATAGCCTTGGTATTTTCTTGAGACTTTTCCTTGTTTTACCACTTCAGGTGGTATGATGTAAAATTTCTATAACGTCCATGACTACGTAGATTATTATAATTACTTCCATTCGCTTCAGGAAATAGTGGCAATCCGGTTTGGTGATAATAGTGGTTTTTATCGAAAGTTCATTGTATTATTTAGCAACTAGTATACAGGAAATTATATGAGAATACATTTCAAACTTTCTTTCATGATATTGCTACTTCAGGAGCATATTAGATACGTGGAAAGTGAAAATGTATGTATTTATTTTGCCAGATACAGGTAAAATATCTGATAAAACAAGATATTCACTCAAAACTACAAGTTTTAGTGAATGTGGTAGACTTCAGGCATGATATACTTCAAGCATAATGATTCATATTTCCCTAACAACATCGTGAAGAAATGGTAATCACAACTACAACTGTTTCTAACACCGAAAATTCTTGGCTTTTATATATATTAAAGAGGATGGAACTTCCTTGCAATAAGCAAAATTAGATGAAAAAAATTCTTAGCCTGTGTGGTATACTTGTATCCAGCACAAAGTGAACCACAACAAATTTGAGACGTGATGGAGCTCTAATCTGAAGCTTAAGACAAATATGAGCCCAATAAAATTCTCTTAGATCTGGCACGTATGTGCAAAACTCATGTCACTATGCACACATAATAACTTAAAAAATATCTAACTAATAATACTTCTTTTATTTAATTAGATAACAAGTAATATATGAAAACTGTTGTATTTTTATCTCTTAAAACACATGAGATAATTAGATACAAATAAATACTGGAACATAACATGGAATAAGAGTACCATGGAACACCAATAAGCTAAACAATAGTTTAGGGAGGAGTTATTATACATAACAAATTTCTTTATGTATAACTTGTAAGGCACCAATAGAGGAGGGGGGTTGAATAGTGGGTGCAGAAAATTTGGTTTTTAAAATGTTTTGACCCAAAAACTCAACTTCTGAAAACAGTTTCTGAGTTTCAATTTCTGTTTTCAGATCCTGTTTTGCAACGTCTGAAAAACTAGGTTACAGGCCTTCAAAAATTATGAAATTTGGAGAGATTCTAATCTCAGATGTTCTGAGTATCTCCTAAAAAGTTCATATCAAAACTCAACCTCTAACCCCTTGAAAAATCGTTTGTGGTCAGATTGCGCAAATTTGTAAGAAACAGTAGTCTGATTTGAAAATTTTATTCCGATTAATCCGAGATTCCAAATGGTCTGAAAATTTAATGACAAAACCCTTACTATATGTATTTAAATGGTTTGAAACAGTTTTGAAAAATTCCTTTGGAAAGTATGTCAAATACGTTCAAGTTCTCAACCTTTGCAAGTCTGAAAATCAGATTGCACTAGTCTCAGAACTATTAACGTTTGAATGACTTATACTTGTCCAAATGGGTTGAAACTTGTGCAAAATAAAACTTAAGAGGTGTGGTATGTTTCTGAAAAATTTTACAATTTTTGAAATTCGTTTGCTATTTTTAAGATTGCGACGAAATGGATGCAGAATGCTGGAAACTGAAAATACTATGCAGTAAAGTAAAGAACACAAGGAGTTTTATACTGGTTCAGTTAAATCAACCTACTCCAGTCTTCGAGGACACCTTCCTCGGTTATCACTAAAAAAAATTAACACCTTACCACAAGGGTTGCTGGAGTTACACACCAAAACCTTTTACACAAACGTTACAAGCAATCACACCTTTCACGAACACCACCACCGAATGAATGAAGGATTGATCCCACCTTGATCAACCTTTTACAATAATGAGCATGTATGATGGTCTATAAAAGCCTATTCAATATATTTGAATATAAGAACAATAGGCTTGAGAGAGAAGAAGAAAGAAAGGTAGAAGAAGAAAGTAGAAGACACTTTTTGCACTTGAGAGAATATGAGAATTGTCTTTCCATTGAATGACTCTTCTTCTCTTCATTTTCTCTTGCCTTCGCCGCCCCCTATGGCTTCATGTCTATCTTGAGAATTCTCTTTTAAATCCTTGGAAGAATGCCTTGTATAGATGTGACATCAACTTGCTTACTTGGCACAACTTGATTGGATGATTGTCTTGGCCTTGCTTACTTGGCACTCCTTGATTGGATGAGATTTGTCATCACTTGATGACTTGTAAAAATCTGAGAATATCATCTAAAACATGTGCCAAAATAGCAGTAAAAACATTTTCAAATATCATACAATCAATCTCTACTAATTTGCAAAGTGAATTAGTCTCCATTATGTCAAAATTCGGCCACTCATTTGTATCACATACCGAAATTTTCAGCATGTGCTAAATCATATCAAGACTTTGAAATGTTTCCATATTACTACACATTAATCCTTTGAATATTGATATCACAATTAAGAGACAAAATTCGGCCACCATTAACTCACACATGCTGAATTTTCAGCATGTGTTATATTTGTAGCAAAGTTTGAAATATTACCATGTGTAGCTTCCTCTATTATGTCACTAATCTTGTGTGGCTTATTCTCCACCAATTGAGATTCCAACTAAGATCCACCAAGGCTGAGTAGGCATGTAATGTAGGCTTGAACATGTGCTGAATTTTATTTTTGTAAACTTTGTAAAATAGTGCACAATAATTATACACATATGGTATATTCCGATCAGCCCTAATTTGAATATTCTAGAACACTTTAGTATGTATTGAATATATAAAATATGTCTAGATACATGTTACATGTCATGGCAAAAATGTTCCATGTGTTGTGTTTGTGGAAAACCGAATTTTCGACTTTTGTCGATTACGCGATTTTTCTCCGATTAAATTCCAACTTTTTGCACATGTTATGTATATATTATGTCACACATAATATATATAAAATAAATTTAATATTCAGCTCTAATGGCTGATTAAAGTGGCGCCCCCATGTGCTTAAAAAATTGAATTTGGAATCTCCACAATGCGGTCTTAATTGGGGGTGATTTGTGTGTGCCAACATGGAATGATTTTATGGCTGAGTGTACCATGTAAGCTACGAAATTTGTGGCCATTTTTGAAGTGTAGGGGTTGGCCATCCATATACGGCAAGTACGTGACACGTTGACGAAGTCTCAGTTGTCACCCGATACGACAATTTTTAGTTTAGAACCTTGTAAAGTGTCGTAATAATTTTGTCATCACCATGACTTATATCATTTGATATAAGACCTGAATATACTCATAAATATGAGGTAAGTATAGTGGTGTGATGTTAACGTACGTTCGTAATATATATAACGTGCCGGTATTATGTTGGAATATATATGTATTGTGCCTTTTAAAAAAAGATCTGAATATATATATAAATATATATAAAAAAACATGTGAAGAGGTGGGAGGAGACTTTCCATTCTTCAATTTGTTGCCATCATGCCTTTTCCAAATATATCTCCATTTAATGAACTACTTAGATTATTTAACTAAGTACTTCACTTAATGAACTAGTTTAGTTTATTAATGGTGGCACCTGAAAATAGTTCAAACATAACAAATGTTTGCCATTTGATGTAAGCTTTAAAGCTTCATGACTTGTTAGTACGGCAACATTATATATAAAGTATATAAGGCAAGTTTGTCGCAAAAACGTGTCAAGTAATAAATTGTGCCATGCATTTCTTTAACACTCGTTATTTAAATCATGCATTTTGTGAATCACTCAAACTCTTTTTCTCAACACTTTATACTGCATAACACTCAAAAGTTTTTGTATTTCTTTGCCCCCTAGATAAAGAAGACAGATCACTGATCATAAATATTTGAATAGATGGTAGAAATCATTTTTCAACAAAATTCCAGCAGAATGTGTCCAGAGACATTCCACTGATGCCTGTGAGCTATAAGTTTCTGCTTCCTAATTATTGAGCATAGTTTTGAAGCCAAAGATACAAAGGGAATAAAAGAAAAAGAAGATACAATGAATATATGGTATTATGATTCAAACAGCACCAAATCATGATATCAAATACTGTTACATATTCACACAATAATCTATTGGATTTTGATAATCAACTCGACGCTGTTGTTTCAAGTGCATGTGTCCCAATTATTCATCATATAAATAAATAATATAATGATTTCACATTAATTCATGCTCTGCAAAAAATGATGGCAAAAGATAGACCGGGTAATATTCAAAAAGAAAGACAACCAATGCTATCATCTCGTGAATCAGAATTCTCAATAGAACAATCCGTAGCGAGTTAAGGATAGTCGAGTAAAGATACACATGCTTTAGACATGTCGATTATTCATGCTTCGGGCATGTCTATTATTCATGCTTCAAGCATGACAACTATTTGTGCTTCAGACATATCCGCTATTCATGCTTCAAGAATGTTGACCACTCATGCTTCCGGCATGTCAACTACATATGCTTCCGGCATGTCATCTATTCATGCTTTGATCATGACAATTATTTATGTTTCGGACATAACAATTATCCATGCTTTGGTCATGCTAACAATTCATGATTCGGGCATGAAAATTATTCATGCTTCGGATATGACTACTATAATCATGCTTCGGGCATGATAACAATTTATCCATATAGCTGCAAGCCATATATTATTCCTCTACCTTCAAAATAAATCTAGACTTCAGGCTAGATTAGTTCTTTTATAAATATTTCAAATATAAGATTGAAATAGGTAACAATAGAAGCACAAAAATGAACAAATCATAAATCTGAAAAATTTTCAGGCAGAAAAATCAGTATCAGAAATTACCATTTCAGCCAGACCTAGGAGGTCCAAAACACATCTCCACCGTTCAAAACATACATTTATGTGTTAGGAGTAATCTGCAAAATTTGGTGATGATCCAACGGTGGATCACTCGAAAATTTCAGTTTTTCTGGACCTGTGCCCGCCAGCACCTGCGAAATTTTAAGGGTGTTACTCCCTCTTTCCCTTCTTTCTCTAATACTTTTCTTGATTACTTGTGTTTGTTTCTTTGGAGCACTTCGTGCTGATAATGTATTATAAGTTCAAACAACGCAATATAGAAAATATGGAAGACAAGAATAAGTAGACAAGAAGAGAAGAAGATTTTCTTTTTTATTCAAAGTTATCGTCCATACAATGGGGGGTGTCCTATATATATAGGAATTAGATGATAAGAGATATTAAAGAGGGTAATGTCTTTTGTGGTTCCCAATATATAGGGTGTTACCAAGGTTACAATGGACATCCACTTTTACATTTTTTCATAACAAAGAAAAAATAATTCAAAAATAAAAAAGAAAACCCACACCCCCACCCCATCCCCCACCCCTCTTTCATCTTCTTCTCTTTCAAAATATTTTTCATTCAGCCATTATTAAAAATACTACCTCCAAACTCCATCCTCACCCCTCTTTTTCTAGGAGGAAAAAGAGTTTTGTGTTTCCATCAGCACACTTTGTTTCTCTGTGAATGTGAATGAAAAGTTTCTCTGTACAAGAGGCGTACGAGAGACGGTGAAAGGACACCACAACTAAGAAAAATGATATTTACGACAAAAAGTGAACCGTACTTAGGCAATCTTCAAATGCTAGACACCCAGCTCAGTCTAGAAAACATTCTGAAGTTCCATCCGACGTAAGAAATACACATAAAATACGCTCAAAGCAAAGTTTGGACGGTGGCCACATCTTCATCTCCCACCTTTTCTATGTTCAGCTCACCCAGAAATAAACCGACTATGGAAGGAGGAACCTCGTAAATCGCTACTACTATCAATAGATTTTTTCCCCTTTGAGAAAGGATTAATAGATATTACTTCTTTACAAATAGAAGGGGGGAAAATACTGAAGTAGATAATAGTTAGAACACACCTGTGTATAGAAACGTTCACCCATACCGTTTTAACACCACCATTTTCGCCAATACCATTCCAACACACAACACATTATCATATTTATTAATTCATTTTTTGATAAATTGGTATTTCTTAGAGTTGAATTTCTGGGATTTGGTTTGCTACCAGGAAAAAGAGGAAAAAAGATACAGTCTCTAATGCTAAATAGATGTTATTCATATGTTTGATGGAAAAGCATAGGTACAAAGTTTTTGGAGGGAGGAATCAGTTGGAATTAATGGAAGAAAGTGGAATTAACCATAGTTGAGAAAATTTGGGCGCCAAGTGGGGGAAAATTGAAAAATAAAAGGAATTTTGATAAAAACCGCCTACAGTAGGTCAAGTCCCGGTTGCCGGATGCCAGGTGTACATTTCATCAATAAGTATGTCTGCTAAGAAAATTAGATGAAAGTATGGATGCTACTTAAAACTTTGTGGAAAAGTATAGATAATAGGTACAATTAACTCGCATTGTATACATCTAGTTCGATTTTTACTATCATGCCTTTTCAGTGTTTTAGTTGTCAATCTCTTCTACTCTTCTTATTCTATGCGCGTCATTTTCTTTCTGGAAATCTAATAAAATATATAGCAAACAAAGCACTTTTTTCTGTTTCTTATTGTGTGAAGCTGTTCGAAGGATAGATATGTAACGCGCTCAACCACCACCCCATGCTACGACAACTACACTTCATGTCTGTCTACTTTCCCGCACAAATGCGTCAGAAGGGTGTTTATGAAACTTTTTTCAAAGCTTAATCAAATATTGAAAAACAAATAGACGAGCAACCAAAACATTACTACAAAAATGGTTGAGTAACCACCAGAATAATTTGCTTATAATATCAATAGCATCCTTATATTGAGGGAAAACTTCATAAATGAATGTATATGTAATATAAATACCCAAAATATGATGCGAATTGATAAAATTTTCCAAATAATCGGACACAATTGGTAGTTGCGCCTTAAGGGACGCTGGACGTTGTTGTTAGTCGCGTTTAAGAATTCACCCTTATACATCACTGGCAGTCGTATCCCGGGAGATAGGCGGTTTTCAGACACAAAAGCTGTTTGGGTGGGGGGAGGGCGGAAAAACCATCCAGCCCAGTACGACACTATCAGTCGTTTCTAAGACGCTGGACGACACTACCAGGTCCGTCTTAGGTGCTGGATGATTGTAACCTCTCGAATGTTCATTAATGAAATTTTATTTAATCGTGATAACAGTGTAATGAAGAAACCAAATAGAAAATCCTTTTACAATTTTCACACAGTGAGAATGGCGTCAAAAATCTAAATTTTAAGCCAACGGTTTTGATACTCAATTCAGATCATTTCACCCTTCAAGAACAGTCCGCTACATGTCCTTATATGTCTAAAACAATCCAATAATGGTTGCAAATCAGTCCCAAAAACAGTTGATAAGTGGTTGCACCAAAATAGTTTCACATGGTCCAACTATGCACCAAACTTCATCCAACCAAAACTCCAAGCAAAGGGCACACAAACTTGAACAAAATAACCAAAAATCAAAGATAGATTGACATCAAAAGTGATGTATAAGAATGAGTCAAGGAAAGACTAAGGGTTGCCCTGGGCAATCTATAGTTAACTTTAGGCTTTATGCAATTTAAATCACAAGCATGTTTGATCAAATTGTAACCAATTGTGTCTAAGTGTTTTTGGCCATATATAGGTCAACGAATAAGATTGAAATTTCAGTAGTTTTGTGCGGGGTAAGTCATGCAATGTGGAGGGGAAAACATCCCACTTTTTGGAACAATTTGCACCTTAAACAACTTGCAACTTTCAAGCCTTTCTTGTCTTGATCTTTTGCTCTTTTCTTTTGATCTTTTAAGCTCCTTTCTTTTCTTTTTCTACTGTTTTAAAAGGTACATAGACTGATATTTTCATACTTTATGCACTTGAGCTCAACTTTTTAGCACAAGTTTCAAACTTTTCTTTGCCTAGTGGGAGGCTGTTTATGCCGTGGGTGCAAGGGTGTGAAGATAGCCGATTTCCTTGGTTCTTTGTGATGAAAACTATGTTTTTTTGGAGGAATTCTAAGGGGTCTAATGTGTGGGAAAGTAGGATTTGTTTTAAGATGTGTAGGCTGATTTTATGAGGTAGTGGTTAGGGTTTTTCATCAACCTTGAACACAATGAATCACATTCCAAATCAATCCATAAATGCAATTCAAACACATAAATATTCAAGTTAACTATTAGCTTTGTTAGCAACAATAACCGTAAGGAAGACTAGGTAGCCTTATCTCACACTATGCTTCTTTCATCAAAAAAGTGATGGAAAAGGTGGGGCTATGGAATGCATCAAGGCTCTCATACGCCAGAAGACTAGAACTGATCAAGTCAGTTCTGCAAGGGGTGAACTGTTTATGCCTAAGTGCATTACCTCTTCCTGTAACAGGTAGGACTCTGGTGAGCAAGAGTGGTCTACACTTCTTATGAGGGGAATTCCTCACTTGGGTCCAAAAAGACTTGGGTCGCTTCGTCTCAGGCCAGCTTACCTAAAGATAAAGGTGGTCTGGGAGTTCTTCAATTGAAAGCATAGAATTTGGCACAGCTAACCAAACACTTGTGGGATTTTCATCACAAGAAAGACACACTCTGTGTGCAGTGGATGAATCATACGTATAGAATGTACAGTACCTGGTTAGGGAAGGCTCTTGCAGCTCGGGTGTAGAGGTAATCACCTTATGAACAGTGGAAGGTACCTTCATAACTCGTTTGGCATATGTGTATGTTAGGGATAACGACAGTAAAGTCAGTTGGACTAGGATTGTTTGGGACTCAGCAGTAACCCCCAAACACTCCTTCACATTGTGGCTTTCAAGGCTGAACAAGCTTCCCACTAAGGAATGCTTTGTTTTATCTAGAAAACAGAGAATGACACCTCTGCTCGGCGGAACAAGAGACGCTGCAGCATCTCTTCTTCTCCTGCTCAGCTACCAAACAAATTTGGCTAACCATCTCACCGTAGCTAGCTCCTCCATAGAGTATCCACTCTATCAACAGATTGCTAGCCTTGAGATCGAGAAGACTCAAAGAGAAAGCGCTAAAAGCCAAGGTAGCAAAAATTGTCTTGGCTGTGACGGTGTATTATATTTGGCAAGCTCGGAACAGATGTATTTTTGAAGGAGAAGCATTTGTATCTAGGGATGTAATGCATAGAATATGCACTCATGTATATAAAGAGATGTATATGTCTAGCCTGTATAGCACCACTAGAAGGGGGGTTGAATAGTAAATGCGGAAAGATTAGTTTTTAAAATTTTTTAGTGACCAATTACTCACTTCTCGAAACAGATTCTATTTTCAGATCCTACTTTTAATTAGCTAAATGACCAGGTTCTGGACCTTCAAAATATGTGAAATTTTTTGACAATGTAATCTCTGATGTTATCTATATGTCATAAAAATTTCAGATTAAAACTCAAAGTGTAAGGCTCTGAAAAGATTTTTTAATTGGACTCTGTCAATCTGTGAAAAACTTTCCCTTACAATGAAAAATTAATTCCTATTTAATGACAACTCCAAATGATCTAAACATTTTATGAGACGTCCTTTAAGATGTCTACTTTAATGGGTTGAAACAGTTTTTCAAAATTCCTTTGAAAGCATATCAACCACATTGATGTTCTCAATCTTTGCTAATCTCAAAATCAGATTGCACTAGTCTCCGAACTTTGAACATTTGGATGTATACTTATCCAAGTTCGATGAAACTTGTCTTAAATAAACCTAAGACATTTATCTATGTATCTGAAAAATTTGATGATTTTTAAAAGTCATTTGCTATTTTTCCAGTGGTGTTAAAAACGTTGCAAAAACAAAAACTGAAAGTAAAAGTGCTGAAAGTAAGAACACCAAGGTTTTTATACTGGTTCGGTCAATGCGACCTACTCCAGTCTTCGAGGACACCTTCTTCGGTATTCATTAATCACCAAAAACACCTTAGAACAAGGGTGACTAGAGTTATACACCAACTCCTTTAATGTCCATCCCGTTTACAAAGAACAACAACAAGAATCAACCAAAACACCACCACCTCACTAATGAATGTTTGATCACACCTTGATCAACCTTGTAAAAGAATGGAACATGTATGAGTAATGTATATGAAGCCTATACAGATTATGGAATGTAGATTCGATAGGCTTAACGCTATGTGCAAGAGAAGAAGATAGGAGATGAAGAGAAGTCTTGCTTTGCGCTTGAAGAATGTAGCAAATGAGTCTTGAATTATGTTTGATCTTCTTGCTCCCTTTTGTAATGTATGGTACACCTCTTTTGGCTGAAAACCCTCTTGAAGAATGTCTTGAATGCCCTTGGAAGATACCTTGTATAGCCTTGTGACATACCTTTCCTTACTTGGCGAAATGTGATTGGACAAGTGATGTGTCTTCACCTTGTTGTCACTCTATGATAGGGTCTTCATTTATCCACCTTGGCACATAATGTATGACATGGAAATTACCAAGAAAAATCTGAAAAGAATTCAAATTTCAAATTTCTTAATTGCCAATCAATCATAAGTGCGATAGCTCCTTAATTTTTGGAATGAATGTGCTGAAAACAATTCAAATTTCAAATTTCTTGATTGCCAACCAAAAAGTGCTGAAGTTTTTAGCACATTCATTAGTTCTTTACATTCACTTTTTTCATATGATGAACCTTGATGTATTATGGTATTCCTCCGCCATAAGTGAGGCTTAATAAAATACAATAGGATTTGATAAAATATATATATACACATATATATGCTGTGTGTGTGTGTATATGTAGTGTGGAGAAGAACTTCCCATTTGAACTTTGTTGACAAATAGGCATTTTCAAGTATATCTCTTCATTTAATGAACTAGTTTAGTTCATCTCCTTAAGCACTTCATTAAATAAACTAGTTTAGTTCATTTAACATGGCACCTGAAAATAGTGTAAACACAACAAACGTTTGCCATATGATTTTAAGACTTAACATTTCATGACATGTTAGTCCAACAATGATATATAAACATAAAGCATATTTATCATGTACGCATGTCATGTAACACTTAAATCGTGCATTTTGAAAACACGTAACATTTAAATCATGCATTTCGAAAACACGTAACGCTTAAATCATGCGTTTTGAAATCATTCAAACCCTGATTCTCAACAGTATAAGCTCTACCCACAAATATTAGACATAGACGCTGCTTATATTGTTTAAGATTTCTATACATTACCAAATAGTACATGTAGGCAGCATGTTGACCTACAAGTAGAGCTATTGTATGGGCCGCATCCCCTTGATGCTTTTGTTTCTCTAGTTAATTTTAACATTTTAACCAAAAAAACACTAGATAGCATTTTAGGTAAAAGTAGATAGCTTTTTATGCGCATGAATTACAATCTATAGTGCAAAACCTATTGTCCAAGTTCATACAAAAACAGTCCATATAATATCAAAAATAATAATAAAGCTGAGATCTTTTTACACAAAGATAATCATCAAGGAAAGTCACTTTTGTTTTGTGATTTTATGGTGTTTAAGGTAGATATTGAAGGAAATCAAATGAGGGAATCAGAATCAATATGGTCAAAAATGGAGATGATAGAAACCAACAAAAACGAAAATGGATATGTGAGTTAAAGTGTAACATTGCTTTGATGTGCATGAAGATTGAACCTTCCTTTGAATCAACACAACCTCCCAAATCAGCTTGGATAAAAAGAACAATGGAATTGAATCCACCTTGCTCAAGCTGGACTGTTTTGGCCGTGTGGTTAATGAGCCTCCCCACAAATGAGTTCAAATGTTTCTAAGCAAGAATTAACCCTCTTAGTCATTGTCCCTCCCAAGTATAAGAAAAATACATCCAAGATAGCTCATGTCTTGAATAGAACATTGCCTAGGTTCAAGGATAAACAAGAACACAATGGTTCAAAAGCCTTTGGCTGAAAACTGTTTTCATAAAAATCTGAATAACTCTTCTTTTTATAAGTCTATCCTACATTAAACTAACACATAATGACCTAACTACTAACCAATAAAAACAATGGGAAAAATGCAGAAGCAAAGTAGGTCTTGAAAGGAATGGGACTACTCAGCTTTTGTTGTCAAAAGTTGTGCAGTCGAGGGGGATTCTCTTTGCAAGTTGGTTTGAGATCTTCGCCCTATTGGTCCTTGTAAGAAGCTTGGGGTCCTTGCCTTTGTTTGGCCGAAATTGAGGCTGATTTTGACAAGTGGTGCAAGTTGTCTACATGTTCTAAAGTGTATTGCATTGGTTGAGTGCCTTCCATTCTGATTCATCCAATCTTGTCTTCATGCAAGTTGTAGATAACTAAAAGAACTTCAATGTTAGCTTTTGAATCATCTGATGTGTAGCTGGGAGGAAGGAGATATGACGTGTTGAACTTTCAGCTGCTTCCGGGTGTGGACCTTGAAGTAGGCAGCTGATTCAGCAGCTACTTCGTCTTTACGATTTTCGAATTTGATAACGACATTTCTTGAAGAAGTGTAGAACACCAAAGTTGTAGCTTAGACTCTTTGCTTAAATCTCCAGCCAGAACCAAAGGGATCCAAGCTATGGTTGATGAGATATGGCTGAAATACATGCACTGTGTAATCATGTCTTAACTTCTTGATATTTCAGTTGTGCCTTTGTCTTGCTTCAACCATGCTTCCTTTGACCTAAAAAGACTTAAAGCACATATAAGCAACATATACAAGATAACAATGATCAAGATAGAAGTGTATGAAAAGCAATGACATGCAACTAATTTAAAACACACACAATGCAATGCATGAAATGCGAATCTAACTAAGACACATCTACAACGTCTTGTATATGCGTGCATCAAGTGGTATCACAATGAAGGTTGCACTTTAACTCACATATCCATTTTCGTTTTTGCTGTTTTCTATCTTCTCCATTTTCGTCCCATATTGATCATGATTCCCTCATCTAGTTTCCTTCATCATTCACCTTAAACACCATAAATTCAAAAAAAAAATATTTACATTCTAGTACAAAAGCATTTGGTTGAGATTGAAACCAAAGACACCATCTTTTGCTTCAAAACATCATACGGTTTTTGCCCCATCCTTGCTACATTGATCAAGTTTGTTTCCTACTGTTTTGCTATCATTTCTTACTATAAAAGTGCTGCATTTTCTGGATAAACTTGAACAATTAGGGTAGGATAAATTTAGCCTCACAAAAATAACCTACAACAACAACAAAAATAACCTCACAAAAATAACCTAAACAGCCTTAAAAAGCCACCTTGTCTACAATTAATCTTGTTGCTAGTGAAGCTATTAGTTAATAGTGGTCTTTGTGCATATTTAGTTCATTTGTGACTGAATACTTGCTATCACTTGATGTTCTTGTGCGAAATTGTCAAATCCCCAATTCACAAACCTTAGTTTGCATCAAACACCCTAATCTGATCCTAACCTGTTCACGCCCTAAAACCACCCATCCCCACGCATCATAAAAGTTCTCAAACCTCAATTATAACCTAAATATACTGCCCAAAATGTTCCCATAAGCCCTAATTATTTAGAATCCCCAAAACAGCCTAAAACCCACAAATTGAAAACCTTACATTCCCAAAATATGCCCAAGCCTAAACACACTCTATCCCTCATCATTTTACATCAATGGAACACCAAAACCAAGCAAAGAAAGTGTATTGAGAAGGTTGTTCAAAGACGTTTCAAGGCAGCCTAGTGAAATTACCATTTTACCTTGGTTAAAAAAAAGGCCGAAAAAACTTGCATGTTCTTATGCAGCAAGAAAAAGAAGAAGAAAAGTGTTAAAGAACAAAAGATAAGAGTGAGTTGTTTGAATTCAAATTGTGCAAATTGTGTGAGATTGCCTGACTTTGTGTAACCGTGCTTATACCCTCTTCAAATTCTGTTTTCCAGCCTTTATACAAGCTTACACATATTGCCAAAAAACTTGAACCTTCTAGCTATAGCTTGCATTGAGTACAATTGTGAATTTGTGTGCATAAAGCCTAAGTTAACTAAAGATTGCCCATGGCAACCCTTTATCTTTCTTTGGCTCAGCCTTATACATCACTTTTGGTCTTGATATATCTTTGATTCTTAGTTATTTTATTCTAGTTTGTGTGCTCTTAATGCAAATACAAGTAGGATCCCACTCTTTTATCCAAGCTTCTCCTCCAACAATGGGTTAGGCGCAAAGGGGTCAAGCTCCTCCTTGCTTCCAATGTCTTTAGATAAGCTGAAATGAGCAATTCCAGCACCTTGAAGTAGGCGTTGGCTTTCGCAAGAACACTCCCTCCTAGGCGGCTATCCTCTTGGATTTGGCATACCACCCTCAAGTATGCTCAACCTTGAAATTTGTTAGTCTTGATTTTAGAGAGAAACCAAGGAGTTTTTAAGGAGAGAACTAAATAAAAGTTCATTCAACAAAATCTGCCATGTACAAAGGTGTTTTCTAGCCTTTAATAAGAACAATAACTAACCTAATATCTATCCTAGAAAAAAATGTAATGAAAAAAAAATATTCTGGTCATAAGACCTGATTACAACCATTTTTTTAATCAGCTTAAATGAGTCAAGGACTCTAGTCCCAAAGGCCGGTCAAAAGGCTTAATTCTAGGCTGATGTAACTCCTTCTCGTTGACTAATCGTCGAACCCTTCTAGAAGTGAATTTGAGAATGAGTATTTCTTGAGTTATAAAATTCATGAGCTGAACTTGAATTTTAGCTTGGAATGACTCAATTTGGACCTGGTATGAATGAGATATGGTTAGATAAAGTTTGTGCAATTTTTAGCATTTTAAGAACACTTGTCTTGAATTCCTTAAGCCATCTTCCCATGCCATGCGCACCCTTTGAACACCAAAATGACACCAAAATTAAACCTACAAGGTAACATAAGACAAGCTAGGGTCAAACTAGAAGGGTATGAAATGCAATTAACTAACTAACATGCATGACATACAACACATTTAAAACACACAAACTTTGTTTGTTTGCACGTGTGTGGGAAATGTTGTAATGACTCTTAGAGCCATGTATCAATCATTCCTTTCTAGAAAAGATTCGTCCTTGAATCTTGACATATATGCAATGATTGGAAAAGAACCATAATTTTATCCTAATACGCTTAGGGTGAATAAATAACCATATAAAGAAGTACACACCCAACAATACATAGTAGCACATTTTATCATGAATGCTTAACAACTAACACTTTTTCCTAATGTGTTTTGGATGCATAAATAAGGAGTTCTCAAAATTCAGCTCAAAGAATAGTGCAACATATGAAACCCTCAAAGCATCTTTCTTCCTTTTGTGATTTGGATGTATGAGAATTGTTATCACATATATTTCAATTTGAACTTCATGTTCACGCAACCATGTAGCTGTTACGCCCCAAAAATTTTTGTTACTTCGATGCGTATGTTATATTGTACTTAGATACGTATAAATTTTGCGCGTGTAGTAAAACATATAAAAGATCGATATGCCATAAAGTTCGACAACAAACGTTACAATTTCATGATAAGAATTAAAAAAATACTAATCTGTAACAACTTAAATATTAGGATAAATTAAATCAAAACAAAACACATGACACAAGAAATTAGGGTATTTAAATAAAAGGAAAAAGAAAGCAAGACATGACTCGATATTTTGGACAAAAGAGAAAAATCATATAATATATATATATATATATATATATATATATATATATTTAATAAAAGGGTGGTTTTATTGAATTATACAAATATGTATGCTTTTTCCTTCGCCAGGGTTTTATCCACAAGGGTGGTTTTACCTGTCAAGGTTTTAATGCGGCTTATCGTGTATGATTGGAGGCTGACCATCCTTATTACGCTTCATTATCTTTTTGCATATGACGATTTTACTGTACTATGGTTTTTCTCCGCCACAAGTGAGGTAGCATATTAATAATACATGCGGCTTTATATATATATATATATATATATATATATATATATATTAATGGAAGAGCCGAGCCCATATATATTGTTGATCAAACCCTCACTCAAGGCGGAGGAGCACCATAATACAAATCAAAACTAGGATGTCGAAAAGAAGCTAATGATACATCAGTAACAACATAACCATGAACATGCAATTACTGTGAGGGGAAATCAGCATAGGCAGTGAAACACTCTGTAGGAATAGCGAGCTAGGCTAATAAATGGGCTGGCAAATTCATCTCACAGGGTGTATAGAGCAGTAGAACCTGAAGCGTGGACAACAAAGTGCAAAGAGGAAGGAGCCAGAGCAGTCAACGGAGAGGAAATAACACCGAAGCAACTCCAAGCAATCAACTTCCATCAAGAATGTTCCATACCGGAACAAGTAATAGAGAAGAGAAATATAAACAACTTGAGCTTCCACCCAGAGGGATAGGTTATGTCACGAAGGGAAAGAAATGGCATGAATAAACTGACCAGCCGAATCTCGCAGAATAGTGCCACCCCTAGCCACAATCCATCGAACTGCCGCATCAGTATTCAACTTAAGCCGTCCAACAGGAGGCGGATGCCAACAGACAACTCTAGGGCGACATAATCATAGAGGAGGGGAGAGGCCCGTCTGAAGAATTCTTGGGACATTCTCCGCAATCTTTCTGCCAGACATGGAGGCCGCCCAAGTAAAAAGATCAGCACGAACATATCTAATCACTTGGCGTGAAGACCACACAGCGTCATCAAAAGTAATCGAAGCATAGGCCTTCTAGACATTCCATAGAAGAACACCAGGGTATATAATATGCATCTCACCCAAAAATGTGTGTGGGGCATTACACCAAATGAGCAACGAATAGGAGCGCCAAACACCATTACGCAGGGGAGGAAAATCCAACAAAACACCAAAATAGCACCAAAGCATAGAGATCTCAGGACTATAGAAAAATATATGAGCCATAACAACAGAAGCAAGCTGACAGAAAGGATAGTGGGAGGGTAAGATCACTGAGAAATACACCATATTGTCCAGAATCGGCAAAAATCCATTATATAAATTCCACAAAAAAACTTGAACAACTGGACGTTATGTCCCTCTCTATATAACATCGTAGGATAGAAGTGCTGCCCTGAGGGGCGGACATAGTCATAAGCATAACGTAAAGAAAACTCATCAGAGGGAGTACATATATCCATACATATACATATATATACGTGTGTGTGTGTGTGTATCATGTATGATTGGAGGCTGACAATCCTTCAAAGACTTCATTATCTTTTTGAATACGACGCTTTACTGTAATACGGTTTTCCTCCGCCACAAGTGAGGATGAATGTTAATAATACATGCAGCGTTATTTAAAAAAATATATGTTTATATGTATATATGTATATAGGGCGGTTAAGGGGGGAAAAGGAAGAAGAAATTGTGGTTAGATGATGTTGTAACCAAATAGGAACTCATTGTACTTGAGACCCGTTTGAGAGAATATTTGACAAGATATGTCTGCAATTACAATTTATTGAGTCGATGATTATTATTTTAGATTACGTTAAGGAAAGCAATATGTAAATATATATAATTTCGAGCATGAATAGTGGACCATGAGGAGAAGCCCAATTCACTCCCAAAGACTTGTGAGATTTCGGCCACAAGATTAAGAAATGGCCTTAATGGAATCTCCTAAGATTTTAAGGGCCATCTTTTAAGTAAGCCAACAAGTAATTCAACAAGTTTGGGTAGTAGCAAAAATTTGGTTTCAACCCAACACCTCATTTTCGGCCCTTAGCCCCAAAGAGGACTCAAACATTTTTTCCTAATTAACCATTTTAAAAGAAAGAAGAGGGAAAAAATAAAATAAATAAGAAAAGGGGGAAATTACCTTAATTAAGGCATTGTTGGGGTCACCCCAACCGCCGGATGGGAGGGGGTAGCCAACCAAGGGAGGTGTTTACTCCACCATGGTTAATTTGTATCCAACCCAAGGTTAAAGTAACTATGATTAGATAAAGTAACTAAGGTTAGTTCAAAAGTAACTATGATTAGAATAAAGTAATCAAGGTTAGTGATAAAGTAACCTTGATTAACTAAAAAGTAACCAAGGTTAAAGTAACTAAAATTAAATAAAGTAATTAAGGTTAATTCCTTAACATTACTATAGTAAGTCTTTCACCCCTTCCCTTTACCCTCCAACGGCTACAACATAGCCAAGAAGGAAGATTCCCTCCAAAAACACAAGAGAGTAACCTCCCATCTTCCTAACACTCAAAGTACACCAAGAGCAAGAAACATTCTTCTCTTCTTCCTTCCTTAAACCACACGACCAAGGGTATACCAAGGAGACCTAGGATTCATCCAAGCTCAAGAGGAATTAGGTAAGTACATACTCAACTTTCAAGGAAATTTTTTACATTTTACTTAGCTTGAAGCTCACTTATCCTTCTTGCCCTAAACCGTGACCTTCAATGGTCACTAGGCTCAAGAGTCTCAAGCTTTTGTGGATCCTAGTCTTGAGAGGCTTGAACACTACTCAAGCTTCATTTTGGTAAGTCCATCTAACCCTTACTAAGTGTATCTTCTACTTAAGAATGAAAACTAACCATTTACCTCTTTTTCTTTCCAAAACCGTGGGGCATATGCATAAAGAGGAGAAAGGTTTCCACTTTTCCATACATCTTTCAATAGGAGCAAGTTGAAAAGGCAAGTACACTATACTTATTGTGGCTTGAATGTGAAAGTGCTTGTATGAATGACTAGATAACCTCAAGATTCAATCTTAGATATGAAATGCTAAACTTTGATGCATGAAACCTTCGGCCTAGGGGTTAAGTGGCGTGTATGTGTGAGTTTTTGCTTAAAGGTGGATTCTTTGTTGATTTTAAGTACTATTATGTGATAAATCCATGATGAACATGTTAAAGATCCATTCTTTTCCATGAATGGGGAATACGGTTGGTAGGGTGTAAAAGAAATAAGGGTAGTTTGTAAGAAGTGATGAGTTATGGGGTAAGATGTGAACAAGATTTATGCTTTTTGTGTGTTAAGCTTAGTAGGTTATATGTGGAGATGTGATTTTGCATTGCATGGACATAAAAAGGGATGTTTGGGGGTTAGGGTGCGTGTGCACTAAATTTTGCTAAGGTTTGTTTTAGTGGAGCTATGATATGCATGGCCAAAGAATGAGGTGTGTGGTATACAAGCTGTTTTGTAAAGATTTGTATATGATGTTTGTAACATGTTGAATCTGTAAATTCCCCACGGAAAGGGTGAGTTTGAATATTAATAAAGTGTTTATGTCAAACAACGCAAGTTAGGGCCATTTAGGAATGAAATGTGACAAACTGTGAAATTTACTGGAGTAGGGCAGATTTTAGGCCGCCTTGTGAGACCCAAAAAGAGACCTTAGGGACCTTCAATTTAGTTGACTTTTGGTATGACACTAGCCCTATGTGTATATTAAGTATTGGAATTTTGTTAAAAGGAGTTACGGATTATTTTTAATGAAATGTTTATTAAAACTGGTCATGCTGGAAAATTACTGGACTAAGCAGATTCTATATGACATAATGTGTGACCCGGAAATGGACCTTAGGAACATGCAATTGGGCTGATTTTTGGAAGGATACTAGCCCTATGTGTCTACTAAGCATGAGAGCTGGAATTTTTGAAAAAGAATTTACGGTGTGGTCACACTAAAATTCGTAGTAAAATCAGTCATTCCAGAATTCAGCATGTAACGGTTTTGGGAAAAAGAATAAATGATGCCCCTAAAGATATTTTAAATCCGCGAAATTTGTATGTCAACTACTTAATACATATGTGAACCTTTTTATATAAACCACTTACCTTAGAATGAATAATCGAAAGGTAAACACCATAATTAATTGGGCGTCATTAATCTGAAATTTCGAGCAGAATTGAGGAACTTATTATAGGGCCTTATTCGAATGGTCTTAGGCTAGTTATACAACTTGGGCTTACAATCACCAATGAATGGAATGTTGATAATAGTTTCCCAAAGCCGGCCCAAATTAAAAAGGAGTTTAATGGGCTTACATGAGAAACAAAAGAAAGGGGCGCCGAGTTGCCTAAATTTCAGCAGCCTTGTTTCGTAGTTAATTAGACTAAGTGTCTTACACATTTTACATCGTTACAAGGATTCTATAATAGAAATGATATTTTTATGCATATGTATGGTAAGCACTCATGATAGTGGGCCTAACCATGTGGGAGTGAGGCCGAATATAAGGAAAGATAATGCTAGAAATTTTCCAGCATAACAAACAAGTGGTACGTACGTGTATATGTAACGCATTATATCATGATTTGCATATTACATGTCATGCATTGCATCATCGTCATTTACATGATTTATGGAACTGATTTTTATGCGAAAGGAAGATGAAAAGCGTTTTTAAAGAAAAGATTCTGTTTTAAAAAGAACGCTTCCCACCGGTACCGCGTGTGTATGTTTCCTGGCCAGTAAGGACCCGTCCAGATCTGGGGTTAATTGACCTGATGATATGGACCGTTCAGGCCTGGAGAGAATAGACCTGATATGGACCGTTTGGGCCCGAAGAGAATAGACCCGATAAGTAATGACGTTACCGATCCGAATCCAGGAATAATAGATTCGAAGGGGAGATGTGACTGCCTCAGATCCGGGAAGATAGATCTTGAACACTCTATTGTCTTCTTGACGATGATGTTTTGAAAGAAAGGCACGAAAGATCATATCATCATTTTATCATGATGCATCACACGTACATATGCATGCATGTCACCTGTATTGAGTCATCGGGTAGTGGCACATGATACTTGGACTAAATTGTTATAACTTGGTAGTTCCTGAGTTATGATCTTATTAGGTGATGATCCTTGATGTGTTACGAACTTATGCGAGTTGGAGTCTTTTATTGTTATGTGCTTTAAGTAACGATCTTGCTTAAGTTATGATCTTGATGCATTAAGTGTTGATCACTAACGGGTATTGGATGGAGGTCAGGTATGTTTCTAAACCGAAATTTTTGGGGTTCGGTTCTTGTATGTACTTTCCATTTAATCCTCGATTAATTATGTAGTATACTTGCTGGTGACTTTGTTACTCACCCCCTAATTTTCCTCAAAGAGACTGCAGGGAACAAGGTAGAATGGATTGAGGATGAACCTAGGGTCTCCTATCCATGAGCGTAGCGAAAGATGGATGGATTATGAGACGTGACGTGCCGACTATGACTGATGACTTATTATGTAATTATGATGGGAAACATTTACTTTTGAGACTTTCGGTACTTTTGATTTGGGTTGTAAAACTAAGAATGATTTGGTAGACATTTTAAATTTGAGGTTTTTATTCTGCCACGGTTTCGCTTACTTGTTGACGTGTAAGCACGAAAGTCCATGCATTTTATCATGGACTACGATATGTTATGGATCGACGCCTGGTACTCTCCTTAGTGAAGTACGGTGGGTGCATCGCATCCGGCTGGGCCGGGATGCAGGGCGCTACAGGTGGTATCAGAGCTGAGGCTCCAGATCCGGGTAGAATATAGAACTAGGTCATGATTGTAGACAATTAGGCTTGATCTTAGATCTAAGTTCTGATCCTAGATGAGAGTTGACCTTAGATAGGATGACTTAGACTGGAAAATTAGGGTTCAGCTTATTGATGAAACCCTAATTGACGACAAATCACAGAATTTAATTTAATTAATATAAATGTGCATGCCCAGATATGCTACTGGTATAGATTAAATCCTGCCACTTATTATGACATTCCCAGATTGAATAAAACCCGATGCTGCATAATGCAGATGGTGCGACCAAGGGGCCGACCAGCAAGAGCAAGACCAGAAGTGCAGGAGCCTATTCCACCTCCACCTGCACAGGTCCCTCCACCACCGCCACCGCAAGATCAAAATCCGCCTCCACTCCAGAATGTTCCTCCACCCCAAGGACCCTTCCCACAAATGATGCCAGATATTAATGCTTTTCAGAACTTTTGCCAGACAGTCACTCAAATTGGGCAAGTGATGCTGCAACAGAATAACCCTCAACTTCACGAGCCGGTCAAAGATGCCCAATATTATTTTGAAAAGTTGAAAAGAGCCAATGTTCCGCCGTTTGAAGGAAAATCAGATTCAGATGCCGCTAAGAAGTGGCTAGATGACGTAGAGAACTGCTTCGAGCTAATTAGAGCCCCGGAGGAAGTAAAGACTCAGGCAGTTAGACCATTTCTGCTGGGAGAGGCCAACCAGTGGTGGAAGGCCAATCTGCAAGCTCTACCAAGACCAATTTCCTGGGAAAGGTTTCTCCAGGAATTCAACAAGTTCTACATACCACCCTCCGTCAAATTACAAAAGGGCATGAGTTTGAGTCCCTAGTGCAAGAACAAGGAATGACAGTCGCTCGCTACATTAACAAATTTATAGCTTTGGGAAGATTCCAACCATCCACCATGAATGATGAAGAAACCAAAATGTTAAAATTTGAAAGAGGATTGAACCCTAGAATTCGAACATGGCTGGTCAATGCAAATCCAGCAAATTTTGGTGCACTTCTAGACGCATGCTACAAAATTGAAAGATATATTATTCGCCATGATGAGTTTGGCCAGAAAAGAGGACGAGAAATGTCTGGGAGCGGAGGGCCCCGTAAATCTGCTAAGCAAAACTCTAGGGGCCCAGGGCGTCAAGGGAAGAATCGGTTCCAGCGCCGTTTCCAAAAGGACTAGTCAAAGAACCAAGGCCAACAATCTACTATTCCGAGCTGCTCTCACTACGGTAGACGCCATGTGGGAGAATGTTATTACCAGGCGGGGAAATGTTTCGGGTGCGACAAGGCAGGTCACATCCTTAAGGACTGTCCAGATAAGGGAACCCACCTGCTTTGGATGCGGGAAAACAGGACACATGGCCAAGTAATGTCTGGAGAAGGGGGCCCAGCAGCAACAACAACCGCCTAAGCCTCAGTGTCAACTTACCAACGCAAGAGTTCACGCCATGATTGACGTAGCTGCTGAAGAGGCCAATGACGTGGTGACAGGTATATTTTGAAAATTGTGCAAATTCTTATAAGTACTGTTGTCCTATAGTTGCTTAGTAACCATTGCATGATTTAGGAGCTATCTTAGTATGTTCAGTACCTGCCAATGTGTTGTTTGATAGTGGCGCTAGCCACTCCTTTATATCCAAGAAATTTGCAAAGAATATTGAGCATAACCCAACCTATAGTGATGCACCCTATAGAATCCAAGCAGCTGGGGAACAAGTGCATGTATCTTACCATGTTTTCAGAAACTGCGAACTTGAGTTCGATAACTATCGGTTTGACGCCGACCTGATTCCCATACCCATGATGGACTTCGATGTCATTCTTGGGATGGATTGGCTTTCCAAGAATTATGCCAACATCGATTGTAGTGAAAAACAAGTTATCTTTAAGGATCCCACACGTAAGGAAGTGACCTTTCAAGGAGGATCAAAGTTACGGAAGTGTCCTAAAAACGTTTATGTAAATGCAATTCGCGCTAATAAAGCACTGAAGAAAGGACATGAGGGATATCTTGTCTATGCAATAAATGTAATCAAGCGCCCTCAGATCTTTCTCAAGTCCCAGTTGTTCGTGAATACCCAGATGTTTTTCCAGAAGAGTTACCGGGTCTCCCTCCAGACCGGGAGATATCTTTTGAAATCAACTTAGTTCTGGGAGCTGAGCCATTATCAAAGGCTCCCTATCGAATAGCACATGCGGAACTAAAAAAGCTGAAGGAACAGCTACGCGAATTGCTGGAAAAGAAACTTATCCGCCCAAGTGTTTCACCTTGGGGAGCTCCCGTATTGTTTGTCAAGAAAAAGGATGGAAGTATGCGGTTATGTATTGACTATCGGGAGCTCAACAAAATCACAATAAAGAACAAGTACCCATTGCCTAGGATCGACAATCTGTTCGATCAGCTTCGGGTAAGCAAATTAAAACTTTATTTTAGTAGAAAGCCTATTATAAACCTTACTTAAGAGTATCATAATGCAGGGGGTAAGGATTTTCAGTAAAATTGATCTTCGCTCAGGGTATTTCCAACTGAAGATCAAGGATGAGGACGTCCCGAAAACTGCATTCAGAACCTGCTATGGACATTACGAATTTCTAGTAATGCCATTCGGACTGACCAACGCCCCCGCAGCGTTTATGGATCTAATGAATCGAGTCTTTCAAGACCAACTAGGCAAGTTCGTTGTAGTCTTCATCGACGATATTTTGATCTACTCACCTGACGAAGAGACCCACGCGAACCACTTAAGGGTCGTTCTGAACATCCTACCGAGGAAACAACTGTATGCTAAATTTAGTAAGTGTGAATTCTGGCTACGCATTGTAGCATTTCTAGGACATGTAATATCTGAAGAAGGTATATCCGTAGACCCCAAGAAAATCGAGGCAATCACGGAGTGACCCAGACCGACCAACGTTACAGAGGTACGAAGTTTTCTCGGTCTCGCCGGTTACTATCGTAAGTTTGTGGAAGGATTTTCTCGAATCGCTTTGCCTCTTACCCGTTTGACCCAAAAGAAAACCAAGTTTGAATGGACCTCAATTGCGAAAAGAGTTTTACTGAATTAAAGAAGAAGCTGACCTCCGCCCTAGTTTTAACACAACCCATTCCTGGTGAAAACTTTGTAGTGTACAGTTATGCCTCTAAGAACGGGTTGGGATGCGTAGTAATGCAAAAAGATCGAGTGATTGCATATGCATCCCGACAGTTAAAGCCATTTGAACAAAACTACATGGTACATGACCTCGAATTAGCAGCCATAGTCTTTGCACTGAAAATATGGAGGCACTATCTGTACGGTGAGAAGTGCGAAATTTTCACAGACCACAAGAGCCTCAAGTATCTGTTCACCCAAAAAGAACTAAACATGCGTCAGCGCAGATGGCTATAATTAATGAAAGACTACGACCTATCAATTCAGTATCATCCGGGAAAAGCCAACATGGTAGCTGACGCATTAAGTAGAAAAACAAGCCATCCGCATCAATCACCTTTGCAGCGTGACATGAAAGAATTCGATCTGGAGGAGGTTGATTCAATTGAAGGCATGCTCGCAAAGTTGGTGTTGAATCAACCACCATGGACTACGACATGCCTTCAATTGATAAAATGCCTTCAATTGAATCAACCACCATGGACTACGACATGTTATGGATCGACGCCTGGTACTCTCCTTAGTGAAGTACGGCGGTTGCACCGCATCCGGCTGGGCCGGGATGCGGGGCGCTACAGATTAATACCCCAACAAAATATCAAGTGCAAAAAATTATGTAGAAACCAAGTGCTAAAATTTTGTCCTATTCTATCCACTCCCACTACCCATTTATGCATCCTCTTAAAGAAGAAAAAGACAACAATTTGTCTTGCTTCAAGCAATCATAAGTTATACCAAAAAGCCATCCAACCTCTTACACCTTCTTACAAACCTCTTACACTCTTCAACAACTCCAAACCACTCCCTCCCACTCTCCATTCAACAGCCCTACTACAAGCCAAAGGAAGGAGATTTTTCTTCTTTCTTTCCCTCTTCCTTCACTCTATTGTCTTTCAATTTTTTAAGACAACAACTATTCCACCTTCTTCCATCAATCTTCCAAGTTTCATGATGGCCTTCATCTACCCCACTATTCCCTCCTTCCAAACCATCCCCTCTCTTATTAGAAGAGAGAGAATTCTCTTCTTCAACTCATTTACACTTAGCCAAAAATTGATTTCAAGACAACTCTATTTTCTCTCAAAGAAAACAAGTCTTCCAAGTCTCTATTTTTGTTATCTTGGCTGAGAGTTTCCAGGAAAAAAGAACGGAGGAAATTTCTTCTCTTCACCTCATCCAATCATCCAAAACAATGACGTCCTTCTTTATCCAATAACTAAGTAGACCAAACTTAGTTGAGCCAAGAATCAAGGAGTAGCAAGGTAAGAACTTCATCTATGATAAGTTTAACTTCTTAACATTTATCCATTTCCATGGTTGCTCACTAACCCCTTTTATTTTTGGTCAAAACCGTGGGTTCATAAGTCAAAAAGGGGAAGGTTTTTCTTCAAGCCAAGTGAACAAATCTTCACTTTTCTTCTAAGGTTAAGTGAAAAAGACAAGTACTCTTCCTAGATGCTTCATGGATTTTCAGAGATCTAAGTATATATGTTCATATAAAGTTGGATCATTCATGATGTATGTTCAATTTTTTAGCATCAAGAATATGCAAAAGCTATGTTTCTAAGTGATGCATATAGTGTGATATATAGCTATGTACATTCGGCCAACATGTGGAGAGATGGACTTATATCTATAAATGAAATGAAATGTACACTCATTGCTTGGAAAGGTTTTAATGCGGCATATCATATATGACTGTCGATTGTCAATAATTTCTGTTTTACATTGGCAATTTTCATTTTCATGAGCTTATGTTTGTAATATGGTTTTCCTCCGCCATAAGTGAAGCGTCTTAATAAAATATATATTCGGCTAAAGAAAATGAACTGAACACTCATATTTGATATATGTAGAAATTAAAGAAAGAAAATGAAGATATATGTTATGTTAGGAAAAGATCACTAAGATGGTATTTTTATTCACATGTTCATATGTTTTTCATGAAGATCATCACTTATGTGTTTGTTTGTGATTTTGGCTTTCATGAACTTTTGTGTTTTTGATTTAGCATGTTATGAGACAATCATATTCATGTCTATGATTCTAGTTCACAAAAGATATTTCTTGATGACCTCAATGTTTACTACATATATATATACTCACGACCAACTAAGGCTTTCTTAGCCTACTTACTTTATTTTCATGGTTTCCATCATTTTGTATATTTATGTGCTTTATGATGATATTGCAAGTCATTATGATGATGGAAACTATTATGCATATAAGTTGGAATAAATATCAAAAGCAAGATATAAGTAAGAGATGTGATAAAGAAAAGATTTATGTGACATATACAAACTTATGTATATTTGGCTATAAGGCCCAAAAAGATGGAGAATACACTTTGTTACATGTTATAAATATAGATATGTATGTCATATAAAGATTTGACCATAAAACTAAAATATAGAATAAAGAAGTATGTTACATTAATGGAAAATATAAACACGTATATATATGTATGTATATTCGGCCAAATGGCCATTTGGGTACACATGTGTGTGTGTGTGTGTATATATATTGGCAATAAAATTGAGATATTTTATTATGCCTCACTTATGGTGGAGGAAAACCATATTACAACATTCCTCAGAGAATAAAAATGGTAGTATAACGAGCCTATAATTTCTGATCTTCAATCGTATATGATATGCCACATTAAAACCTTGCCAAGTAAAACCACCATTGTGGATAAAACCTTGGTGAAGGAAAAAGCGTACATATTTATACGATTAGAATTATTACATGAATACAAAATATTTGGTGTTGCTTTAGATGTTCCATCTTTAAGTTGGTGTGGCGATTCCCAGCTTTGTGCTTGTGAGTGTTTGCTCTCCCAAAATTGTTTCCAACGCGAGACCATGCATGCAAAAGAGAACAAAGTAATTAGTGAGAGTAGTCCAATAGCAGGCGTGAGTGTGAAACACTCAATATGATCTAGTAAGTTACCCAAGTTGCCCATATCCTTAGATATAGGCAACTGTAAATGAGAGTAAAGCAACCGATGAAGTGAGCAGATAACTTGGTGTGTGTGAAGAGTAACCAGAGATTGTAACCATGTTGCCCATATCTTATGATATAGGCAACGACAATTAAGAAGCACTATAACCATGTCGATTATAGGGAGTGGCTTCCGTCTGGTAGGTAGCACGGACCATTGGTGGGAGCTCTGATGTGCTCCGAAATTCCGTTAACTGATTGTGATATTGACCATATTGTGCCAAGAAATGAGCCGCTTGATTCGCTTCACGGGGAACGTATCATAGTGATGAAGTAGAAGTGATTAACAATTGTCGATATATATATATATATATATATATATATATATATATATATAACCGGATATATATATATATTTTAACCCATTCAGGGTATATGAGGATGCGGTCCGGCGATCAAGCACACCTCAAACTACTGCCCGTTCGTTAGCGTCGCTGCACAGACTGCCGGTTGATTTCCGGAATTGCTTTATCCTGCTGATCAGTGGATTTTCCTTTCTCTGCATTATGCTATTCTCAATTTTGATCGTTCCGCAGTATGGCATCACCGCGCCGTCCTTTGCGGCGGTTGTGGCCGGCGTCTCATCCTCGGAAAAAAATCAATATTTCTCCAAAGACAGTCTCTCGCTACAAAGGTATCCCCTTAATCTCATTCTTGGATTCAGAAATTGATGCCCTTGCTGCGCCTTTCAAATATTCTTTAGTGGGTACATTCTGGTATGGGCGACCTCCTTTGAAGGTCATAAGAGAGGTTTTTGAGAAAATCAGCTATCATCATGATCTCCGGATAACCCTAATTGATCCCACGCATATACTGCTGAAATTACGGAATGAGGCTGATTATTTGCGTTGTTTTTATCGTCGATCATGGCATATCTCAGGCTGCCACATGCGTATTACGAAATGGACAGTGGACTTTGATCCTACCGCTGATGTTCCAATTGTCCCTGTTTGGCTAGAATTGCCTGGTTTACCAATTCATCTTCATCGTAAAGAGGCTCTGTTTGAGATAGTTCGGCCGATTGGATCCCCCCTTAAACTCGATGTTGCCACATCCGATGGACTTAGACCTTCAGTTGCTAGAATTTGTGTGGAGGTTGTTTCTATGTCGTATAAGCCAGTCCGAGGTTCGTCGTTCTTTTCGATTTCTAGACTCATGGTTGCTACATCCGGATTTTCATACTTATACACAGAATGCTTGGGCATCTTATCCTACTACTGGTGGCATGTATGGTTTCTATTCCAAATTACTCCGTTTAAAGAAAGACACACAGCGCTGGAACAAGGAGATCTTTGGTAATATATTTTCGAATGTCCAACAGGCGGAATCAACTCTTTCACGCGCTGAAAGTGTATGGGACTCATCTCCTACTGAAGCAAACTGGATCGAGTATCATAAAGAAAAAGCTGAATATCTTCAAGCATCCTCCTACGAACTACAATTTTGGAAACAAAAGTCTCGCGTCAGATGGTTAAAAGAGGGTGACGCCAATACACAATATTTCCATTCTATTGTCAAAGGAAAACGGTTGCAGTTACACATTCAACAAATACACACGCCTATTGGCGACCTATGCTCTACGCCTAATGAGATTATGGCTAAAGCGGTATCTTTTTACACATCCTTATTTGCTCGTGAGCAAACTCAAAATTATGATGATATTCTCTGTCATATTCCACGGGTGATTTCTTTGGATGATAATACTCTGCTCACGCAAATACCCATGGAGCCGAAAATTAAAGAGGCAGTATGGCATTTAGATCCTTCTAGTGCAGCAGGCCCTGATGGTTTTAATGGTAACTTTTATCGATCCTGTTGGTCCATCATTCATACTGATGTGGTAAAAGCAGTTCAAGCATTTTTCTTTGGCATCCCGCAGCCTGCTGTGATGGCTTCTGCACTGATTACATTGATTCCTAAGAAGCAATCTCCTGCTACTTTCAGTGATTTTCGCCCCATATGTTTAACTAATTTTCTGAGCAAAGTCTGTACATGAATTATTGCTAGTCGATTGAGTACTTTGCTCCCACGCTTAATATCTCCGGAACAAACAGGTTTTATACCAGGCTCCGACATTTCTTCACAGGTTCTTATGGCTCGGGAGATGATACATATGCTGGATAAGGGGGCTCACAGGTATGTTTGAAGCTGGACATGATGAAGGCATTTGATAGAGTCAGTTGGGAATACTTGGAAAAATTATTGCGCACTTTTGGCTTCTCTGACTTTTTCATTCGCATTATACTTAATCACTTGCGGGCTACCACATTAGCAGTCTTAATTAATGGTCAGCCTTCCTTAATTTTTCGCCCATATAGAGGAGTAAAGCAGGGGGATCCTTTATCTCCACTACTGTTTATTTTATCTTCTGAGGGATTCAGCAGAGGAATAAAAGCATTAACAGCAGCTGGGCAATTGCAACCGTTTCGATTGGGGCGAATTCCATTTGCCATAACACATTTGGCCTATGCGGATGACTTGTTGATATTTTTACGGGGTACACAACAAAATCTTCGGCATTTTCATACCTTCCTGACACAATATGAAACTGCTTCTGGACAAAAGGTCAATTTTCAAAAAAGCAGTATCATTCCTTCTACTCATATATCTCCACGGCAGCGACGTAATTTAGAGGATATCATCAACATGCGATGTTCTACCTTGCCTTTCAGATACCTGGGATCCTACTTACACAAAGGTATTTCCCGTGCCAGATACTGTGTTCCTTTATTGCAGCATATTGATGAAAGGCTTCACGGATGGCACTCTCGATTGCTTTCCCCTGCTGGTCGTTTAGTGTTGTTACGTTCTGTCATAGCGGCATTACCATTACACATCCTCGCCTCTGGTGGGCTACCTAAATCGGTTATCAAGGTCATCAATAGAAAGATGGCATCCTTTTATTGGGGCCGTAGACATCACTGGGTCTCTTGGAGTACTATCTGCGCGCCTCAGGAGGAAGGAGGATTGGGGAACAAGTTGCAGCAAGCTTATCGTTGCCGTATTTGATGGTCATATCAACAACATTCCACGCTTTGGAGCAACTATATACACGCCAAATATGGTCATCGTGGAGATTATTTACCTCGTTTACCAGATTCTCCAATCTGGAAAATTATTTGCCGAATACATCCTTTCTGTCTTTCTCAGACTGCTGGCCAAGGTATTCATCTCACATGGTTACACACGCCAACAGGAGAGTTTACTTTGCGAAGTGCTTATGATCACTGCCGCACGCCTCACCCGCATCTCCTTTCGGTAAGGTTCATTTGGTCCAAACACCATTCCCCGGTTATTCAGATATTCTTATGGCGCCTCTTCCATTCTACGATACCATTCGAGGATTATATTGGCAAGTACATTACCTCTCGACCAACGTAATGTCCATTCTGTAAAGGAGCATCGGCTGCAATAGATCATGTTTTCTTACATTGTTCACATGTGCGTCCATTATGGATATATTATGCTGGGGAATTAAACTGTCCTCCACCATCGTCGTTGCAACTGCGTCAATATATACTCGCTTGGTGGTATCGTTCATCATTTTCGTCTCTTCTTGGGGTTTTCAAAATTATAATTCCAGCAATTATAGTGTACAACATATGGCGTGGCTACACATACTTAGTCTACGGGGACCAAACTAACATCACAAGCACGTCCATTCGGGATTCAATGTGGTATGACATTACTATTTGGTGCAAAAAAATAGCAGGAACTAAACTTGCAGCTGATCCCAGACGATATTTCTCTTGGCTTCCGTCATTGCCGCTCCCGCGGCCTTCACTGATTCGTTGGATATCTCCACCGCCAGGTCGGCTGAAATTGAATATCGATGCAGCAGTTGGCAGACAGTATGCAGCAGGGGGGCTATATTGTGCGATCATATGGGATCTTATGTGGGCGCAATCTCATTTAGACTGCCTCCAAGTACGCCACTAAACGCAGAGATTCAAGCCGCATTATTTGGCCTTTTGCATTTTCTTCCACTACATCGCGGCATCATATTGGAATCTGATTGTGCCCAAATGATATCTTGGTTGGCCCGTCCGCAGCTAGTCCATGGCAACTATTATCTTCGCCTACTTCACACACTTGTTCATCTCCAACGTCTTGATTATCATCATATCTATCATGAGGCAAATATGGCAGCACATTACTTAGCTCAACACGCTATGTTGGACCCCATCACACACTATTATGCATCTCGTACTCTTCCTTCATTAGTGCGCGCTACTATCTCCTTGGATCTGTCCTCCTTTCAATTGCGTGTCCCTTGACAGTCTACAGTCTTCCACATGGATAGGCTTTTCATCAATCTCTCTGCCTGTATCCTACGGGATCCAGGCAGGCTTGGATTGTGTTGCTATCTTTTGGCCTGGCTTTTAATCTGTTTCATAATCATTAATGACTGGCTCTTTTTGCTTGCCTTCACATGGCTTGGATTATATATCTTGGTGGCGAGATTTTTCTATCCTGCACTGGTGAACTCTGCTGCTGCGACCCCACTGGCGAGTCATAGCATAACATCGTCGCCTTGGCACCAATTTGGCCAAGGCAACTTCGGTATGTGTTTGAATTCTGTCTTATATTCTTTTGATGCTCTCTATCATCGGTATAACTTCTCCCTGGCAATCTTCCGAGGTACGGCACTTCCAGGATACGTCAAGCCCAAATAGCGCCTTTTACAGCTCACACTGGAGAAAACTGTTCATACAAACATCTGCAGCAAACACGCCTTTGTACTCAATTTTTGATTCATTTCATATCAATGATAGTTGTATAAATATGTACGCTTCCTTCGCCAAGGTTTTATCCACAAGGGTGGTTTTACTTGGCAAGGTTTTAATGCGGCATATCATATACGACTGGAGATATGTTATTATTAGTTCGTTATTTCATTTATTCGCATACTCTGATGATTGTAATATGGTTTTCCTCTGCCAAAAGTGAGGCTTGTCATTAATAAATTTTTTTGTTATATATATATATATATATATATATATATATATATATAACCAGACGGTACCGCTCGACCTTCCACTAAATATATATACAGAGAGGCAAATATGGCGGCTCACTACTTGGCTCAGCAGGCTATGTTAAATCCTTGTATGCAATCTTACACTTCCCACACTCTTCCATCATTAGTGTGTGGCGCTATCTCATTAGATCTCTCGTCAGTAAGCTTGCGCTTTCTATGATCTATTCGCGTCTTCCATATGGATTGGCATTCATCTCCTCATTCTGCTTGTACCTTGTGGGGTGCAGGCAGACCCGATACGCCTTACACTCGATTGGTCTTACTGTTTTCTTTATACATTCAATCCCTGCTTAACTTACCCATTTTCCTCGCTTGTGCATGGACTGGAATGATCATATTTATGCTCGCCGCTGCTGAGACAACTTCTATGGGTTCTCTACAATCAACTTCGGATTTGACTTCTTCCATGGTGGATCCTGCTCGACATGTCTTTTTGTATATTGGCTTAGCATGTGAATCTTCATTGTACTATAATTCATATCGACACTCCAATCATATAAATATGTACGTTTTTTCCTTCACCAAGGTTTTATCCACAAGGATGGTTTTACTTGGCAAGGTTTTAATGCGGCATATCATATATGATTGGAGACTTCAAATTATCACCTTTTTACATTCGCTTTTCGCATACACTGACTCAATGATGTAATAAGGTTTTCCTCTACCATAAGTGAGGTTTATTTGCAATAAAATTCCCTTTCATATATATACATATATATATATAAAATAGTAACCCCAGTATAAAACTATATACACTTTCTCCCGTCTGGCGATTTTGGAAACGGTGGATCATGCAGCTATCGATCATGGCGACGACAGCCGTTCCTTCGTCGTCGTTGTCGCAGTGAAACAGCCTGCAATCTTCATTTCTCCCAAGCTTCCATCTAAACATAAAGGCCTTCCGACAATTTCATTTACGGATGAGGAAGTCGACTCCTTGGCAGCATCGTTCCGGCTATCGCTTGTTGGAACATTTTGAAACGGCCGGCCCTCACTCAAGGTAATTCGATAGGTATTCGAGCGTATTGGATTCCGATCAGATATTCGGATTACTCTTTTGGATTCCTCCCACATTCTCCTCAACTTCACACATGAACCAGACTATCTCAAATGCTTCCACCGCCGTTCATGGCAGATAGCTGGTTGTTGTATGCGGGTTACCAAGTGGACTATTGGTTTTGATCCTGTGGCTGACGTCCCCATCGTCCCAATTTAGATAGCCTTCCTCGGAATACCCATACATCATCATCGCAGAGAGGCTTTGTTTGAGATTGCTCGTTTGATTGGAACACCGATTAAGATGGATAATGTCACAGCAGATGGTTTACGTCCATCGGTGGTGCGTATATGTGTTGAGATAGATGTTTCGCAAGATCTCCCGAAGAAAATCTACATTCAGGGTAAACAAAATTAATTTTATAGCACGTTGTTTATGAAGATATTGTTGGACCTGTATAGCACCACTAGAGGGGGGGGTGAATAGTGGATTAGCGGAAATTACACTATAATTACCTTCAAAAACTTGTTTGAAGACCCCTTTGCCTCTTTAACCTCAGGTTCTGAAAATTCCAGAAACAGTTCACTACTTTGAACGTTTTGGTTGAACCACTTATACACCTGTGCAAGCTCTCAAACTTGGCAGAGATCAAGTTTAGAATGTTTATGATATGTCATAAAAATTTCAGTCAATTCCAAGCAAGTTAACACGTTCAAATAAGCAAGAAAAGTAAAGTGTGCAATTCTGGCAGTTTCAGGCAGAATGTTAGCTTAACTTCAAACAGCAATATCTCAAAATCTACCCGTGCTATTTTGATGAATCTTATGTCAAATTAAACCTCAAGATGTCTAGTTTAATTTGATATAAGGCTCACTCCAAGATTCGAAGGATAGCCTATTCAAATTGCACAAGTTTGCACACTGGTCAGAACTGTTCACAGAATGTAGCAACAATTTTGTGAAGAAGATTTGAATATGCTAAACACCTTAGAATTTAGTGATTCTTGTGCCTAATGAAAGCTAACACATTGAAGTATAATATATCCAAAATTCATGCAATTCTAAGACTGTTTGCTCGTTCAATTATACGTGCCAAGTTAGTGTAATTCTCAGGCAGAAAACAGTAAGTGCAGGAAATAAGTAAAGAACACAAGGAATTATCCTGGTTCGGTCAATGTGACCTACTCCAGTCCCAAGAGACACCTTCTCTTGGATTTCACTAATCACCAAACACCAAAGTCACCTTACAAAGCCAAAGGAAGAAGCTTTTCACCAACTTCTTCAAGAGGCTGCACCAAAACTGAAAATCAGCACTAGTATGTTTCACCTTTGCACCTTTGCACCTTTTGCTCACCTCTAAGGAGTAAGCTTTATACACCAGCTTCTCCCTTACAATATGTAGTTTGAAAGGTGTTGAAATGACAAGAAATGAAGAACTATACAATCATAAAGCTTGCTGCAAATGTGTTCTTCAATAGAGAAGAGAAGAAGAAAAGAATGGAGACAAAGAGCTAATTGTCTTGCTTGCTTTCTTTGTTGCTTTCGTTGGTGTACTTCTCTTCTTCATCTTTGGAGCTATTTATAGCCAAGAGGACAGCCTATAGGCTCCTCAAAATGGACGTTGGAATGGTTGAAGATAAGGAGAAAATTCAGCACCTTTTTAGCTACCAAAATTCAGCATTTGACTTTCAAGATAAATCTGAATTTTTGAATGCTTTGAAATAGTCTTCCAACCTGAATATTTATCCCATTGTAGCCGTTGGAATGAGATGTAAAATAGCTTCATTTGACCACTTAAAATCAGCTCCAATCAGCAATATCCATGTGTAAATAACTTGACATGTATGCAGCAAATTTTATCTCCTCATTTTGAATACTACATGAACGTTGGAATGAGGTGGAAAAAGGCTCCATTTGAATGTCACATGAACGTTTGGAATGCCTACAATCAAGGCATTGGATAATAGTTCAAAGATAAAGATAAATCAGCCAAGTTTGAATTGATCTCCAATATAGCCGTTGCTCCTTTCTTGGTTAAGAGATTTTTGCTCCAACTTTGAATAACAAGTGGACGTTGGAATGTAGCTAAAAGATAGAGAGAATTCAGCTTGACTTGGTCTTCAATCATATAGCCGTTTGTAACCAGCTTGGTTGAGAGATTTTTGATTCAACTTTGCTACATTGTAGGACTTGCTTTTTGTCACACATTATAACCTGAAATTTTGATCATATACCATACGAAAATATTGCTCCATCTTTGACCAAAACAGCCGTTGTAATCATCACAAGAATAGCCAAGAACAATCATCTAAAATCAGCACCAAAATAGAATGTATTTCAACTTGCCTTGACTTGTTCAAAATCTGGAAATTTGATCATTATATATGCGCCAACATCCGTGTGTAACCATATAAAATATAGTCTTCAACATGTAGCATAGAAAACCATATGAAGAATACCAAGAATTCCAAGAAAACCATAAATGTGATAACCATAACATAAGAATTCCACTTGATATGCCATGCTGCCCGTTTCCATAAAAATAGGGCACGTACCATATGTGACATAAACACATATAATCATCATATAAGCAATATATAACATGTTGGAAGATCCATTGGCAAGTGAAAAGACCAGAATACCCCTCAGCACAAAAATAGGAATTTTGTCCTAGGATGAACCTAGACATGGTGCTGCTCCAGATTCATTTTTGCCATAATGTGACATGACTTATAAATGTGTCATATGATCATATAAATCCGTTGGAAGAAGACCAAATAAGAATGAGAAGTCCAAATGGTGAAATTACCAAAATAGCCCTTATATAGATCAATAAGCTTCCCACCGGGTCAATTCAGTTTTAACCCGTGCCAAGCATGCCTTTCCTCAGCCAATTAGATTCTAAATTGAATAAGGATCATGTGGGCTTTTGAATGACTCAATTTGGAGTTCATTTGCTCAAGATATGAACCAAAACCTGCAATAGGATACTAAACCGAACAATTTGCCTTATATTGTAAGTCATGTGACTTCAAGGCTTGGTTAGATCATATTATCAACATGTATTGGCATATATAGCTTCTAAGATCAGTTTGAACAACATGTATTGGCATATATAATCTAAGATCAGTTTGAACATGTCTTGATTAAGATATGTGATTGAATTGGCCAAGTTCAATCTCATGATCTTAATCAAACTTGTTCAATCTTGATTCATTCAAGCAATTTCACATTTAGCTCATAAGTTCATAAGTTCATGCCTTGCCAAAACAATTTCACATTTAAACGTTACACATACATGCTCACATATGCATCTTCCAATCATTCAAACATGATATATCTATTTGCAATCATCACAACAATTACACACATATACATTTTGCACAACAATTACACATATGCACACATATACATTTTGCAATCACTCAAACATAATATATCACAACAATCTCCCCCTTTTGATGATTTGCAAAATTACCCCACATATGTGTATATTAAGCATTTAAATCAAGTGTGCATCAAGTGTTGTAATCTGTGTAATCAAGTAAGCATCTAAATCAAGTGTAAGCTGCGCTTTAAATCAAGTTAAGCTGCTCCCCCTTAATGTGTTATCTCCCCCTTAACATGATACATTTTGCACAACAATTACACATATGCACACATATACATTTTGCAATCACTCAAACATAATATATCACAACAATCTCCCCCTTTTGATGATTTGCAAAATTACCCCACATATGTGTATATTAAGCATTTAAATCAAGTGTGCATCAAGTGTTGTAATCTGTGTAATCAAGTAAGCATCTAAATCAAGTGTAAGCTGCGCTTTAAATCAAGTTAAGCTGCTCCCCCTTAATGTGTTATCTCCCCCTTAACATGATATCTCTCTTCCCCTTAACATGATATATATACACATTTATTTCTCCCCCTTAATTTTGTAAATTATGCAAAAGACTGAATGGTGTAGTAGTCAGTTGTAAGCAATTAATCCAAGTCTTGCACGTAAAGTCTCAAAGATAGCTTGATTAAGGGGTTTAGTGAATATATCAGCTACTTGTTGATCAGTTCTAACATGTTCAATGTGTATATGTCCAAGATTAACATGATCACGGAGAAAATGATAACGTACTTCTATATGCTTTGCCTTAGAGTGTAGTACAGGGTTTTTAGACAAATTTATAGCACTTGTACTATCACAATAGATGGGGATATTATTTACTTGTATTTCAAAGTCTGAAAGTTGTTGTTTAATCCATAATAGTTGAGTACAACATAGACTTAAAGCCATATATTCTGCTTCAGTAGTAGAAAGTGCAACACTAGATTGTTTCTTTGAAAACCAAGATATTAGTGAGTTTCCTAGGAATTGACATGTTCCACTAGTGCTCTTTCTATCTACTCTACATCCACCATAATCTGCATCTGAATATGCATGTAGACTTAGACTAGATTGTCGATCATACCATAAGCCTAATGTTGGTGTATGTTGAAGATATCTAAATATTCTTTTTACAGCTTTAAAGTGTGACAACTTAGGCATACTTTGAAATCTTGCACACATACATACTGCAAACATAATATCAGGTCTACTAGCAGTTAGATATAGCAATGAACCAATCATAGACCTATATAGTTTTTCATCAAATGCAACACCATTTTCATCTTTGTCTAATTTTGTTGAAGTACACATTGGTGTTGGAGATGGTTTCAAGTTTTCAAAGTTGAATTTCTTTATCATATCTCTTATGTATTTGGCTTGATTGATATGTATACCATTTGATGTTTGTTTTATTTGCAAGCCTAAGAAGTAATTTAATTCACCAACCATGGACATTTCAAACTCAGACTTCATACAATCTTCAAAGTCTTTTACTAAGTTAGGATTAGTTGAACCAAAGATTATGTCATCTACATATATTTGTATTACAAGCAAATCTTTGTCTTTCTTTTTCAAGAATAAGGTACTATCTATGGTTCCTCTTTGAAAGTTGTTACTTAGTAAAAAGTTGGCAAATCTTTCATACCATGCACGGGGGGCTTGTTTCAAACCATATAAGGCTTTCTTAAGTTTATATACATGATCAGGGTTCTTTGGATCTTCAAAGCCTGGTGGTTGTTTAACAAAAACTTCTTCTTGGATATAGCCATTTAAGAATGCACTCTTAACATCCATTTGGAATAGTTTGATGTTATTATAACATGCAAAAGCTAATAAGAGGCGTATGGATTCTAATCTTGCTACGGGGGCAAAAGTTTCATCGTAATCAATACCCTCTTCTTGATTATATCCTTGAGCTACAAGTCTTGCTTTATTTCTTACTACAACCCCTTGTTCATTCATTTTGTTCCTAAACACCCATTTAGTTCCAATGATTGATTTATCCTCGGGTTTAGGTACTAAATCCCACACATTGTTTCTTTCAAATTGGTTTAACTCTTCATGCATTGCATCTATCCAATATGCATCGTTTAAGGCATCATTCACATTCTTAGGTTCAATTTGAGATATAAGTGCATGCCATTGATCATATTCATTAGGATCTATTTGCCTACGTGTTCTAACCCCTTGATTTACATCTCCTATGATAAGTTCTTGAGGATGCTTTTGTTTATCTCTTATTTGCCACCAATTACTTGGTTGTGCATCTTCAATAGGTTCATGATGTTCAATAGGTGGGTTAGGCACATTTTCTTCATTATGTTCTTGTGTAGGGGGAGTTTGAACTTCATGCATTTCAAGAGTTTGATTTGGTGTTTCAATTTGTTCATTTGTGGGTGGTAGGATAAGTTCATCTTCGTCATGAAGTATTTGATCATTTGGTACATAGATTTCATGCTGATTACTTGTTTGGAGATATGCATTTTCATTGAACTTCACATGTATAGATTCAACTATCTTTCTTGTTTGTGCATTATAACATCTATATGCTTTAGAGTTCATTGAATATCCCACAAATATATGTTCAACAGACTTAGGATCAAACTTATCTAAGTTATCTTTTGTGTTCAATACAAAGCATTTACAACCAAAGACTTTTAGATAGTTTACTTTTGGGAGTCGTCCATTTAAGATTTCAAATGGTGTTTTGTTCAATTTCTTTCTTATTGATAGTCTGTTGATCATATAACTTGAAGTGTTTACTGCTTCAGCCCATAAGAATTTAGGTACTTTGTTTTCTACCATCATTGTTCTTGCTACTTCTTGAATAGTCCTATTCTTTCTTTCAACTACACCATTAAGTTGAGGAGTTCTTGGTGGGGAGAATTCATGTTTTATACCCTTTTCATTACAGAATTTGATTAATTCACTATTTTTAAACTCACCACCTCTATCACTCCTTATCTTAATAACATGTGATTCATGTTCATTTTCAAGTTGTCTAATTAGATTAGCTATAGATGATGCACTTTCATCTTTTGAAGCAAGAAACAATGTCCAAGTATATCTTGAGAAATCATCAACTATTACACATACATAATAACTTCCACCTAAGCTTCTTGTTCTACATGGACCAAATAAGTCTATATGCAAGAGTTCTAGTATTCTTAATGTTGTGACCTCGGTTTTAGGCTTAAGGGATTCTCTAACATGTTTGCCTTTGATACAAGATTCACATAGTTGAAAATCATTCAAGTTAAGTTTAGGCAATCCTCTAACAAGACTTTTAGCGTGTAGTTTTTCTAAGGTTGATATACCTATGTGTCCTAAACGTCTATGCCAAAGATTGGGATCAGATTCATGTGAAACAAGACATTTTGTGTTACTACTTAGCATATCATCCATGTTAAGCACATATATGTTACCTTCACGTTTTCCTTTTAACACAACTTGATTGTTTTTATCCATTATCTTACAAGAAGTGGAGGAGAAGAGAACATTCAAGTTGTTGTCACATAATTGAGAAACACTTAAAAGCTCAAAGGTTAAGTTACTTACAAGTAGGACATTTTTGATCTCAAATTTGTTTGGATCACCAACCTTGCCTTTGCCAATTATTTGGCCTTGGTTGTTGTCTCCAAAGGTAACTTTGCCACCTTTTGCAACGTCTTTAAGTGTGCTAAACAAATTTTTGTTGCCCGTCATATGTCTTGAACAACCACTATCAACTATCCAATTGGCTTTGTTCTTTTCATCTTCTTTGTTGTTATAACCAGCAACTTGTCTTTCTTTGATGTTATGTACCTACAAATGTAAATAACAACTTAGGTACCCTTTGATTTTGGGTCCTTTCAAGGTTAGACAAGTTAAGTTCATGTTAGTGTACCTTTAGGTACCCAAACTTGAACAACCTTTCTTGGTTTTGAAATGTTAAAATCATGTTGCATATAATGATCAAATAGTGGATTTTGATACATAGAATATGATGGAAAAGGGGCTGCACATTTATGTCTAGTTGAATAAGCATTGTAAGTTCTATATGCATTTGAATGTTGCCATGTATATGAGTTATATCTTGGCCGTGTATAAGCATTGAATTTAGGCCGTGTATAAGCAAGATGTTGTGTGTGTCTAGGCCGTGTGTTGTAAACTGATTTAGGCCGAGAGTATGTCATGTTCTTCACATAAGCATGTTGTTGCATATAAGGCATAACTTGAGCAGATTTCATACTTCTTTGTTTAGGCATTCTTGTATACATGTAAGCATGGTTTCTAGGTGTATTTACCTTCCTATATGTTGATGTATTTTGCAATCTTTGTGATGAAGGTGGTGTGGGCAGAATAGGTTCATTTCTAAATTCATTTGGCCTATATTTCATGTTGGTTGAAGATGATACAAATGTTGTTTCCTTAGGTGTGTATTCAGCTTCTTTAACATATCCAAGACCTTGTTTGTCATTTCCATGCTTTTGAGATGCAATAAGAGTGTCTAACATGTTGGAACCATTCTTAAATTGTTCTAAAGATTTGTTCAAGTCTAGGTTGCATGCTTTTAATGATTCAAATTCAGTTTGTATTTCATGTAATCTAGACTTTAAACGTTGTAATCAACACATTGCACACATTGCACATTTTCATGTTTGTTCTTAAGTTCCTTAATCTGATTTTGCATTGAACTAATAGTGTTAGATGATTCAAGTTGAAGAACTTCTAGTTGAGAAGTTAGATTCAAGTTAGACGTCTCCAACTTGTTCTTCTCCTCAACTATTCTTTTCTTCTCCTTGGATAGCTTCTTATATCTAACATGCAACTTTTCTAATTCATCCAACAATTCATCTTGAGTAAAATCACATTCAGAGTCAGAATCGAATGTTACCTCATTTGTAGACTTTGAAGCCAAACATGTTTGTGCAACTTCAGGTTCCTCCTCAGATTCGGATGAAGATGTGTCATCCCAAGTGCTTGAACTTACCTTGAGAGCTTTCTTCCTCCTTTGCATAGGTTCTACTCTAGTTTTTGTCCTTGTCTTTTCATCCATGTCACGGTTTTTGTTCTTGTTTGGACAATCATATGAGATGTGTCCTTGTTTGCCACATTCATAACACTTAAGTTCTTTATCATACCATTTACCATCTTGTTTGTTAGATTTCACATTGATAGGGGCAGCTGATTTTGCTTGTCTTTTAGTTGGTCTTTTCTTGAAAAACTTCCTTAAACGCCTAGCTAACAACATTATGTCTTCTTCATCACTTTCATCATCACTTTCATACTCGGCTTGATTAGATGATTCGGGTTCATTTGTTACAAATGCAAGTGATTTAGACTTGTTACTAGTTTCAGCCTTTCTTATATTCAACTTGTTTTCATAAACTTTTAAAGAACCTATCAATTCATCAAGTTTTATTTGAGAAAGATCTTTGCTTTCTTCAATGGCACTTACTTTGGCATCCCATTCAATTGGCAAACTTCTCAAAACTTTTTGCACTTTTTCTTTCATCAAAAACGTTTTACCAAGGGATTCAAGTGAGTTGTATAAGTTAGTAAGCCTTAAATCCATATCAACAATTGATTCATTAGGCAGTAAATGAAATGATTCAAGTGTAGACATTAACATGTTAATCTTTGATTCCTTTACTTGATTAGTTCCTTCATGCTTCATTTCAAGACATTTCCACATATCCTTTGCACTTAAACATGAAGAGACATAGGCAGATTCACTCCTACTTAAACCATTCAACAATAATTGCATTGCTTTAGCATTAAGACTCATTTTCTTTTTATCTTCATCACTCCAATCTTTTCTATATTTCTCAACTTCTTGTGATAAGCCATCAATTATAACATGCTTAGTAGGCACATAAGGTCCATCTTCAATGATAGACCACAAGTCTATATCAATAGCCATTAAGAACAATTTCATCCTAAGTTTCCAATGACTAAAGTTTTCTCCATCAAAAAGAGGTGGTCTTTGTGTGGACATGCCTTCTAATTCTATTTTCATGTGTGACTTAGACATGCTTCTTAGTGTGTGATAAAACGTTTAAAACACTTATAAGAAGGAAAGAGAGTGTCACCTTGTTGTAGATACCAAATATGAAGAGTATAAGACAACCAGAAAATTTCCAGCAACTTTGCAACTTGGAGTGTAAACTGTTTTCAGCTCAAATAAGAATATGGTGCTCAACCAGGCTCTGATACCAATTGTTGGACCTGTATAGCACCACTAGAGGGGGGGGTGAATAGTGGATTAGCGGAAATTACACTATAATTACCTTCAAAAACTTGTTTGAAGACCCCTTTGCCTCTTTAACCTCAGGTTCTGAAAATTCCAGAAACAGTTCACTACTTTGAACGTTTTGGTTGAACCACTTATACACCTGTGCAAGCTCTCAAACTTGGCAGAGATCAAGTTTAGAATGTTTATGATATGTCATAAAAATTTCAGTCAATTCCAAGCAAGTTAGCACGTTCAAATAAGCAAGAAAAGTAAAGTGTGCAATTCTGGCAGTTTCAGGCAGAATGTTAGCTTAACTTCAAACAGCAATATCTCAAAATCTACCCGTGCTATTTTGATGAATCTTATGTCAAATTAAACCTCAAGATGTCTAGTTTAATTTGATATAAGGCTCACTCCAAGATTCGAAGGATAGCCTATTCAAATTGCACAAGTTTGCACACTGGTCAGAACTGTTCACAGAATGTAGCAACAATTTTGTGAAGAAGATTTGAATATGCTAAACACCTTAGAATTTAGTGATTCTTGTGCCTAATCAAAGCTAACACATTGAAGTATAATATATCCAAAATTCATGCAATTCTAAGACTGTTTGCTCGTTCAATTATACGTGCCAAGTTAGTGTAATTCTCAGGCAGAAAACAGTAAGTGCAGGAAATAAGTAAAGAACACAAGGAATTATCCTGGTTCGGTCAATGTGACCTACTCCAGTCCCAAGAGACACCTTCTCTTGGATTTCACTAATCACCAAACACCAAAGTCACCTTACAAAGCCAAAGGAAGAAGCTTTTCACCAACTTCTTCAAGAGGCTGCACCAAAACTGAAAATCAGCACTAGTATGTTTCACCTTTGCACCTTTGCACCTTTTGCTCACCTCTAAGGAGTAAGCTTTATACACCAGCTTCTCCTTACAATATGTAGTTTTGAAAGGTGTTGAAATGACAAGAAATGAAGAACTATACAATCATAAAGCTTGCTGCAAATGTGTTCTTCAATAGAGAAGAGAAGAAGAAAAGAATGGAGACAAAGAGCTAATTGTCTTGCTTGCTTTCTTTGTTGCTTTCGTTGGTGTACTTCTCTTCTTCATCTTTGGAGCTATTTATAGCCAAGAGGACAGCCTATAGGCTCCTCAAAATGGACGTTGGAATGGTTGAAGATAAGGAGAAAATTCAGCACCTTTTTAGCTACCAAAATTCAGCATTTGACTTTCAAGATAAATCTGAATTTTGAATGCTTTGAAATAGTCTTCCAACCTGAATATTTATCCCATTGTAGCCGTTGGAATGAGATGTAAAATAGCTTCATTTGACCACTTAAAATCAGCTCCAATCAGCAATATCCATGTGTAAATAACTTGCCATGTATGCAGCAAATTTTATCTCCTCATTTTGAATACTACATGAACGTTGGAATGAGGTGGAAAAAGGCTCCATTTGAATGTCACATGAACGTTTGGAATGCCTACAATCAAGGCATTGGATAATAGTTCAAAGATAAAGATAAATCAGCCAAGTTTGAATTGATCTCCAATATAGCCGTTGCTCCTTTCTTGGTTAAGAGATTTTTGCTCCAACTTTGAATAACAAGTGGACGTTGGAATGTAGCTAAAAGATAGAGAGAATTCAGCTTGACTTGGTCTTCAATCATATAGCCGTTTGTAACCAGCTTGGTTGAGAGATTTTTGATTCAACTTTGCTACATTGTAGGACTTGCTTTTTGTCACACATTATAACCTGAAATTTTGATCATATACCATACGAAAATATTGCTCCATCTTTGACCAAAACAGCCGTTGTAATCATCACAAGAATAGCCAAGAACAATCATCTAAAATCAGCACCAAAATAGAATGTATTTCAACTTGCCTTGACTTGTTCAAAATCTGGAAATTTGATCATTATATATGCGCCAACATCCGTGTGTAACCATATAAAATATAGTCTTCAACATGTAGCATAGAAAACCATATGAAGAATACCAAGAATTCCAAGAAAACCATAAATGTGATAACCATAACATAAGAATTCCACTTGATATGCCATGCTGCCCGTTTCCATAAAAATAGGGCACGTACCATATGTGACATAAACACATATAATCATCATATAAGCAATATATAACATGTTGGAAGATCCATTGGCAAGTGAAAAGACCAGAATACCCCTCAGCACAAAAATAGGAATTTTGTCCTAGGATGAACCTAGACATGGTGCTGCTCCAGATTCATTTTTGCCATAATGTGACATGACTTATAAATGTGTCATATGATCATATAAATCCGTGGAAGAAGACCAAATAAGAATGAGAAGTCCAAATGGTGAAATTACCAAAATAGCCCTTATATAGATCAATAAGCTTCCCACCGGGTCAATTCAGTTTTAACCCGTGCCAAGCATGCCTTTCCTCAGCCAATTAGATTCTAAATTGAATAAGGATCATGTGGGCTTTTGAATGACTCAATTTGGAGTTCTTTGCTCAAGATATGAACCAAAACCTGCAATAGGATACTAAACCGAACAATTTGCCTTATATTGTAAGTCATGTGACTTCAAGGCTTGGTTAGATCATATTATCAACATGTATTGGCATATATAGCTTCTAAGATCAGTTTGAACAACATGTATTGGCATATATAATCTAAGATCAGTTTGAACATGTCTTGATTAAGATATGTGATTGAATTGGCCAAGTTCAATCTCATGATCTTAATCAAACTTGTTCAATCTTGATTCATTCAAGCAATTTCACATTTAGCTCATAAGTTCATAAGTTCATGCCTTGCCAAAACAATTTCACATTTAAACGTTACACATACATGCTCACATATGCATCTTCCAATCATTCAAACATGATATATCTATTTGCAATCATCACAACAATTACACACATATACATTTTGCACAACAATTACACATATGCACACATATACATTTTGCAATCACTCAAACATAATATATCACAACAGATCTACCTTCGTTTTGCTCAGTTTGTCGTCGTTTAGGACATAAGGTAGGTTCCTGTAATGATCCTATACCTATTCCACCTTCGCCGCCTATTAAGACACACACAGCCACTCGTTGGACACCAAAGAAGAGTAAGCCACAGGAAATCCCTGATCATGTATCCATTCTACAACGCAATTCTGGGGTTGATATATCTGTGCCTATGGTGGAACGTATATTGGATAACGTCTTACCCCCGACTACACATGTTCAAGCTATTAATTTGCTAGAGTTGGACAAGGAAGATCTTTTATTATCCCACAAAGTTATGGATGATCCTGATGATTATCAATGCTTGGATTCTGAGGTTGGACATCTGACAACTGCCAACCCTAATTTTGATGCACAGGCCCATGCAGAGCTCATGCACCAGATGCACAATTCGTCCGGATTATTTGAATGCAGGTTAGTCTTAAAAACAATTTCTGCTGACAATGACAGCTCCTTACTGGAGCTATTGGATTCTATAATTCAAAATTCTGATGGTTTCCTCCCTGTACCCTCACGTCGGCGACGACAAACTAAACAGGAGTTGCCTCCACGGCCACCTTCAATAGTATTAACACGAAGTGCTACTCGTCATGGTCAGTCTCTTCCAACTTCCACTCAAAATTCTCAATGAATGCTCTAACATGGAATGTGGGCGGTCTTTGCACCTCTCTATCACATTTACTCCATTTGCTCCGTGAGCATTCAATTCAGTTACTTGTCATTATTGAGCCCAAGCAGCAACATCTGCGACTGGAATACTATCGTCTAAAGCTTGGTTTTAGTAATGCTCATCATACGTGCGATGGAAACGTTTGGGTCTTTTGGCAGGCTTAAGTTGTACATTTTGAAGCTGTTATACATGGAATCCAGTCCTCACATTATACATTTCAGTTGCGATCAACACAAAAATTCTTTCACTGGACAGTAGTTTATGGGCGTCACATAGTCGCAGAACACAAAGCGTTGTGGGCATCTCTAGAATCTTTTCATCGACAGATTGTCTATCCGTGGGTTATTGGAGGGGATTTCAACACATTTCTGCGACTAGAGTAACCTCGAGGGTGTTCCTCTCTGACACTTGATTCACTGATTGATTTCAATGATTGCCTAAATAGTTGTCAGCTACAAGAAATTCCAACACTGGAATCTACATTCACATGGGCTCGTGGGAGTGGGCACAATCGGATATTACGTCGTTTAGACTGTATGCTCAATACAACTGATTTTGCTGAGCTATTTGCAGACATGGTGGTTCATCACCTTTCACGTGCTTCCTCAGATCATTCACCCTTGTTGCTAAAATGTCGTCTAACAACGGATACATGTTCTCGGCCATTTTAGTTTCAAATGCTTGGACCCAGTATGCTAATTTTCACACATATGTCGAGTCAAATTGGAAGAAATATCCTACAATAGGTGGGATGCGTGGATTATATGCAAAGATTTGTCTACTAAAGCAAGCTCTGCGACGTTGGAATCAAAATATATTTGATAACATTTTTAGTCTAGTTGAAGAGGCAGAAGCCAATTATGCCAAAGTAGAGATAGCATATGATCAAGATCCATCTTTAGATAAACGGGTGTCTTTTTCCCTAGCACAGGCCCAGCTGCTCCAGGCGCAAAATGCATAGACCAGTTTTTGGGCGCAAAAGGCAAGACTTTAGTGGGCTAAAGAAGGAGATTCAAACACAGCCTACTTTCATGCTCTGATTAAGGATATATACCGCCGACAATGAATTCGACAATTATCAAACACGGATGGCACTATAGTTGAAGACCTTGATGCTTTAGGATCTCTGGCAGTTCAATATTATCAAACTCTTTTTATAAGTGAATCAGTTTCAAGCATTGATAATTTCCTTCAATGTATACCCAGTACAGTATCGGAGGATGATAATACCATGTTACTTGCTGTTCCAAGTATGTCCGAAATTAAAAAGGCTATGTGGAATCTTAACCCTAATAGCGCTGCAGGGCCCGATGGATATAACGGCCAATTTTTTCATACATGTTAGATATAATCCAACAAGATGTCGTCCTCGCCGTTCAGGAAGTTTTTCCTGGTATTCCTGCCCCACAAATGATGATTTCATCGGTCATTACTCTCATTCCGAAAAAATCAAATTCATCCACATATGCTGATTTCCGACCTATTTTCTTATCCAACTTCATCAGCAAAGTTACAACTCGGATCTTAGCAATGTGCTTATCAGACTTGTTGCCCACTCTTATTTCTAAGGAAAAGATCGGTTTCTTGTCAGGCCATGACATTAGTGAGTATGTTCTTATGGCTAACGAACTGGTTCACCTGCTTGATAAAAAGACCCACGGGGCTAATATAATGATAAAGTTGGAAATGACTAAAGCTTTCGATCGTGTGAATTGTCAATACCTCAAGGCTGTGCTACGGCAGTTTGGTTTTCATGACCGATTGATCCTCATTATACTGAATAATATGTGTTTTTCGAAATCATCTGTTGCAGTTAATGGCAAAAGCTATGGCTTTTTCTCTCCCACATGTGGAGTAAAAAGCAAGAGGATCCCTTATATCCCCTACTCTTTATACTCGGATCAGAGGGTTTCAGCAGGGGACTCAATCGTCTTTTTAGCACAGGCTTCTTGGTGGGATTTCGAACGGGGAGAACACTGGGTGTTACTCTTCTAACCTATGCGGATGATTTTTTGCTTTTCTTGAATGGCAGCACACGTAATCTACGGACTTTTCAGTCTTTTCTCTATGAATATCAAAGTTCATCAGGCTAGCTAGTAAATTATTTGAAGAGTCAGTTCATCGCCAGCTCATATGTTGGCCATCACATGCGGCTGGGGATGGGATAAATGTTGGGTATGCAACCTTCATCCCTGCCTATCAAGTATTTGGGGTCATATTTATACCGCGGAATCAACAGGGCTAGGTATTGCCAATCACTCCAGCATTTTGATGCGAAATTATCTAGCTGGATACGACACTTGCTGACACATGGCGGTAGGATTGCGCTAATTTAGGCAGTACTCACTTCTATTCCGTTACGTCTTATGGCTGCAGCACGACTGCCAAAGAGTGTGATACATTTTACACAACAAAAGATTGTGCATTTTTTTGGGGCCCTAAATATCATTGGGTTTCTTGGCAAACAATTTGCTATCCGGAGGTGGAAGGGGGCTTAGGCGTCTGCATCATTCTTTTCATTCAACAGGCATATGATTGCAAGATTTAGTGGAACTACCACATGGAGTCCTCTTTGTGGGCTATTTACATGCGTCAAAAATATGGATCTAGATCGGATTATGTCCCTAGAATATACGACTCTCTGGGTTGGAAGCGGATCTGCTCAATGCATTCGATATGTTTATCCCTTACCACCCACTCGACAACTTTATCTTAGACATTGCTACAGGACAGTTTACGCTGCGACAAGCTTATACAGACCTACGGCCTATTCGACCACAGAGATGCTCAAATAAATATATCTGGTGGGGCTCTTTGCCTAAGATAGTCAGCGTTTTCATGTGGAAGCTCTTCAATAGTGCATTGCCATTAGAAGAGAATCTAAGACTGTTTCAGGCTTCTTGTTCCACGATATGCCCTTTTGTAAATCACAGTCTGCAATGCCTAGTCATATATTTTTACACTGTCCTGCGGTTGCCTCTATTTGGACAAGGTTTGCATTACATGTAGATGGGCCGCTTCCTTGCTCCTTGACACTTCGGCAGTATCTTTTGAAATGGTGGCTTACCTCAACATCGCGAACCTTTTTGGGCCATTACTGGGTAGTAGCTCCCTCGTTAATTTGTTGGAACGCATGGAAGCTATACACTAATCACTGCTATGGACAAGCCGACATCCTGGTAGTGTCTGTTTTTTCAATTGTTCGGCAGTCGCGCTATATCTGGGCATCTTTGTTATCTGGTACTAATTTGGCCTCAAATATCCCTTCTTTTATTCAACAGGGCCTCTCCCCGCCATACTAGTCAAGGCGTATTCAAGAACTTTTAACGAATTATTGGAGGACTGCTACAAAGAAGAACACGATAGTAAGATAACGGAAGGACGAAATAAACGACTTAACGAGCGTACTAAGAAACGAAGTAGGAGGTGGGAGCCGTATCCGCATAAGGCTAACAAAGAAACTACCAAGGTATGCCTAATTGCACAAGTTAAATGTGAAGTACCTATGTTCTACTTTCTATTAACCAAGTATAAGTGATTATGATATTTTTCTTTAAGTTATGATGAGTAGACCATAAGTGAGGTTATTGGTGGTACTATGACTGAGTATAACACCGTGTTTGGGACTCGGGGTCTTCGTCATGATGCGTCACCATTAGCACATGTACATGTTTTGTTGTACTATATGGGGAATCGATCGGCATATCGTGTGCTATAGCCAAAATTTGAAAACGTTATGACATCACGATATGAAAGCGCCATGTTAGAGGCAAGCTATGAAAAGCAAGTCATGATTATGAAAATCATGTTTTAGGCGATCGTGCCACCTTAGGATGATGATTAAAAATTCCCTAAGTCTATGAAGGCACCTCACCGAAGGGCGCTTGCTGAACCGAAAGAAAACTAAAGGAACAATTGCGTGAGCTTTTAAGGAAGAAACTTATCCGCCCCAACGTTTCGCCCTGGGGTGCTCTCGTGTTATTCGTAAAGAAGAAGGATGGAGGCATACGTCTTTGCGTAGATCATAGAGAACTCAACATGATCACCATAAGGAATAAGTACCCTCTTCCTAGGATCAATGATCTATTTAACCAGCTTCGGATAAGCAATTGACAAGTGGTGTATTGCTCGGAAGTCAGGTAATTTGCTTAGTTAACTTGTATGTTAGTATTTCTTAAGGAGGAATTCATAGAAATGTTGTAAGATGATGAAGTGTTACGGGACTGTTTTGGAGAGATCTAAAGATGGCCATTTGAGAGGCGGAATGGGGAATCCCATAAGATATGATGTTTGGATCGAGAATTTATAAGTTGAGAATATCTAACACACTCCAGCAGTGACGTTACGATTTGACATATTCTCATTTCATATATATAGCATGATGTTTCAAATGTTTTATGAACAAGCAAATAGTGATACGTGCACGTTTTCAAGTATCAAAAGAGAATAAAAGGATTTATGATGAACAAGAAACATTTGAAATGTCATAAATGGGACATAAGTTTCAAAGGAGAAACAATGACTTCTAGTTCCATTTTATGAAATGATTGCGAAAGTAAAGTTATTACGTAGTAAGTCGATCAATGAGACAGATGAATGCGGAAAATACCTTGTGAAGAGCTCGGTATGTGTACTTTATGGGAATTAGTCCGGATGTTGTTGGATGTTGTTTTGTCGTAAGATGACCTTTACATGTTTACAAAAAGGATGTTTACAGCAAAGAGCTAATGATCTACATCCCAGAGTTAATGATCTCTGCCAGGTTTTGCATGTTTTATGAAAAGGAAATTTTAAGCATTTCATGATCATGCTAACCCGGAATGGATACCATTATCAGTACGTAGTATCAAGATTGAAAGTGCTTAAGATATGAGATGGGTTACGGTAACGCCTCTAGAAAATTCAGAATAAGTTCTGATGTGACCTCTAAGATGAGTTGAACGAAGCAGTTCTGAGGGAATTAGATAGACACTTTATTCTATCTTATTTACCTATAGGTAAAAAAGGAGAATCAAAGACATGCAAGATTGTTGCAACCCCTTTAAGTTCCGAGTGGAAGTGGGACCACGTCACTATGGATTTTATGACTGACCTGCCAAGGACAAAGGATGGACATGATGCTATTAGGGTTTTAGTCGATCGTCTGATGAAATCTGTCCATTTCGTGGCTCTTACGAAGCGCTGTATGGAAGCAAGTGTCGATCTTCCCTTTATTGGGATGAAATTGGAGATAAAGTTTTTACAGGACCAGAATTAGTGGACCAAACTCGAGAAAAAAAGAGGCTCTAAGGAAACGATCTATCCCTATGGTTAAGGTGCAATGGAAGCACCACTCTGCTGATAAAGCTACTTGGGAGACTGAAGAAAACATGAGGAAATTGTACTCACATCTTTTGATTAGTACCCTTAAGTTTCGAGGACGAAACTTATGATAAGGGGAGAGGATGTTGTACCCCAACCGTACTGTACTTGGAACTATGATGAAGTGGCGTAATAAAATGTTAGATCTCCCGAGTACATTTTATTAAGTTATATTATTGATTCTTTAATTAAATCCTCTTAAAGTAGATACTATATAATTAAAGAGGCGAGCGTTTTGAAGCGTATGAAATGACCAGTTCCCCCCCTCCAAGGTCATGGAGTTTCGGCCACAAGGCCTTAGAGGACCTTAGAGTACTTCCCTTTTTTAAGAAAGCTAACCTAAATGGCCCTCTTAAAAGCAAGACTAAAAGCCTACACACTAAATTAGATATTGTAAGTAATAGTATAATTATATAAGTATGTATAAATAAAGGAGTGAAGTGACAAAAATAACCTCCCAAATCCCCAAGAAATTCGGCCACTATGAGGGATCTAGAAGACTCTATGGTCTTCCTTTTTGCAAAAATCGGCTACACAAGGGGGGATTCTAGAACCCTCCGTAAATTTTTAATATTCCATTTAAAAAGGTATATTAGTCTTGGAAAATAATAAAAAAATGGGAAAAGAATGGTCATAAAAGGGGGTTCAAGACACAAATGACTCTTCACGGGTCTCTATGCACGCATTGGAATCTACCTGTCCCCTTTGTCTCCCCCCAAGCCGCCGGCCACCCCTCTTTTTCCTCCATGAAGATTTCTTTAAATTCATCCATGGAGCTCCATCTTCACCTTCAACTCCCAACACTTCCAAGGTTCATACCAAGACAAGAACTAAAAGCCTCTTGCACACCTAAACTGTTCAAACTTTCGGCCATACTTGAGCCTAGGAGTATCAAGGCCATCTTCATCCTCAAGCTTTGGAGATTCATCTAGGTAAGTTGCATGCTAGACTTTCCAAGTGAATTCCACACTTCAAATGATAAAACTCACATTGTATCTCTTGTTTCATGCAAAAACCGTGACTCCAAGGGTGGTCATTAGAGGAAAATTCTTCAAGCTACTAAGAGAGGCTAACTTCTTGGTAGGTTGGATTCATCTTAACCTCCCTTCAAGCTTCACTTTGTTAAGACAATTTAGCCTCAAACTAAGCCCTATTATATGTTTAAATAGTGACTAACATCTATCTCCACTCCTCCTCCAAAACTGTGTATAATAGGGAGAGGTTGGAGGAAATTTCACTCTATTTCAAACAAGGCTCAAGCTAGAAGAAAGCTCTAAGATTGAAAGAGGCAAGTATACTCATATATTTCAAACAAGGCTCAAACTAAGCCCGATTATATGTTTAAATAGGCTGTTTTGGTGATTATTTGAAAGATGAATTATTCTTGCTAGGAATAGAATTAAAGAAGTGTACAATGCATATAGGCATGTGCTATGTATGTGTGTTTGCAAGGCTGTTTTGACATGACTCATGTACAGTTTATCTAAGGTTTAAAGAATGTTATGAGGCTTGGAATGATTACGTTTAAGTGTGTATTTGATGGTTATTAAGTTATTTTTAGGAAGGAAGTCGGCTGGAATTGCTTGAACCATAAAAGTGATGAAGTGTTGTAACTACTAGAACTGGACAATTTTGAGTAGCAAGTTGTGTGACTTGAAAACAAACCTTAGGAGTGTGAAAATGAGCTGATTTTTGGTATGAAGATAACTTGATATGTGTAGTAAATTTTAGAGGTGGAAGTCCGGTAAAAGGAGTTGTGGTTTGTTCTTAATATAATTTTTAATGAGAACTAGTCATCCTAAAATTACTGGAACAGGACAGTTTTGTGTGGCGTGTTGTATGACCTGAAAATGAACCTTAGGAACGTTCAATTTGGCTGAATTTTGGTATGATGATAGCCTTATATGTGTATTAAATCGGTGAGTTAGAATTTTGGTAAAAGGATTTGTGGTTTGACCTCAATGAAATTTTCAATAAGAACTGGTCATACAGAAATTATCAGAACTGGACAATTTTGAGTAGCACATTGTTTGGCTCGAAAACAAACCTTAGGAATGTGAAAATGAGCTGATTTTTGGTGTGATGATAGATTGATGTGTTTAGTAAATCTACGAGTTAGAATTTCAGTAAAAGGACTTGTGGTTTGGTCACAATGAATTTTTTGGTAAAACTGGTTGTTCCAGGTTTTGCATGTACCTAGCTTTGGAAAATAATTAAATGACCCCCTTAAGTGTATTGGATTGCCTTGAAATTTTTACAGTATTTACTTAAGACATAGGTGTACATTTTCATGTAAAGAAACCAGCTTAAAACCACCATTTCAATGGTCAACAACTGGGTTGGAGTTAGTGGTACAAAACTGGAAAACAAAAGACATAAGTTGTAAGGCTTTGATTTTGCTCATCTAGGCTTGAATGTGATGTTTGGCCACATGAATATTGTCCCTTGGAATGTTAGCTATGTTTTTCAGCTGATGGCCCAAGTTGAATAAGGTTTTATGATCCATGAAACTGAGGTAAGGTGGGTACTACCCTGCTGATTTTAGCAGTACCCTTTTTATGATAATCTGATATTTTGAGGACTTTAGACATTTCAGAATGTTACGAAATTTTTATGGCACATGTCTAAAACGCCATCATGCATATGTGTGGCATGAATTTATGAAAATGAGCCTGAAGTGATGAGCATGAGACTGTATGAACAGAATGTTATTGCTGGACAGTTTTCTAGCTTAAGAGACAAGTCCGTGTAGGCTTGTTATGATGTATTTGTTCATGAGTTGCATGTTACATATCATGCATTGCATCGTCCATGCTAATACAATTTATGAAACTGATTTTTATGCTAAAGAATGATGAAAAAGCAATTTTAAAGAAAAGAAGTTTTCAGTTTTGAAAGAAAGAGTCCTATGGTACCATTTATTTCTGGCCAGCACAACCCGCTCCAGATCCAGGGTTAATTGATATGATGATGATCATGACCGTTCAGGCCCAGAGAGAATAGACCTGATTATGATGATTTATGACCGTTCAGGCCCGGAGAGAATAGACCTGATAATGACCGTTCAAGCCCAGAGAGAATAGACCTGATAATGACGATTATGACCGTACAGGCCCAGAGAGAATCAACCTGATGATGATGATTGGTAATATGACCGTTTTCGGATCCGGAAATAATAGATCCGAAAGGATTGATATGACCGCCTCAGATCCGGATAATAGATCTGAACACTCTCTCTCGTTTCTTATTGACGATGATGTTTTGAAAGAAAGAATGAAAGAACTTATCCTTATTTTTATCATGATGCATCACATGTGCATACTCATACATGCTGCATTTCATGACTAGTCGAATGATTGATGTACCGTTACTTAGGCTATAATGTTATGACTTGCTATTTCCTAAGTTATGATCTTAATGGGATCCCTTGTCTTATGATCTTAATCCCTTACATGTAATGGATTAAAGGTCAGGTATGTTGTGAATCCAGACCTTTTTGGGATTTGGTTCTTGTGTATACTTTCCATTTAATTCAGGATTGTTTATGGTATACTTGCTGGTGACTTTGTCACTCACCCCCTTATTTTTTCTCCCAGAGTCTGCAGGAAATTAGGGTAGAGTGGATGCATGACGAGCCTAGAGTTTCATATCCGTGAGCCGGCGAGTGGATGACAGTTTAAGGATTCTCTTATGATGAGTTTATGTTTTGATGGGGACTATGATTACCGGATTTTAATTTATGTTTGGACATTGTTGTAAACTTTATGTCAGATATTCGGAATATATGTTTAAAAGTTTTTATTCTGCCTCAGTTTTGCTTACTTAACGATGTGTAAGCAAGAAAGTCCATATACTTTGATATGGACTATGACTTGTTATGAACCGACGCCTGGTACTCTCCGTAGTGAAGTACGGCAGGCGCACTGTATCCGGCCAGGTCGGGTGCGGGGCGCTACAGATTTTGTCGACTCTCTTCAGTCGATAAATTTCAAGGTTCATTATATACTTGGTGTGATGGTAGAGGCTTAGGCCGAGTCTAGCGGCGATTAGGTAGATTCTTATGCTTATCGGATTTTCATGATATATTTTCGACAGTCCAATACCAGCATCTTAATTGCACGACTTCGGACCATTCCCTGATTTAGTTAGAATGCTGCACAGACTGCTACCTCGGCTGCGTCTTTCAGATATCTTGATGCTTGGGCTACTCATTCAGACTTTCACAGCTTTGTTAGTCACCATTGGAAGCCATTTCCAACCGTGGGAGGAATGTGGGGCTTCTATTCTAAGTTAAGGAGACTGAAGCATCAGCTACACATTTGGAATAAAGAGGTATTTGGTAATCTTTTTGATGCACTTGCAGTTGTAGAGAATGAGGTGATGCGTTGTGAGCGCACCTATGACTCTTCGCCAACGGATGATTTGCAGATGGAGTATCATCGTAGTGTAGCTTTGTTTCACCTTGCATAATCACGTGCATTGCGATTTTTGAAACAGAAAGCAAATTTCAAATGGGTTCGTGATAGAGATTCAAACACTAAATTTTTCCATCAACTGATAAGGAACACCGACGGAAACAAGCCATTCATTGGATAGTCCGTGAGGATGGTATTACCTGTGATACTCCATTAAATATTGAACAAGCGGCAATTCGGTATTATGAGAACTTTGTTCAAGGCATATGCGACTTCTTAGTATGACTCAATATTGCAGTATATTCCGCACCTTGTCTCGGATGCAGACAACGAGAGACTAATGGCAATGCCCACCATATCTGAAGCTAAGCAGGCAGTCTAGGATCTTAGCCCCACGAGTGCTGTAGTTCCAGATGGTTTTTCGGGATCATTTTACCGCCTTTTTTGGCAAGTCATTCATATGGATGTATACAAAGCAGTCCAAGAATTCTTCTTAGGAATTCGTCCTCCGAGCCAATTAGCAGCGGCCTTTATTACTCTCATCCCAAAGACGGCGAATCCCCAAGACTTTTCGGATATTCGGTCTATCTGCCTCACCAACTTCCTTGCAAAGGTAATTACGCGGTTGATTTCCACAAGATTATCAGATTTATTGCCTCACTTAGTATCAAAGGAGCAGGCAGGCGTTATGAATGGGAGAGATATTACTGAGAAGATTTTGCTGGCTCAGGAAATGGTACATGTTTTAGACAGGCCTGCATGGGGTGGACATGTTATTATCAAGCTTGATATGCAAAGGCATTTGATAGAGTTTGTTGGTCTTATCTTCAGCGGCTTTTACTAAAAATGGGATTCCACTCCAGACTGGTACGCATTCTAATGAATAATCTGGCAGGTACAAGATGTTCTGTTTTAGTCAAGGAGAAACTGGCCGGAATATTTTCAGTGTCACGAGGAGTCAAACAAGGCGATCCTCTACCCCCTTCTTTTTGTTCTAGCATCTGAGGGATTCTCTCGAGGCTTAAATGCGCTTATGCAGACGAGACAGCTCATCGGTTTTCGGGCAGGACATGTACCACGAGTATCACATTTGGGATTTGCTGATGATCTGGCTATTTTCCTTAATGGTTCCGCACGGAATTTAAGTATATTTCGCCTTTTCTTGGATGCATACCAGCAAGCCTCTAGACAACTTGTCAATCTCCATAAGAGTCAAGTAGTGGTGGGTGCCGGGGTCTTAGGGTAGCGTGCTTCTCAAGTGTTAGGTATGCGCCTAGCTAACTTACCAATCAAATATCTTGGTTCCTATCTATATAAGGGTATTAATCGAGCCGAATACTGTATTTCTCTTCTTGCACACTTTTATGCTAAATTAAATTCATGGTCCTCAAAGTTACTTTCTATGGTGGACCGTCTGACTCTCATTCGACATGTTTTATGTTCCATGTTGATACATATATAGTTCAAAATTGCCACAAAGTGTAATTGCAGCACTTAACCTTAGGATGTCACACTTCTTATGGAATGATCGTCATCACTGGCATACCTGGGATAATATTTGTCGGCGTACGAAATATGGAGGATTGGGAATTTGAAATTTAAAGATTCTTCAAAAGTCAAATGATTGTTTACTCTGGTGGAAATATCATCATTCTAACACTCTGTGGGCGACATACAGCTACAACAAGTATGGGCAGCGGCAAACAATCTACTCGCATATTTATGATTCTCCTACATGGAACCGTATCACTTGTATGCATGAGTACATGTCTTCGGGAGTGGAAGAGGAAGCGAACGATCTCCTTTGGCATGCTGATTCGACTGGCCAATTTTCATTGGAATCAGTCTATAACTTACTTGTTACAGAATCGGCATCATTAGAATACACTCGTTTTATTTGGTGCCCACAAAACCCTGCGGGCTGTAGTGTATTTATTTGAAAACTTTTGATGAAGTCGCTTCCTTTGTCTGACAATATTCGGACATGGCAGCTTATCTTTCCAACGTAATGTGTGTTTTGCAAAATCCACTCGGATTTGAGAGTCACATCTTTCTGGGTTGTCCTTTCATAAAGTCCCTATGGCAAGAAATATCCATCATCTTTTCTGGTCCAATGCCTGGCAACTCAACTATACAAGCTTATTTATTGCGATGGAGGCAAACTTCTTCACATCATAATATGATTGGGCTGTTAAGATTGCATGAACCCACCAGTTGTTGAATCCACTAATGAAATATCAACAACTACCACTACTATTCCGATGGAAAGAATAGATAGTGTGTTTTCTTCTCGAAAGTGTTTTACATATAAAAATATATATATATGTGTGTTCTGACTTTGCAAATAAATGGCTTCTAAATTTCTTCCAAATACGCAGCAACAAAATGCAAAGCAAACTTTGCTAATGCTGCGTGGCCAGCAAAGTACAATGAAAAATGAAAAGATAAAGAAACTTTGCACTGAAAAACCCCATACCAGTTGCTGCCTTGTACACATATTATATACAGTAAGCAAATGTAACTGAAAACTTGAAACGTTTCGCTAAACGTTTCAATATATTAACATATCAGCAAAATGAAACGTTGGAAATAAATTGAAACTTCAAGTTTCTAAACGTCTGCTTTTAATATATGAAACGGCCAATATTAATATATATAATAAATTATATATATTAAACACCTTAATTAAAACACTTCGAGAAGAATAATCGTGGGTTCTTGTCCCTCAGGGACCAGATGTCATTAATAATACGGTCTCGACTTTACGAGTCCTAGCATCAAGGACTGTAACCGTATGACTGTCTACACATTTAGTGGTCCATTCAGATTACACTTTGTATCCACTAATATACCGAAGTGGTCACTTAACATGTGTGGATACGTACAAATATTACGTAACATTAGTAACATATAATATATAACATACATAAGTCCACATATATTTGATATGTAACTTTAGTCACACGTGTCGTGCACTACACGTATGAGCATATCAAATCCAACAATCTCCCACTTGGACTATGTATGTTTATGTTACTTGTTTGAGCTCCTTTACTAAATGGCCAATAGTGTAATCAACTTAGTCCGGTCCACTCAGTCAATGCCAATAAAAGAAACAAGCAGTACGTCGCCACACTTATGGGTGACGGGTCCCGAATCATGAATCATGATACCAACATTAACAGAATGAAGCTAGAATGGATGTGTAGTGTGGAAATTACATGCTATGTGATCGTACATGCCAATTTCCAACTTGGTCCTACTTAATGAGATCGACAGAATTCAGAATGAAAGTCGCAAATAATGTACAATCCTGAAACTGCAGTACAACTTAAAATGTAATGTACATTATAATGAATGTCTGAAACAGTGTTCTTTATTGAGCACTACAAAATGAAATTAACAGGCTCCCACTAAAGCTGGATATCTTTGGCTGTACCAATACATATACGAGCCACATGCCCGTGAAACACCATAGGTATTACCCCTTTAGTCAAGGGATCAGCCACCATAAGATCTGTGCCTATGTGCTTAACGCAAATCAGACCATTCTGAATTATCTCTTTAACAGCCAGATACTTAATGTCTATGTGTTTTGACTTAGACAAACTCTGGTTGTTGTTTGAATATAGCACCACAGAGTTATTGCCACAATAGACTTTCAGAGGTATCTGAATAGTCTCTACAATACGCAGCTCTGTGACAAAGTTGCAAAGCCATATCGCTTGACTGGAAGCATGGCAGCATGATACATACTCAGCTTCCACGGTAGATGATGCAACTAGCGATTGCTTTACACTTTTCCATGAGATAGCACCTCCTGCCAGCAAGAAGATGTAGCTGCTGGTGGACTTCATGCTATCTTCACATCCACCAAAAAATCGGAATCTGTGTACTCAATGATCTCCAACTTTTCAGATTTCCGATACGTCAGCATGTAGTGTTTTGTTCTTTGTGGTACACACACTCGTCAGCCTGATTTACCTCAAAACCAAATGAGGTAATGACTAGTGCGAACTTAAAATACCACTATCGAGACGCCTGCTTTAGTTTATAAATAGATTTCTTAAGTCGACAAACCATTCCTTTTTTTATCTCCCACTTCAAAACGAGGTGGTTGAATCATGTATATAGTTTAGTCGATGTCACCATTTAGAAAAGAAGCTTTAACATCCATTTGATGTAACTCAAGACGAAAGGATCGTCTTAGTGGTACATGTTCTTGAGATATTGATGGTTCCTCAACTGCATCAGTAGTTCCTCGTCCATCAGAAACAATTTCCATAGGTTCATGCGGACCAGAACTACTAGGGATTAGATCGTTAGATGCGTGTGTCCTTAGTAGAATCTCACCAATGATTGGTTCGATTCGCATATTTACACCATCAGAACGATCTTCTTCAAATTCATTGATCTGCTGATACAAACCATTTCCCCCCGGAACCGAGATATCCTCAAAGAACTGTGCTGAATTTGTCTCAAATGTAGTTCTGCTAATGGGATCATAAAATTTGTACCACCATGAAAAAACCAAAGAACAAAACAACATATAAGTCAATATCAACTGCAATATAACTGATGAGCCAAAATGGGGGCTGAAAACGTTTGCCTAGGATGTTGTCTCCTATTCCAAATTGATTCGAACCCAAGCTATGTCAAAGAACATCTCAAGGACACCCTTTGAGCTTTAACCGTTGTTCTTGGCTCAATCTATGCCAAACCTCTTCCTCTTGGCATTCCAACACATCTAAAACCTCAATGAGACCCTAAGATGCTGTAATCCAAATGATGAAGTAAATACAAACAAGTTCTAGGCTGGAACTTGCAAGAAAACCGTTTGGTGGTTTCAAACCTCAACTAAGAAATAGTTGTGAAATCCTTAAGGAAATCTGATTGTTTTTGTATTTGATAAGTGTTGTTCTTTACATTCAGCTTCTAAACTACTTATAACCAACGAAAATACATAAGGTACAAAGTCTAAAATACAAAGTACAAGCCTATGATTAGCATGCTTTCTTTTGGAACAAGTTGGAGCAACTTTCGGTTGACAAGAAGCTGGTTGCTTCTCCTTCTTTCTTTGCTTGTTTTCCAGCCATAATCTGATTGGTTTAAAGATTGAGCTGCTTGGTTGAGTCTTGGCTTTGATTGGTTGTAAGTTGTGGCTTGAATTTTCAACCAATTTTCCTTAATTCATACGGTTCTTGCTTGCTTGAATTCACCCAAGATTCTGATTGGTTCTTGGAGTGTGCAGCTTGGATAAAACTCAGCCTTGATTGGTCTTTACCTAGGTGTTGAATATTCAAACAAAATATCTAAGGAACCAGCCGAAAATCTCATGGATTTTGATTGGATCAAAGATTGAGCAGCTTGCATTCTTCTCCTAACTTGATTGTGATTGGTTAAGTCATTTGCAAGACTTCTTTCTATTGGTTGAAGATGTGATCAGCTTGCTTCCTCTTTGTTTCACCCTTTTAACGTGTGGAAGAAGTCAGATTTTGACATGGTGCTTGTCACCACCTTGCTTGCAAGCCACTTGAACTTCACTTCTTTGTTTGTACAAAAATTCAGGTTTGAGTTTGTATCTTCAAGCTAAACGTGTACCTGAAAGGTTAGGGCAAGAATACAACACAACTATCCTAAAACAAAGTTAACAAACTAAGAATATTAAAAAGAACAAATAAAGATATGTACAACATGCATTTGATACAACTAGATCATAGCTTGTATCATATAAACCCAATGGATGTCATCTTTGCTTGGCTCATCCTCTTCATGCCTGTAAAGGAATGATTCAACACAATGTAATAATTTCTTAGCCATACTCCTTGTTATGGGACCATTGTGGGGCAATGAGGTGTCATCGTCAGTGTTTGCATCTACAAGGTTAGGCTGTAGCTCATCATTCCCTCCCACTTGAAAAGGATTCGTCCTCGAATCTGAATCAACACTAAACGGAGAAAGGTCAGCAACATTAAAAGTTTTAGAGATAGGACCATACCTTTCTTCAGGAAGATCGAGAACATAGGCATTATCACCAAGCCGTTTCAACACTTTGAACGGTCCATCGCCTCTTGGCTTCAATTTGGAGTCCCTCTCCTTAGGGAATCTTTCTTTTCTCAAGTGTAACCAAACAAGATCACCAGGTTCAAATATAACAACTTTACGATTTCTGTTGGCTCTATTGGCATACACTTTATTCTTAGCTTCAAGTTGCGACTTAACCTTTTCATGCAATTCTTTCACAAGTTTTGCTTTTCGTTCACCATCTAAACTAACACGTTCATGAACAGGTATGGGAACAAGATCAAGCGGGGACAAAGGGTTAAAGCCATAAACAACTTCAAAAGGAGAATGCAATGTTCCACTATGAACAACTCTATTGTATGCAAACTCAATGTAAGCTAAGCAATCTTCCCAATTCTTTAGATTCTTTTGAATGACAACACGTAAAAGTTGAGACAAAGTTCTATTAACGACTTCAGTTTGACCATCGGTTTGTGGGTGAGCAGTTGTAGAAAATAACAATTTAGTACCAAGTTTACTCCACAAAACACGCCAAAAATGACTTAGAAACTTTGTATCTCTATCACTAACAATCGTACGTGGCATGCCATGCAATCTAACAATTTCCTTAAAGAACAAATCAGCAATATGAATAGCATCATCAACTTTCTTACATGCAATGAAATGTGCCATTTTGGAAAATCTATCAACAACAACAAAGATGCTATCTTTACCAGTTTTGGATCGAGGCAATCCCAATACAAAGTCCATAGAGATATCAGTCCAAGGTGAGCTTGGAACAGATAAAGGAGTGTACAATCCATGTGGTTGTGTTCTAGATTTTGCTTGCTTGCAAGTAATACATTGGTCACAAATCTTATCAACATGTGCTCTCATATGCGGCCAGAAGAAATGTTCCTTAAGTGTTTCCAAAGTCTTTAACGAGCCAAAATGACCCATTAAACCTCCTCCATGAGCTTCTTTAATCAATAACTCTCTTAATGAACACATTGGTACACATAACTTATGTTCTTTAAACAAGTAACCATCATGCAAGTAATATTTGGCAAAAGGGGACTCACCGCATGCTTGATATATAGAACTAAAGTCATGATCAGAAGGATACATCTCTTTGATAGACTCAAAACCAAACATGTTACATGAAAGAGTAGTAATCAAAGTATAGCGACGAGATAAGGCATCAGCAACAACATTTTCTTTTCCTTGCTTATACTTGATCACATAAGGGAATTGTTCAATGAATTCAACCCACTTGGCATGTCTTTTGTTCAATTTTCCTTGACCCTTTAGATACTTAAGGCTTTCATGATCAGTATGAATCACAAATTCCTTAGGTTGCAGATAATGTTGCCAAGTTTGTAAGGAACGGACAAGTGCGTACAATTCTTTATCATAGGTTGAATAATTGATGGAAGCTCCTTTCAATTTCTCACTAAAGTAGGCAACAGGTTTGTTACCTTGATGCAATACAGCTCCAATGCCAACTCCACTGGCATCACATTCAACTTCAAACATCTCATCAAAATTGGGCACTCTCAGGATGGGTGCAGAAGTTAGACGTTTCTTAAGTTCCTCAAAAGCTTGTTGTTGTGATTCTCCCCATTCAAATCTTACATCTTTCTTGACTAATTCATTCAAGGGGGCAGCTATGGTAGAGAAATCCTTCACAAAACGTCTATAGAAACTAGCTAATCCATGAAAACTCCTAATATCTCCAGCAGACTTAGGGGTTGGCCACTCAGTTATGGATTTAACTTTCTCTTGATCCACTTCAATTCCTTCAGCACTAATCACAAATCCTAAGAATGTAACCTTCTCCAGATAGAAAGAACACTTCTTGAAGTTAGCATACAGCTTCTCTTTCTGTAGTGAGACAAAAACGGCTCTTAGATGGTTCAGGTGTTCACCTAGGGTTTTGGAGTAGATAAGAATGTCATCAAAGTAAACTACTACAAATTTCCCTAAGAATTTCCTTAAGACCTCATTCATTAACCTCATGAAAGTACTAGGGGCATTGGTTAAACCAAAGGGCATAACTAACCATTCGTACAATCCAAACTTAGTCTTAAAGGCAGTTTTCCATTCATCACCTTCCCTAATTCTGACTTGGAAATATCCTTGCTTAAGATCTACTTTGCTAAAACACCTAGACCCATGCAGCATATCCAACATGTCATCCAACCTAGGAATAGGGTACCTATACTTCACAGTGATCTTATTGATAGCTCTACAGTCAGTACACATCCTCCAAGTTCCATCTTTCTTAGGGACAATGATTACAGGAACAGCACACGGACTCATACTCTCTCTTACTTTACCTTGACTCAATAATTCCTCAACTTGCTTTTGGATTTCCTTAGTTTCCTCTGGATTGGCTCTATAGGCAGGTCTGTTTGGCAGAACAGCTCCTGGAATGAAATCTATTTGATGCTCAATGTGATGAGGCTGAGGAGCAGCCCCCTAATGAGGAGCTTGCACAAGGTGCCCTTAACCATAAGGGGCCGTTGACAAGGAGCCAAACCAAGAGAATTAATGGTTTTCAACTTGGTTTTGACGTTGGCTCTTTTCTAACCAAACATGTGCAAGATGAACCAATGGATGTTCCTCCTAAATGGGTGCTCATTGTTGAGCTTAAGAACTGATTATCCAATGATAATCAGTCCGCTTGTTGGTGCCGTTTCTGTGGCTTTTAGTTGTCTTTTCGTTTGCTTCTTTTAAAGTTTGTTTAGAATACTTATGTTGGTGTATGAGTGTGTTTTGTAGGTGTTACAAGTCTTGGATCAAACATCTTGAGCTTTGGAAAGGAGGGCTTGGAGAGTCCCTATTTTTCAGGAAGGCAGCTAGACACCAGTCGGTATTTTGGACGCCTAGGTTGGAGTACTGATCCAAATGGGTTCAAACCACTTGGAGGTTTCAGATAACTCAATTTGTGATGATTTTTATGTTTTACACTTTTGCTAATTCGGGCTGCAAGATGGACCGAAATCAGGTGCAAGTTGGGAGTCCAGAATGGAAATTACTGAAGATCACTGGATGGATACCTAATCTTTGGAGGCCCGTATCTCTGTCAAGAAGAGTCCAAATGAGGTGATTCAAAAGCCCAAATTCAAGGGAATTTCATGAGCTACAACTTTGCTGAAGAGTGCAAACCCTAATTCGGCGTGTAGAAGCGGGTAGAAGCCAGTAACCGACAGGGTGTAATTCCAGTACGAGATTTTAGGGATTTGCCAAGAAAAAGGAAGTTACCAAAATTAAATCATTGGCAAAAGGAAGGCAATTGGCGTTTTCAAGGAAGTCAAAGGAGGCACAAGGCAAGTCTAGAAGGATGGTACTAATGCAATAATTGATGATTGAGACAATAATTGAGGATTTGCCAAGAGAAGGGAACTTACCAAAATTAACAAAATTCAGATTTGTGCACATCAAAGGAAGGAGGCGCCAAAGGGGAGCATCCAAGAAACCCTAGCCGTTTTTTGTGAAGGAGTTTTACAAGACTTGTAATCATATATATAGATCACTTAGCATTTCTTTGAGTAGTTAGACTATTTTTCATCTTTGAACTAAAAACCCTAGTGTTTTATGTTATCTTTTGTTCTTGAGTTGTCTTGAATAAAAGTTTGTGTTTTTCCTTTGGTTTACACATATCTAAATCAAGGCTAGACCCAATTAAGGATTGTGTGTTCCTTGTTGGTGATCCACAATCCAAGGATACGGAACGACGTGTTGGATTGAGCGGATTCAAACACACCTAACCAAACGATTTTGGAGGCTTGAAGGAAGGTGGTTGCTTGGCACCATTGTCCATCACATTCAAGGCTTGAAGGACGTTTGGAGAGTGAAGAAAGATCGGGACAACATTAACATACGAACCATATTCGTATCACAATGCCTCTTAGAGGGGGTAAACCTGGGGGATCTCCTTCAGGAAACAAGCTAGAAAATTCTTGAAGTAAAGATGCAACTTCACTTGGTAAAGTAGATGGTATATCAGATGAAGAAAATAGAGCTTCTTTGTAAAGCAAGATATAAACATTTTTGTTTGAATTGATAGCATGGAATACCTCACTTTGAGATGCAAAGAATGCGCTTTTCTTTAGAGATGGTTCAGCAGAAACTTTGTTTTCTTTCGGTTCAACTTTGAGATGAGAGCTTCTCAGTTGGTGTTCTTTGATAAAGATCCTTTCTAATTCCTTTTCTTTTGGATCATTGTAACTTTTTAACATTCGTTGTTGATCCTCAAAGACTTTGTGTGGGGGTAAGGCATTTAATTTGAACAGTTTATTGTTATGCCTAAAGGAATATCTATTTAGGTATCCATCATACGTAACTTTGTTGTCAAATTGCCACGGTCTACCTAATAAGATATGACTTGATTGCATAGGGGCTACGTCACATAACACCTCAGCAGAATACCCACCAATTGACAAAGGAACTAGGACTTGCTTTGTTACTTTAACTTCACCACACTCATTAAGCCACGTAAGTCTATAAGGACGGGGGTGATTAATTAAAGGCAACTCAAGTTTTCTAACAAGTTCAAAACTTGCAACATTCGTACATGAACCGGAGTCAATGATTAAGGTGCAGACTTTCTTCTTAACCATACAGTGAATGTGGAATATGTTCTCTCGTTGTATTTCAGGTTCTTCAGTTTTAATTTGGGCACTTAGGGCTCGACGGACAACTAAGAACTCTTTTGTTTCACATTCATTAATCTCTTCAATAATCTCTTCTTCTTCCTCACATGTTTGCTCAATTTCTTGTTTTTCTTCACTCTCTTCCAATTCTTCCTCAGAGTTGATACGAATATAGTTCGTATGTTGATGTTGTCCCGATCTTTCTTCACTCTCCAAACGTCCCTCAAGCCTTGAATGTGATGGACAATGGTGCCAAGCAACCACCTTCCTTTCAAGCCTCCAAATCCGTTTGGTTGGGTGTGTTTCAATCCTCCCAATCCAACCAGTCACTCCTAATCCTTGGATTGTGGATCACCAACAAGGAACACACAATCCTTAATTGGGTCTAGCCTTGATTTAGATATGTGTAAACCAAAGGAAAAACACAAACTTTTATTCAAGAAAACTCAAGAACAAAAGATAACATAAAACGCTAGGGTTTGTAGTTCAAAGATGAAAAATAATCTAACTAACAAAAGAAATGCTAAGTGATCAATATATTTGATTACAAGCCTTGTTGGCCACTCTCAAAAACGGCTAGGGTTTCTTGGAAATACTATGTTGGCGCCACTTTCCCTTGATGTGCACAAATCTGAATTTTGTTATTTTTGGTAAGTTCCCCTCTCTTGGCAAATCCACAATTATTGTCTCAATCACCAATTAGTGCATTATTAACCATCCTTCTAGACTTGCCTTGTGCCTCCATTGCCTTCCTTAAAAACGCCATTCAGCCTTCCTTTTGCCACATGATCCAATTTTGGTAACTTCCTTTTACTTGAATTATCTTCTTAACTGCTCCAAATCTTCAATTATGACTCCATAATTCATTCCAATCTGATTTATGACATTCTAGAAGGTCTCTTGACTGCCCTTGATGGTGCTAGGCGGCTGCCCCTTTCTTCACGAAAACCGAAACCCTAAGTTGCACACTTGGGCTTGTTTTGGACTTCTTCCTTGCAACTCTTGTAACTATTTTTGTGGACCGATTTTAACAAAACCCAAAACATGAAAGATGCTCTAAATTAAGTCTACTTCAAGGTCCAGCTGGTTCCATGCACGCCCCATCTCAACTGAAAGCCCAAAATCACAAAACAGCCTTGTATGGACACGCTTGGCCCAAATCTGAGAAGCCCTCCTTTCCAAAGCTCAAGACGTTTGATCCAAGACTTGTAATACCTACAAAACACACTCATACACCAAACATAAGTATTCTAAACAAACTTTAAAAGAAGCAAACGAAAAGACAACTAAAAGCCACAGAAACGGCACCAACAAGCGGACTGAAAATCGTTGGATAATCAGTTCTTAAGCTCAACAATGAGCACCCATTTAGGAGGAACATCCATTGGTTCATCTTGCACATGTTTGGTTAGAAAGGAGCCAACATCAAAACCAAGTTGGAAACCAAGGTGAAGACAATTAGTCCTCTTGGTTTGGCTCCTTGTCAAAGGCCCCTTATGGTTAAGGACACCTTGTGCAAGCTCATCATTAGGGGGCTGCTCCTCAGCCTCATCAATCCCCCCCTCCTCAAAAGGATTCGCCCTCGAATCATCAAGATAAAAATGCTCAAAAGGGGAAAGATCACTTACATTGAAGGTGTTGGAAACTGAACCATACCTGTCTGGAGGAAGATCAAGCACATAAGCATTTGGACCAACCTTTTGAATGACCTTAAAAGGTCCATCTCCTCTAGGCATAAGCTTGGACTTCCTCTCCTTAGGAAATCGTTCCTTCCTTAAATGCAACCAAACAAGATCTCCAGGATAAAACACAACATCTTTTCTATGCTTGTTGGCTCGTTTGGCATACTGTCTATTCTTTCGTTCAAGTTGAAGTTTAACTTTTTCATGCAACTTTTTGATCATTTCAGCTCGTTGTTTACCATCCATGCTAGTACGCTCATCAATTGGAATAGGCAACAAATCAAGTGGGGAGTGGGGTAGAAAACCATAGACAACTTCAAAAGGGGAATACAAAGACCCACTATGAACAGCCCTATTGTAAGCAAACTCAATATGTGGTAAACATTCTTCCCAATTTTTCAGATTGCTTTGGATTAAAGCACGCAACATTTGTGACAAGGTCCGATTTACCACTTCAGTTTGGCCATCTGTTTGTGGATGTGCAGTAGTACAAAACAAAAGCTTAGTTCCCAACTTGCTCCAAAGCACACGCCAAAAATGACTCAAGAATTTACTGTCCCTATCACTAACAATTGTTTTAGGCATGCCATGCAACCGAACAACTTCTTTAAAGAATAGATTTGCAATGTAAGAAGCATCATCTACTTTGTGACAAGCAATAAAGTGTGCCATCTTAGAGAATCTGTCTACCACAACAAAGACACTATCTCTACCACCTTTTGATCTAGGTAAGCCAAGAACAAAGTCCATAGAAATGTCCTCCCAAGGTGCACTAGGTACGTCCAAGGGTGTATACAAACCATGAGGTTGTGTTTTGGACTTAGCTTGCCTACAAGTGATGCAACTACTACAAGCCTTTGCAACATCTGATTTCATGTGAGGCCAAAAGAAATGTTCCTTTAAAGTTTCTAAGGTTTTAAAAACTCCAAAGTGTCCCATTAACCCGCCCCCATGTGCTTCCTTAACCAGCAATTCACGCATTGATCCCTTAGGAATGCATAATCGTTTCTCCTTAAACAAATAGCCATCATGCAAATAAAATTTACCAAAAGGAGAATCAACACATGCATCATAAATGGAAGCAAAATCAGAATCATCCTTATACAATTCCTTAACAAATTCAAAGCCAAGCAAGTGTGAAGACAACTTAGTAATCAAAGTATACCTTCTAGACAAAGCATCAGCAACTATGTTATCTTTTCCTTGCTTATACTTAATGACATAAGGAAATTGCTCAATAAACTCAACCCACTTTGCATGCCTCTTATTCAATTTTCCTTGACTCTTAAGGTACTTCAAACTTTCATGATCAGTATGAATGACAAACTCTTTGGGTTGCAAGTAGTGTTGCCAAGTTTGTAAGGACCTTACTTGATGAGCTACAGCCTAACCTTGTAGATGCAAACACTAACGATGACACTTCATTGCCCCACAATGGTCCCATAACAAGGAGTATGGCTAAGAAATTGTTACATTGTGTTGAATCATTCCTTTACAGGCATGAAGAGGATGAGCCAAGCAAAGATGACATCCATTGGGTTTATATGATACAAGCTATGATCTAGTTGTATCAAATGCATGTTGTACATACCTTTATATGTTCCTTTTAATATTCTTAGTTTGTTAACTTTGTTTTAGGATAGTTGTGTTGTATTCTTGCCCTAACCTTTCAGGTACACGTTTAGCTTGAAGATGCAAAATCAAACCTGAATTTTGTCCAAACAAAGAAGTGAATTCAAGTAGCTTGCAAGCAAGGTGCTTAACAAGCACTCATGTCAATTCCAGCCAATGTTATTCACGTTGAAAAACAAGAATGAGGAAGCAGCTCAAGCCTTCAACCAATAAGAAAGAGTCTTGCAAATGATTTAACCAATCACATTCAAGTTAGAAAAATCAACAAGCTGCTCAACCAAGGATCCAATCAAAAGGAATGAGGATTTCGGCTGGTTTCATGGCTGAATGGTTTGAATTTTCAAAGACTAAAACATAACCAATCAAAATGGAATTCAAACCAAGCTGCACACTAGAAGCAACCAATCAGAATCTTGGGTGAATTCAAGCAAGCAAGAACCGTATGATTAAGGAAGAATGGTTGAAAATTCAAGCCACAACTTTAACCAATCAAAACTAAGGTTCAACCAAGCAGCTCAATCTTTAAACCAATCAGATTATGGTTGGAAAACAAACAAAGAAAGAAGAAGAAGCAACCAGCTCCTTGACAACCGAAAGTTCATCCAACTTGTTCAAAAAGAAAGCATGTTAATCATAGGCTTGTACTTTGTATTTTAGACCTTGTACCTTATGTATTTTCGTTGGTTATAAGTAGAATAGAACCTGAATGTAATTCACAACACTTATCAAATTATCAAAAACCAGAATTTCCTTCAAGGAGTTTTCAACATTTCAAGTTGAGGTTTAAAGCCACCAAACGGTTTTCTTGCAAGTTCCAGCCTAGAACTTGTTTGTATTTACTTCATCATTTGGATTACAGCATCTTAGGGTCTCATTGAGGTTTTAGATGTGTTGGAGTGCCAAAGAGGAAGAGGTTTGGCAAAGATTGAGCCAAGAACAAAGGTTAAAGCTTAAAGGGTGTCTTTGAGATGTTCTTTGACATAGCTTGGGTTCAAATCAATTTGGGATAGGAGACAACATCCTTGGCAAACGTTTTCAGCCCCCATTTGGCTCATCATTACTAAAGCATACAACTCCTTATCATAAGTAGGATAGTTCAATGCAGCACCTTTCAACTTTTCACTAAAATAAGCAATAGGATGCTTACCTTGGGTTAGAACAGCTCCAATTCCTACGCCACTTGCATCACACTCTATCTCAAATGTATCATCAAAGTTTGGCAACTTCAAGATAGGTGCTGTAGTGAGACGCCTTTTAAGCTCATCAAACGCCCTTTGTTAGGCTTCCCTCCAATGGAACCCAACCTCTTTCTTGACTATCTCATTCAATGGTGCGGCCACGGTTGAGAAGTCTTTGACAAACCGCCTATAAAAACCTGCCAAACCATGAAAGCTCCTCACTTCTCCCACACTCTTTGGCGTAGGCCATTCAAGGATGGATTTCACCTTGTCTTGATCCATTTCAATCCCTGCAGAACTGATTACAAAACCAAGAAAGACAACTTTGTCCAAACAAAAAGAACATTTCTTAAAGTTAGCATAAAGTTTTTCTTTTCTTAGCTTTTCAAAAACAGCCCTTATGTGATCTAAATGCTCTTCTAAGGTCTTAGAATAGATCAAGATGTCATCAAAATAAACCACAACAAACTTCCCAATAAAAGCTCTCAAAACTTCATTCATTAGCCTCATGAATGTACTAGGTGCATTAGTTAACCCAAAAGGCATAACTAACCATTCATACAATCCAAATTTAGTTTTAAAAGCTGTTTTCCATTCATCACCCTCTCTTATTCTCACTTGAAAATAACCACTTTTCAAATCAATTTTCGTATACCATTGTGAACCATGCAACATATCAAGCATATCATCAAGTCTAGGAATGGGGTACCTATACTTTACAGTGATTTTGTTGATGGCCCTACAATCTGTACACATCCTCCAAGTGCCATCTTTTTTTGGAACAAGTATGACTGGCACTGCACTTGGGCTCATACTTTCCCTTACCTTCTCTTTGGCCAAGAGATCCTCCACCTGCCTTTGTATCTCCTTTGTTTCCTCCGGATTGGCTCTATAAGCTGGCCTATTAGGTAGGACAGCCCCTGGAATAAAGTCAATGTGGTGCTCAATCCCTCTTAAAGGTGGCAACCCATGTGGTTCCTCCTCGGGAAACAAATCTGCAAATTCTTCCAACAAAGAAACAACACCACTAGGCAAGGTAGATGGTAAGTCATTCTTAGAAAACAAGCATTCAACACTATCTTTGTAAAGCATCACCAAAACAGTTTTATTATCATACAATGCATGTGCAACTTCACGAGATTTTGCAAAGAAAGCATGCTTCTTAGGTGGATGTGAAATTTGTGGTGTGGATGCTTGTGAAAGTGTTTGAAGCGTGGGTGAGGGTGGATTGATTTGGGCCGTGGGTTGTGTACCCTTGGCCGAGGAGTTGGTGGCTCCCAAAAGGCTTCTTCTCTCCTTTTTAAGAACCTCTAAGAACCTTTTTTTCAGCCTCCTTTTCCTTAGGATCTGAATGGTTCTTTTTCATCCTCTTAGCATCCTCATAAACTTTATGTGGAGACAATGCATGCAACTTAAACTTTTTGCCATTGAACGTAAAAGCATACATGTTCAATCTACCATCATAAATAACATGCTTGTCAAATTGCCAAGGTCTACCTAACAAAATATGACTAGCATGCATAGGAGCTACGTCACACAAAATTTCATCTTTGTAGCCGCCAATAGATAAAGAAATCAGAACTTGCTTGGACACATGAATCTCACCACAATCATTAAGCCAAGATAACCTATAGGGATGGGAATGATCAATCATAGGTAAATCTAGCTTTCTAACAAGTTCAATACTTGCAACATTAGCACAAGAACCACTATCAATAATTAAAGTGCAAGTTTTGCCTTTTACCAAACAATGGATATGGAAAATGTTCTCCCTTTGCAAGTTTTCTTCTTCCTCCTTCATGTGTGCACTTAAGGCTTTTCTTACCACAAGAAAGTCCTTATATGCATCCTCTTCATCACTCTTTATCTCCTCAGCTGAGTCCTCTTGGTATTCTTCCTTTGTGGCTTCTTCTTCCTCCTCTTCTGAATAGAATTCATTTGTTTCCTCAAGGTACAACACTTTCTTGGCATTAGGGCAGTCCCTTGCATAATGCCCTCTCCCTCTACATTTAAAACACTCAATCTCCCTTGTCCTTGGAGGGTTTGCGGTTGCCTTGCCTTTGCCTTTGTCATTTTGACCTAGATTTGCACCATTGGTCCTTTGAGTGAAGTGTGGTTTATTTGGAGTATTAGGGTTGTGTTGGCCGATGTTGTTTGAACTTGGCCGTGTTCCTCCATTGCCATTAAACCTAGGCTGCACTTTAGAAAAAGAAGAAGCATTAGTTCTAAAACCAAATCCACTAGTAGAAGAACGTACCTTTAATTGCCGCTCAATTTTCTCAGCTTTGTGAACCATGGAATTTAGATCAACATAGGTAGTGAGTTCAAGTTGAAACCCAATCTCCTTGTTAAGACCTCCCAAAAACCGAGCCATGGTTGCCTCCTCAGTTTCTTCAGTATCAGTTTTTATCAACAAACTCTCTAACTCCTTAAAGTATTCATCCACACTTTTGTTTCCTTGAGTTAGGCATTGCAACTTTTGGAACATGGATCTCTCGTAAGATTCTGGAATGAATTTCTTTCTCATCTCATATTTCATCTCATCCCAAGTTCCAATTGTGGGCTGTCTAGTCCTTCTTCTTATACTTTGAGTTTGGTCCCACCAAATCAATGCATAATCCAAGAACTCTATACTTGCATATCTCACTTTTTGCAACTCAGTATAGTTGGTATAGGAAAAGATCATGTCAACTTTTCTCTCCCACTCAATGTAGGCTTCAGGGTCACTTTTGCCATAAAAGGGTGGAATGTTTATTTTGGTTTTCAAGTAATCATCCTCTTGAGGCACATGTCTCCTAGGTTGTATTCGGCCTTGAGGCCTTGGGTATACCTCCTCAACCTCTTCCTCTTCATAGTAATCATTCCATTCGTCCCTAGCAGGTTGTTGTCTCATTCCGTGTCTCCTATCTCCTCTACCCCTTGCTCCTCCTCTACCTCCCATGCTTGTGGACCCCTTAGGTTCAGTTCCACGGGATGTTTGGCCTTGGTTTTGAGGTGGGGGCTGTTCTTGGGTAGGAAGTGTGTTGGATGTCATCTTTGCTTCCCACTCATCCAACCTAGATTGCATGTTACTAAGCATTTGTGCCATCTTTTCCATTGAGAACTCCACTTTGTCTCCTCCTCCTTGGGTACTGTTTGAACCATCCATGGCAACCTGAAACGCTTTCACAAACAAGAAAAGAAGAAAACTAACACAAGAAACAAAGGTGAGTTGTTAGTGAAAACAAAAAGGAAAACGAAAATCTGTTTGGCCTTTTTTGTCCTCCCTTGTTTTCTCTCAATTGTTCAAGTGTTTTTCCTTGGCCAATCTTGAGCTAGAACCTCTTAAGGCAAGTCCCAAATCGGCTAACCACAATCTGTTTTGTTTTTCTGTCCTTGCAATCTTCTTTTGCCTTCAAAAAGCACCAATTGATCAACAAGTGGTAAAACAGCTTCAAGAAATTTAGAGCACAATTTTTAAACACACTTAATAACTATGATTCAAAGAAATAAGAAACCAAAAGTGATGTAGTTGGCTGAACCAAAGAATTGCTAGGGGTTGTCCTGGGCAATCTTTAATTAAACCAACTTATGCAATATCAAATGCAAGTTCTTTGATTGATAGTATGAATGCGTATCCAAGGTTGAGAATTGAAGGTTTTATGTGTGTTGTTTTGGGGCAAACACACGGTTTTGTTTTGCTTTTGTCAACTTGGATAGTAGATGCAAAAAGAATGGAACTTTTGTACAAAAGGAACTTCTTTTTTTTTCTTTCTTTGTGCACTTCTTTTTTGTTGTTTTTGTGCACGTTTTCTTTGCTTCTCTTTTCCTTTTTTTTTGACGTTCAAAGCAGCCTTGATGCAACCTTTGTTTGCTTTTGCGAGAATCAGTTGTGTATGCTCGAAAGATGATCCTTTTTGTGTTTGTATGGATGTGTAGTAGAACAAAGATTTTCCTTGGATACCAATACAACCAAAACAAACAAACTTGTATTCAATATCACACAAGCAAATTTAATTAAAAGCTTCGTTAACAACAAGGTATTTGACTCAAAGGTAGCTTCTTTTAGGCCTTGGACTGATTTTTAGATGGAGTTAAATCCTATTCAATGCAAACAACAATGATCCTATGATTAAGTGTGTTAAAGATGAGATCTTTAATGATAGGTGATCAATATTGATGCAAAAGGTGAAGTCTTTTTTTTGTGTTTTTTTTTTGTTGGACTGAAGACAAGAACAATCTTTGCTTTTGTTTTTGATGAAATGCAGCAAAAGATCAAATTTTTTTTTTGAATGATTGAAAATAACAAGAATGACACAAAACGACACAAGAAAAGATATTTGAGATGAAGATAAACGAGAGCTCTGATACCACTTGATACGAATATAGTTCGTATGTTGATGTTGTCCCGATCTTTCTTCACTCTCCAAACGTCCCTCAAGCCTTGAATGTGATGGACAATGGTGCCAAGCAACCACCTTCCTTTCAAGCCTCCAAATCCGTTTGGTTGGGTGTGTTTCAATCCTCCCAATCCAACCAGTCACTCCTAATCCTTGGATTGTGGATCACCAACAAGGAACACACAATCCTTAATTGGGTCTAGCCTTGATTTAGATATGTGTAAACCAAAGGAAAAACACAAACTTTTATTCAAGAAAACTCAAGAACAAAAGATAACATAAAACGCTAGGGTTTGTGTTCAAAGATGAAAAATAATCTAACTAACAAAAGAAATGCTAAGTGATCAATATATTTGATTACAAGCCTTGTTGGCCACTCTCAAAAACGGCTAGGGTTTCTTGGAAATACTATGTTGGCGCCACTTTCCCTTGATGTGCACAAATCTGAATTTTGTTATTTTTGGTAAGTTCCCCTCTCTTGGCAAATCCACAATTATTGTCTCAATCACCAATTAGTGCATTATTAACCATCCTTCTAGACTTGCCTTGTGCCTCCATTGCCTTCCTTAAAAACGCCATTCAGCCTTCCTTTTGCCACATGATCCAATTTTGGTAACTTCCTTTTACTTGAATTATCTTCTTAACTGCTCCAAATCTTCAATTATGACTCCATAATTCATTCCAATCTGATTTATGACATTCTAGAAGGTCTCTTGACTGCCCTTGATGGTGCTAGGCGGCTGCCCCTTTCTTCACGAAAACCGAAACCCTAAGTTGCACACTTGGGCTTGTTTTGGACTTCTTCCTTGCAACTCTTGTAACTATTTTTGTGGACCGATTTTGACAAAACCCAAAACATGAAAGATGCTCTAAATTAAGTCTACTTCAAGGTCCAGCTGGTTCCATGCACGCCCCATCTCAACTGAAAGCCCAAAATCACAAAACAGCCTTGTATGGACACGCTTGGCCCAAATCTGAGAAGCCCTCCTTTCCAAAGCTCAAGACGTTTGATCCAAGACTTGTAATACCTACAAAACACACTCATACACCAAACATAAGTATTCTAAACAAACTTTAAAAGAAGCAAACGAAAAGACAACTAAAAGCCACAGAAACGGCACCAACAAGCGGACTGAAAATCGTTGGATAATCAGTTCTTAAGCTCAACAATGAGCACCCATTTAGGAGGAACATCCATTGGTTCATCTTGCACATGTTTGGTTAGAAAGGAGCCAACATCAAAACCAAGTTGGAAACCAAGGTGAAGACAATTAGTCCTCTTGGTTTGGCTCCTTGTCAAAGGCCCCTTATGGTTAAGGACACCTTGTGCAAGCTCATCATTAGGGGGCTGCTCCTCAGCCTCATCAAGAGTAATACTCATTAGACTCTTCAATAAACAAGATGAGTTTAGGGTTGGGGCATTGATTAGCAAAATGACCTTTTCCTAAGCATTTAAAACATTGAATATCACGAGTCTTAAAATTAGACGTACCTTCCACCTTGGCTTTGCCTTTATCAGTGATTGGAAGCTTTGGACGATTTTGGATGTTCTGGGTTGGTTTTCCTTGTGATCCACGGCCTTGGCCTTGTTGTGGACGGAATGGCGTCCTGGGCTGTGTTCTAGGAAAACTCAAAGGATTAGTCCGAAAAGAAGGGTTAGAAGTTTTAACCTTCAGTTGTCTTTCCACTTTCTCAGCAATGTGAACCATAGAAGCCAGATCTGAGTAAGGTGTAAGTTCCACCTTAAATGCAATTTCTTTATTCAAGCCAGCTAGAAACCTATCCATGGTGGCTTCCTCCGCTTCTTCTATGTTAGCCCTGGTAAGCAAATGTTCTAACTCTTTATAAAATTCATCGACAGATCTATTACCTTGAGAAAGTTGTTGCAATTTCTGAAAGACGCTTCTTTCATAGGAAGGAGATATGAATCTCTTCCTCATCTCTTGTTTCAGCTCGGACCAAGTGACAACAGGGGGTTGTCTTGTTCTCCTCCTGGTGTTCTTCAATTGTTCCCACCAAAGTAAAGCATAATCTACAAATTCAAAAGTTGCATACCGCACTTTGGCCAATTCAGAATAGTTAGTGCAAGAATACATATGATCTACCTTTGTTTCCCATTGCAAATATGTTTCAGGGTCACTTTTTCCATGGAAGGGGGGAATTGTCAGTTTAGTAGTGATGTATTCTTCTTCAAGTTGTTCTTCAGGTTGACGTTCATTATATCTCTCTTCTACGTAGGTTTCTTCATTATACTCAGGGAGACTATCAAATCTCTCCTCAAAAGAAAGGTTCCTACGGCCACCATTACTACCTCGACCTCTACCTCTACCTCTAAGTGATGTGCTTTTTCTGCGTTCAACATGAGACTCATGATCATAAGAGGTGCCTTCTTGAAAAGGTACACTAGGTTCCTTTTGTTCTGAGGTAGGCTTTTCTACTCTGCTTAGCCTTTGTTTGTTATCCTCTATGTCACTTCTCATTAAACCAAATTGATTAACAAGGAAAGTGAGTGTTTGTTGTATATTCTCGAGGGTAACAGGGACTGGGGATGGGACAGGTGTAGATGGGGACGGGGATGATGCATTATCTTTCTGTTGGGGACCCATGATTCAGAAAACAATCTCAAAAGCCAAATAAAATATTGACAAGATGCAAATACTCTACTTTATGTTGACAATTGTTCAAAACAGCAATTTGGACTATATCACCTAAAGATTCAAGTAAATCACAAAAGTCAAATTGTTGTTCGGGCTGAAAGAAATCTACGGGGTTGTTTTAAGACAATCCCTTAATTTACTTTACAGCATATGCAATTATCAATTGTGGCAAAGTGAAAGTAAAGTCACACAAACAAAGTGCTAGCAAGGGTTTGCTTTAGAAACTTTCAAGATTTCAAAACTACAACACTTTGGGGTTTGGGTTTGGGCACTTTCTTTCTTTTGAGCTTTGCACGGGATTTTCCCTTTATGCAACGTTTAACTTTGGGCTTTTCCTCACTTGGTTTTCTTGTGCAATTCTCTCTTTGTCTTGCCTCTTACTTGTTGACAATTTTGGCTTTTCTCTCGCGTATTTCTCAATCAAGCTTAATTTTCTTTCTTTGGACGGTTTTGCTTGATTGTTGTGAGACTACTGCTCACGGCCTACATGAGACATTGCCCACGGCCTTTAATTGCACAAGTTTGGTTGTATTTGGAATTTGAAAGTTCCTCGTACACAACACGGCTAAACACTATGTAGTGGGAATTCAATTCACAATTACAACAAGATCAAATTGTATACAGTGCAACGTAAGTTTAGAAATTGATCTAAAACAACAATGGGAAAGCTCTTTAACAATGTGGGGCTTAAACAATTCCTAAATTTCAGAATATATCTAAGTCCAACAAGTTGTTTGAAACAATTGAAATCAACAAAAAGATAAAGCTATTAGCATATAGCAAGATTTCAAATGAGCTTTAAAGGTTGTTTTGATCCACACGGTTTTTGGGCAGTTTGTTCTCTCTTCTATTTTCTGTTTTTGATGCAAGTGATCTAACTAATTCTAATATGGATAAATGCAAGTTGGTTGTGTCTAAATGAAGTTTACAAAGGCTGGTCACTAACAACTATTGGAAATTCAGTTTTGATGCTAAGTATGCTATCTTGTTTTGTTTTGTTTTCAAGTGATCTAACCTACTTGTTTTTGTTTGGTTTTTGTTTGTATGATGCAATCAGATTCTAAACTAAATGATACTAGATGCAAGCTCCTATCAAACGTGTGTGAACTAGAACTAGGCAGGTTACTTTGGTTAGCTAATTCTACTTTGTTTTGGTTCTTTGCTTTTCGGTTGTCTTGAGCTAAACTAAACAAACATCTAAACACTTAAACTATGTTGTAAACTAGCCAAACTAAGCTAAAGAAGGCAGCACTAAAACGTTTTGGACAGTTTGCACACAAGTTACTAAAAACAGGATTTTAACTATTTGAATACAAGCTAAAGTTTCAACTAATCTAATTTTGGGTTCAAGTTTTCTGTTTTGAGGACTTAACTAAACTACACTTAAACTACTAGATTAAGGTCTAATGAAGTTCAACTAAGCCAAATAAAACAGCATATAAAACGTCTAAACATATTGGACATAAGAACTAAAAACAGATTCTCTAACTACTACAACTTGATGAATAACCAAACTATCAACTAGCCTATTTTTGTGTTCAAGGTTTTCTGATTTAAGGAGTCAATCAAACTATCATTTAAAACTTTTAGATTAGTGTCTAATGAACAATATCTAAGCTAGATTAAACTAGAACAAGCTGGTTACACACGGTTTTAACTTGAGCTACACATTCAGATTCTAACACACCTAAAACTAGTCTAAGTTGTTTTTGTGGGGTGGTTTTCGGTTTTGCCTCCTAACTAAGTTACCAAACTATAGTATACTATCTAACAAGCACTTGAAAACATAAGCTAACTACCTAAACAAACAGCAAACTAAACGCAATAAGTACAACATACGGTTGGGCAGCATCATAGTATATGCAAGTTTAATCAATGTAAACATGAATAGAAGACTAACCAAGGCTCTGATACCAATTGATGAGCCAAAATGGGGGCTGAAAACGTTTGCCTAGGATGTTGTCTCCTATTCCAAATTGATTCGAACCCAAGCTATGTCAAAGAACATCTCAAGGACACCCTTTGAGCTTTAACCGTTGTTCTTGGCTCAATCTATGCCAAACCTCTTCCTCTTGGCATTCCAACACATCTAAAACCTCAATGAGACCCTAAGATGCTGTAATCCAAATGATGAAGTAAATACAAACAAGTTCTAGGCTGGAACTTGCAAGAAAACCGTTTGGTGGTTTCAAACCTCAACTAAGAAATAGTTGTGAAATCCTTAAGGAAATCTGATTGTTTTTGTATTTGATAAGTGTTGTTCTTTACATTCAGCTTCTAAACTACTTATAACCAACGAAAATACATAAGGTACAAAGTCTAAAATACAAAGTACAAGCCTATGATTAGCATGCTTTCTTTTGGAACAAGTTGGAGCAACTTTTGGTTGACAAGAAGCTGGTTGCTTCTCCTTCTTTCTTTGCTTGTTTTCCAGCCATAATCTGATTGGTTTAAAGATTGAGCTGCTTGGTTGAGTCTTGGCTTTGATTGGTTGTAAGTTGTGGCTTGAATTTTCAACCAATTTTCCTTAATTCATACGGTTCTTGCTTGCTTGAATTCACCCAAGATTCTGATTGGTTCTTGGAGTGTGCAGCTTGGATAAAACTCAGCCTTGATTGGTCTTTACCTAGGTGTTGAATATTCAAACAAAATATCTAAGGAACCAGCCGAAAATCTCATGGATTTTGATTGGATCAAAGATTGAGCAGCTTGCATTCTTCTCCTAACTTGATTGTGATTGGTTAAGTCATTTGAAAGACTTCTTTCTATTGGTTGAAGATGTGATCAGCTTGCTTCCTCTTTGTTTCACCCTTTTAACGTGTGGAAGAAGTCAGATTTTGACATGGTGCTTGTCACCACCTTGCTTGCAAGCCACTTGAACTTCACTTCTTTGTTTGTACAAAAATTCAGGTTTGAGTTTGTATCTTCAAGCTAAACGTGTACCTGAAAGGTTAGGGCAAGAATACAACACAATTATCCTAAAACAAAGTTAACAAACTAAGAATATTAAAAAGAACAAATAAAGATATGTACAACATGCATTTGATACAACTAGATCATAGCTTGTATCATATAAACCCAATGGATGTCATCTTTGCTTGGCTCATCCTCTTCATGCCTGTAAAGGAATGATTCAACACAATGTAATAATTTCTTAGCCATACTCCTTGTTATGGGACCATTGTGGGGCAATGAGGTGTCATCGTCAGTGTTTGCATTTACAAGGTTAGGCTGTAGCTCATCAATAACTTAAGTTCAAATCAAGTATAGAACACTTCCATCTCCCAAAAATCTTTCAATGTTAAGTGCTCTTTGGAGTCTCCTTAACATTGTCCAACAATTGGGGTGTAGAAATTGATGCAACGATACACCATACGTAAAGTAGTCACCTTCCTTTGGGCCGATGAACTAGTCACGTATATCCTTATTATCGCCGGACTTTTTCAATTACTACGATGTGATATATGTGACTTCGACAACTACGTCTTCCTTTGGGCCGACTAATAGCCGTGCGGAGTACATACACACCTGTCACAAACTTAACAATTGCACATGCGATGATATGATTGCCGCACTTTAAGGGGATCATATTAAAGCCATACATTTGCTAAGATGCGTATCCTTTGTTGTGATATATCATGTTTGAATGATTGCAAAATGCATATGTGAGCATGTAGATTGTTGTGATATATTGCAAAATGCATATGTGAGCATGTATATGTGTGTAACGTTTAAAGTATATGTGTGCATGAGATTGAATTTATGAGCTAAATGTGAAATTGATTGAATGAATCAAGATTGAACAAGTTTGATTAAGATCATGAGATTGAACTTGGCCAATTCAATCACATGTCTAAATCAAGACATGTTCAAACTGATCTTAGATGATATATATGCCAATACATGTTAATTATATGATCTAACCAAGCCTTGAAGTCACATGACTTACAATATAAGGCAAATTGCTCGGTTTAGTATCCTATTGCAGGTTTTGGTTCATATCTTGGGCAAATGAACTCCAAATTGAGTGATTCAAAAGCCCACATGATCCTTATTCAATTTAGAATCTAATTGGCTGTGGAAAAGCATGCTTGACACGGATAAAAACTGAGTTGACACGGTGGTGAAGCTTATTGATCTTTATAAGGGTTATTTTGGTAATTTCATCATTTGGACTTCTCATTCTTATTTGGTCTTCTTCCAACGGATTTATATGATCATATGACACATTTATAAGTCATGTCACATCATGGCAAAAATGAATCTGGAGCAGCACCATGTCTAGGTTCATCCTAGGACAAAATTCCTATTTTTGTGCTAAGGGGTATTCTGGTCTCTTCACTTGCCAATGGATCTTCTAATGTGTTATATATTGTTTATATGATGTTTATATGTGTTTATGTCACATATAGTACATGTCCTATATTTATGGAAACGGGCAGCATGGGCAGCATGGTATCTCAATTGGAATTCTTATATTATGGTTATCACATATATGGTTTTCTTGGAATTCTTGGCATTCTTCATATGGTATTCTATGCTACATGTTGAAGACATAAATGACTATATATTATATGGGTGCACACGGTTATTGGCACAAATCATGTTCAAACTTTCAGCTTTTGAACAAGTCAAGGCAAGTTGAAACAAATCCTATTTTGGTGCTGATTTCAAATGGTTATCCTTGCATATATTTCAACGGCTACTTGGGTCAAAATTGGAGCAAAATTTCGTGTGATATATGGTCAAGGTTCAGATTATATTGAGTGACAAAAAGCAAGTCCTACAATGTAGCAAAGTTGGAGAAAAAATCTCTCAACCAAGAAAGCAAAACCAAACGGCTATATGTTCAAAGTTGAAGACTAATTCAAATTCAAAGTCAAGGTGATTTCTATCTATCTTTGAACTATTCTCCAATGCCTTGATTCTAGGCATTCCAACGTCCATTTATTGTTCAAAATGAGGAGCCAAAGTTGTTCAAAATACATGCCAATTCAGCTGCACACATGGCAAGTTATTTACACATGGAAATTGCTGATTGGAGCTGCCTTTTTAAACGTTCAAATGAAGCTGTTTTTCCACCTCATTTCAACGTCTAAATGGGATAAGATGAAGGATAAAAGTTCAGATTGGAAGACCATTTCAAAGCATCAAAAGATCAACTTTATCTTGAAAGTCAAATGCTGAATTTTGAAAGCTAGAAAAGTGCTGATTTTTCTCCATTCTCAAACCATGCCAACGTTCACTTTGAGGAGCCTTTAGGCTGTCCTCTTGGCTATAAATAGCTCCAAAGATGAAGAGTAAAGGCATCCAACGAAAAAGAGCAAGAAAGCAAGCAAGACAAATTAGCTCTTTATCTTCATTCTTCTCTTCTACTCTTCTATATTGAAGAACACATTTGCAGCAAGCTTTATGATTGTATAGTTCTTCATTTCTTGTCATTTCAACACCTTTTAAACGACATATTGTAAGGGAGAAGCTGGTGTATAAAGCTTACTCCTTAGAGGTGAGCAAAAGGTGCAAAGGTGCAAAGGTGAAACAAACTAGTTGCTGTTTGTTTTGGTGAAGTCTCTTGAAGAAGTTGGTGAAAAGCTTCTTCCTTTGGCTTTGTAAGGTGACTTTGGTGTTTGGTGTTTAGTGAAATCCAAGAGAAGGTGTCTCTTGGGACTGGAGTAGGTCACATTGACCGAACCAGGATAATTCCTTGTGTTCTTTACTTATTTCCTGCACTTACTGTTTTCTGGCTGAGAATTACACTAACTTGGCACGCATAATTGAACAAGCAAACAGTCTTAGAATTGCATGAATTTTGGATATATTATACTTCAATGTGTTAGCTTTCATTAGCCGCAAGAATCACTAAATTCTAAGGAGTTTAGCATATTCAAATCGTCTTCACAAAATTGTTGCTACATTCTGTGAACAATTCTGACCAGTGTGCAAAACTTGCTCAATTTGAATAGGTTATCCTGCGAATCTTGAAGTGAGCCTTATATCAAATTAAACTAGACATCATAAGGTTTAATTTGACATAAGATTCATCAAAATAGCACGGGTAGATTTTGAGATATCATCGTTTGAAGTTAAGCTAACATTCTGCCTGAAACTGCCAGAATTGCACACTTTACTTTTCTTGCTTATTTGAACGTGCTAACTTGCTTGGAATTGATTGAATTTTTTATGACATACTATAAACATCCTAAACTTGATCTCTGCCAAGTTTGAGAGCTTGCACAGGTGTATAAGTGGTTCAACCAAAGCACTCAAAACATTGAACTGTTTCTGGAAATTCCAGAACCTGAGGCTAAAGAGGCAAAGGGGTCTTCAAACAAGTTTTTGAAGGTAATTATAGTGTAATTTCCGCTAACCCACTATTCACCCCCCCTCTAGTGGTGCTATACAGGTCCTACATTTGGTATCAGAGCAAGGTTGAGCACCATATTCTTATTTGAGCTGAAAACAGTTTACACTCCAAGTTGCAAAGTTGCTGGAAATTTTCTGGTTGTCTTATATTCTTCATATTTGGTATCTACAACAAGGTGACACTTTCTTTCCTTCTTATAAGTGTTTTAAACGTTTTCTCACACACTAAGAAGCATGTCTAAGTCACACATGAAAATAGAATTAGAAGGCATGTCCACACAAAGACCACCTCTTTTTGATGGAGAAAACTTTAGTCATTGGAAACTTAGGATGAAATTGTTCTTAATGGCTATTGATATAGACTTGTGGTCTATCATTGAAGATGGACCTTATGTGCCTACTAAGCATGTTATAATTGATGGCTTATCACAAGAAGTTGAGAAATATAGAAAAGATTGGAGTGATGAAGATAAAAAGAAAATGAGTCTTAATGCTAAAGCAATGCAATTATTGTTGAATGGTTTAAGTAGGAGCGAATCTGCCTATGTCTCTTCATGTTTAAGTGCAAAGGATATGTGGAAATGTCTTGAAATGAAGCATGAAGGAACTAATCAAGTAAAGGAATCAAAGATTAACATGTTAATGACTACACTTGAAACATTTCATTTACTGCCTAATGAATCAATTGTTGATATGGATTTAAGGCTTACAAACTTATACAACTCACTTGAATCCCTTGGTAAAACGTTTTTGATGAAAGAAAAAGTGCAAAAAGTTTTGAGAAGTTTGCCAATTGAATGGGATGCCAAAGTTAGTGCCATTGAAGAAAGCAAAGATCTTTCTCAAATAAAACTTGATGAATTGATAGGCTCCTTAAAAGTTTATGAAAACAAGTTGAATATAAGAAAGGCTGAAACTAGTAACAAGTCTAAATCACTTGCATTTGTAACAAATGAACCCGAATCATCTAATCAAGCCGAGTATGAAAGTGATGATGAAAGTGATGAAGAAGACATAATGTTGTTAGCTAGGCGTTTAAGGAAGTTTTTCAAGAAAAGACCAACTAAAAGACAAGCAAAATCAGCTGCCCCTATCAATGTGAAATCTAACAAACAAGATGGTAAATGGTATGATAAAGAACTTAAGTGTTATGAATGTGGCAAACAAGGACACATCTCATATGATTGTCCAAACAAGAACAAAAACCGTGACATGGATGAAAAGACAAGGACAAAAACTAGAGTAGAACCTATGCAAAGGAGGAAGAAAGCTCTCAAGGCAAGTTCAAGCACTTGGGATGACACATCTTCATCCGAATCCGAGGAAGAACCTGAAGTTGCACAAACATGTTTGGCTTCAAAGTCTACAAATGAGGTAACATTCGATTCTGACTCTGAATGTGATTTTACTCAAGATGAATTGTTGGATGAATTAGAAAAGTTGCATGATAGATATAAGAAGCTATCCAAGGAGAAGAAAAGAATAGTTGAGGAGAAGAACAAGTTGGAGACGTCTAACTTGAATCTAACTTCTCAACTAGAAGTTCTTCAACTTGAATCATCTAACACTATTAGTTCAATGCAAAATCAGATTAAGGAACTTAAGAACAAACATGAAAATGTGCAATGTGTGCAATGTGTTGATTTCAACGTTTTAAAGTCTAAATTACATGAAATACAAACTGAATTTGAATCATTAAAAGCATGCAACCTAGACTTGAACAAATCTTTAGAACAATTTAAGAATGGTTCCAACATGTTAGACACTCTTATTGCATCTCAAAAGCATGGAAATGACAAACAAGGTCTTGGATATGTTAAAGAAGCTGAATACACACCTAAGGAAACAACATTTGTGTCATCTTCAACCAACATGAAATATAGGCCAAATGCATCTAGAAATGAACCTATTCTGCCCACACCACCTTCATCACAAAGATTGCAAAATGCATCAACATATAGGAAGGTAAATACACCTAGAAACCATGCTTACATGTATACAAGAATGCCTAAACATAGTAGTATGAAATCTGCTCAAGTTATGCCTTATATGCAACAACATGCTTATGTGAAGAACATGACATACTCACGGCCTAAATCAGTTTACAACACACGGCCTAGACACACACAACATTTTGCGTATACACGGCCTAAATTCAATGCTTATACACGGCCAAGATATAACTCATATACATGGCAACATTCAAATGCATATAGAACTTACAATGCTTATTCAACTAGACATAAATGTGCAGCCCCTTTTCCATCATATTCTATGTATCAAAATCCACTATTTGATCATTATATGCAACATGATTTTAACATTTCAAAACCAAGAAAGGTTGTTCAAGTTTGGGTACCTAAAGGTACACTAACATGAACTTAACTTGTCTAACCTTGAAAGGACCCAAAATCAAAGGGTACCTAAGTTGTTATTTACATTTGTAGGTACATAACATCAAAGAAAGACAAGTTGCTGGTTATAACAACAAAGAAGATGAAAAGAACAAAGCCAATTGGATAGTTGATAGTGGTTGCTCAAGGCATATGACGGGCAACAAAAATTTGTTTAGCACACTTAAGAACGTTGCAAAAGGTGGCAAAGTTACCTTTGGAGACAACAACCAAGGCCAAATAATTGGCAAAGGCAAGGTTGGTGATCCAAACAAGTTTGAGATCAAAAACGTCCTACTTGTAAGTAACTTAACCTTTGAGCTTTTAAGTGTTTCTCAACTATGTGACAACAACTTGAATGTTCTCTTCTCCTCCACTTCTTGTAAGATAATGGATAAAAACAATCAAGTTGTGTTAAAAGGAAAACGTGAAGGAAACATATATGTGCTTAACATGGATGATATGCTAAGTAGTAACACAAAATGTCTTGTTTCACATGAATCTGATCCCAATCTTTGGCATAGACGTTTAGGACACATTGGTATATCAACCTTAGAAAAACTACACGCTAAAAGTCTTGTTAAAGGATTGCCTAAACTTAACTTGAATGATTTTCAACTATGTGAATCTTGTATCAAAGGCAAACATGTTAGAGAATCCCTTAAGCCTAAAACCGAGTTCACAACATCAAGAATACTAGAACTCTTGCATATAGACTTATTTGGTCCATGTAGAACAAGAAGCTTAGGTGGAAGTTATTATGTATGTGTAATAGTTGATGATTTCTCAAGATATACTTGGACATTGTTTCTTGCTTCAAAAGATGAAAGTGCATCATCTATAGCTAATCTAATTAGACAACTTGAAAATGAACATGAATCACATGTTATTAAGATAAGGAGTGATAGAGGTGGTGAGTTTAAAAATAGTGAATTAATCAAATTCTGTAATGAAAAGGGTATAAAACATGAATTCTCCCCACCAAGAACTCCTCAACTTAATGGTGTAGTTGAAAGAAAGAATAGGACTATTCAAGAAGTAGCAAGAACAATGATGGTAGAAAACAAAGTACCTAAATTCTTATGGGCTGAAGCAGTAAACACTTCAAGTTATATGATCAACAGACTATCAATAAGAAAGAAATTGAACAAAACACCATTTGAAATCTTAAATGGACGACTCCCAAAAGTAAACTATTTAAAAGTCTTTGGTTGTAAATGCTTTGTATTGAACACAAAAGATAACTTAGATAAGTTTGATCCTAAGTCTGATGAACATATATTTGTGGGATATTCAATGAACTCTAAAGCATATAGATGTTATAATGCACAAACAAGAAAGATAGTTGAATCTATACATGTGAAGTTCAATGAAAATGCATATCTCCAAACAAGTAATCAACATGAAATCTATGTACCAAATGATCAAATACTTCATGATGAAGATGAACTTATCCTACCACCTACAAATGAACAAATTGAAACACCAAATCAAACTCTTGAAATACATGAAGTTCAAACTCCCCCTACACAAGAATATAATGAAGAAAATGTGCCTAACCAACCTATTGAACATCATGAACCTATTGAAGATGCACAACCAAGTAATTGGTGGCAAATAAGAGATAAACAAAAGCATCCTCAAGAACTTATCATAGGAGATGTAAATCAAGGGGTTAGAACACGTAGGCAAATAGATCCTAATGAATATGATCAATGGCATGCACTTATATCCCAAATTGAACCTAAGAATGTGAATGATGCCTTAAACGATGCATATTGGATAGATGCAATGCATGAAGAGTTAAACCAATTTGAAAGAAACAATGTGTGGGATTTAGTACCTAAACCCGAGGATAAATCAATCATTGGAACTAAATGGGTGTTTAGGAACAAAATTAATGAACAAGGGGTTGTAGTAAGAAATAAAGCAAGACTTGTAGCTCAAGGATATAATCAAGAAGAGGGTATTGATTACGATGAAACATTTGCCCCCGTAGCAAGATTAGAATCCATACGCCTCTTATTAGCTTTTGCATGTTATAATAACATCAAATTATTCCAAATGGATGTTAAGAGTGCATTCTTAAATGGCTATATCCAAGAAGAAGTTTTTGTTAAACAACCACCAGGCTTTGAAGATCCAAAGAACCCTAATCATGTATATAAACTTAAGAAAGCCTTATATGGTTTGAAACAAGCCCCCCGTGCATGGTATGAAAGATTTGCCAATTTTTTACTAAGTAACAACTTTCAAAGAGGAACCATAGATAGTACCTTATTCTTGAAAAAGAAAGACAAAGATTTGCTTGTAATACAAATATATGTAGATGACATAATCTTTGGTTCAACTAATCCTAACTTAGTAAAAGACTTTGAAGATTGTATGAAGTCTGAGTTTGAAATGTCTATGGTTGGTGAATTAAACTATTTCTTAGGCTTGCAAATAAAACAAACATCAAGTGGTATACATATCAATCAAGCCAAATACATAAGAGATATGATAAAGAAATTCAACTTTGAAAACTTGAAACCATCTCCAACACCAATGTGTACTTCAACAAAATTAGACAAAGATGAAAATGGTGTTGCATTTGATGAAAAACTATATAGGTCTATGATTGGTTCACTGCTATATCTAACTGCTAGTAGACCTGATATTATGTTTGCAGTATGTATGTGTGCAAGATTTCAAAGTATGCCTAAGTTGTCACACTTTAAAGCTGTAAAAAGAATATTTAGATATCTTCAACATACACCAACATTAGGCTTATGGTATGATAGACAATCTAGTCTAAGTCTACATGCATATTCAGATGCAGATTATGGTGGATGTAGAGTAGATAGAAAGAGCACTAGTGGAACATGTCAATTCCTAGGAAACTCACTAATATCTTGGTTTTCAAAGAAACAATCTAGTGTTGCACTTTCTACTACTGAAGCAGAATATATGGCTTTAAGTCTATGTTGTACTCAACTATTATGGATTAAACAACAACTTTCAGACTTTGAAATACAAGTACATAATATCCCCATCTATTGTGATAGTACAAGTGCTATAAATTTGTCTAAAAACCCTGTACTACACTCTAAGGCAAAGCATATAGAAGTACGTTATCATTTTCTCCGTGATCATGTTAATCTTGGACATATACACATTGCACATGTTAGAACTGATCAACAAGTAGCTGACATATTCACTAAACCCCTTAATCAAGCTATCTTTGAGAATTTACGTGCAAGACTTGGATTAATTGCTTACAACTAACTACTTTCTGGGTATTGCTGAATCAATTCAGTCTTTTGCATAATTTACAAAATTAAGGGGGAGAGACATATGTATATCATGTTAAGGGGGAGATAACACATTAAAAGGAGAGATATATGTATATCATGTTACATGTTAAGGGGGAGAGGTGTTACATGTTAAGGGGGAGATAACACATTAAGGGGGAGCAGCTTAACTTGATACTTGATTTAGATGCTTAATATACACATTACTTGATTTAGATGCTTAATATACACATATGTGGGGTAATTTTGCAAATCATCAAAAGGGGGAGATTGTTGTGATATATCATGTTTGAATGATTGCAAAATGCATATGTGAGCATGTAGATTGTTGTGATATATTGCAAAATGCATATGTGAGCATGTATATGTGTGTAACGTTTAAAGTATATGTGTGCATGAGATTGAATTTATGAGCTAAATGTGAAATTGATTGAATGAATCAAGATTGAACAAGTTTGATTAAGATCATGAGATTGAACTTGGCCAATTCAATCACATGTCTAAATCAAGACATGTTCAAACTGATCTTAGATGATATATATGCCAATACATGTTAATTATATGATCTAACCAAGCCTTGAAGTCACATGACTTACAATATAAGGCAAATTGCTCGGTTTAGTATCCTATTGCAGGTTTTGGTTCATATCTTGGGCAAATGAACTCCAAATTGAGTGATTCAAAAGCCCACATGATCCTTATTCAATTTAGAATCTAATTGGCTGTGGAAAAGCATGCTTGACACGGATAAAAACTGAGTTGACACGGTGGTGAAGCTTATTGATCTTTATAAGGGTTATTTTGGTAATTTCATCATTTGGACTTCTCATTCTTATTTGGTCTTCTTCCAACGGATTTATATGATCATATGACACATTTATAAGTCATGTCACATCATGGCAAAAATGAATCTGGAGCAGCACCATGTCTAGGTTCATCCTAGGACAAAATTCCTATTTTTGTGCTAAGGGGTATTCTGGTCTCTTCACTTGCCAATGGATCTTCTAATGTGTTATATATTGTTTATATGATGTTTATATGTGTTTATGTCACATATAGTACATGTCCTATATTTATGGAAACGGGCAGCATGGGCAGCATGGTATCTCAATTGGAATTCTTATATTATGGTTATCACATATATGGTTTTCTTGGAATTCTTGGCATTCTTCATATGGTATTCTATGCTACATGTTGAAGACATAAATGACTATATATTATATGGGTGCACACGGTTATTGGCACAAATCATGTTCAAACTTTCAGCTTTTGAACAAGTCAAGGCAAGTTGAAACAAATCCTATTTTGGTGCTGATTTCAAATGGTTATCCTTGCATATATTTCAACGGCTACTTGGGTCAAAATTGGAGCAAAATTTCGTGTGATATATGGTCAAGGTTCAGATTATATTGAGTGACAAAAAGCAAGTCCTACAATGTAGCAAAGTTGGAGCAAAAATCTCTCAACCAAGAAAGCAAAACCAAACGGCTATATGTTCAAAGTTGAAGACTAATTCAAATTCAAAGTCAAGGTGATTTCTATCTATCTTTGAACTATTCTCCAATGCCTTGATTCTAGGCATTCCAACGTCCATTTATTGTTCAAAATGAGGAGCCAAAGTTGTTCAAAATACATGCCAATTCAGCTGCACACATGGCAAGTTATTTACACATGGAAATTGCTGATTGGAGCTGCCTTTTTAAACGTTCAAATGAAGCTGTTTTTCCACCTCATTTCAACGTCTAAATGGGATAAGATGAAGGATAAAAGTTCAGATTGGAAGACCATTTCAAAGCATCAAAAGATCAACTTTATCTTGAAAGTCAAATGCTGAATTTTGAAAGCTAGAAAAGTGCTGATTTTTCTCCATTCTCAAACCATGCCAACGTTCACTTTGAGGAGCCTTTAGGCTGTCCTCTTGGCTATAAATAGCTCCAAAGATGAAGAGTAAAGGCATCCAACGAAAAAGAGCAAGAAAGCAAGCAAGACAAATTAGCTCTTTATCTTCATTCTTCTCTTCTACTCTTCTATATTGAAGAACACATTTGCAGCAAGCTTTATGATTGTATAGTTCTTCATTTCTTGTCATTTCAACACCTTTTAAACGACATATTGTAAGGGAGAAGCTGGTGTATAAAGCTTACTCCTTAGAGGTGAGCAAAAGGTGCAAAGGTGCAAAGGTGAAACAAACTAGTTGCTGTTTGTTTTGGTGAAGTCTCTTGAAGAAGTTGGTGAAAAGCTTCTTCCTTTGGCTTTGTAAGGTGACTTTGGTGTTTGGTGTTTAGTGAAATCCAAGAGAAGGTGTCTCTTGGGACTGGAGTAGGTCACATTGACCGAACCAGGATAATTCCTTGTGTTCTTTACTTATTTCCTGCACTTACTGTTTTCTGGCTGAGAATTACACTAACTTGGCACGCATAATTGAACAAGCAAACAGTCTTAGAATTGCATGAATTTTGGATATATTATACTTCAATGTGTTAGCTTTCATTAGCCGCAAGAATCACTAAATTCTAAGGAGTTTAGCATATTCAAATCGTCTTCACAAAATTGTTGCTACATTCTGTGAACAATTCTGACCAGTGTGCAAAACTTGCTCAATTTGAATAGGTTATCCTGCGAATCTTGAAGTGAGCCTTATATCAAATTAAACTAGACATCATAAGGTTTAATTTGACATAAGATTCATCAAAATAGCACGGGTAGATTTTGAGATATCATCGTTTGAAGTTAAGCTAACATTCTGCCTGAAACTGCCAGAATTGCACACTTTACTTTTCTTGCTTATTTGAACGTGCTAACTTGCTTGGAATTGATTGAATTTTTTATGACATACTATAAACATCCTAAACTTGATCTCTGCCAAGTTTGAGAGCTTGCACAGGTGTATAAGTGGTTCAACCAAAGCACTCAAAACATTGAACTGTTTCTGGAAATTCCAGAACCTGAGGCTAAAGAGGCAAAGGGGTCTTCAAACAAGTTTTTGAAGGTAATTATAGTGTAATTTCCGCTAACCCACTATTCACCCCCCCTCTAGTGGTGCTATACAGGTCCTACATCCTTATGGTTCTATACACAATTGCAGTTTATCAACTAAGATGAAGATTTATGTTTGACCGTAATGTATGCATCCAGACATACGCCTGCTTGAACCCTTGCATTTTCTTCCAATTTTGAGACGCCACTGAAATTCTCAAAATCAAGAAAATAACGCCTCATTGATAATTCTGAAGACCAATGAAGCTTTATCAATCAAATATGCTTGTGACATAATTTAATGTTGAAAACTTCATTGTTGATCTATCACAAGCAAATATATTTGATATGATTATCAAAATGGGTTCATGTCGGTCAAACCGTCCAGTCAAACTGATTAAACTGTATAATTACACTAGATAATGTTAAACATATCTATATTAACTTATGTGTTGCAAGTGCAGTAAGCTGAACATTTAGAAAGGCAATGTTAATCATTTTTTTCGTTTTCTGTTTAAACGAAATGCACCAGTGCCTATTTATCTATAATAGGAGATACATTGTTCATTGCTTTACAAGTGGATTTCATATGATATGTTTATGCCTATATAATTTGCTGTATATATACACTGCAGTATATTAGTGGCAAGAGGTTATTAACATTTCCGTTACCTACATTTATTAAAATTAATGTATGAAAACGTTTCATATATTAATATAACGGAAATTGAAACGTTTACAATTGAATTTCCACTTGATTGAATTGGAATGTTTCACTTTAATATGTTTAATATATAAAGGTGTGAAGTGCAAGTGCTGAGATTTTGAAAGTGTGGAAAAGGATATTCTTTTGCTTTGGTTTTTAATAAAGAATTGCTGAAACCTTCAGTAACTTTATTGTTCCGGTGGCTTCATTTTACATGCATATGACATTTGTTTAAAACACAGCGCTGAAATGTCGTATGTGAGGAATTGCTTTTATTATGCATACAGCATTTAGTACGTGACATTGTTTTTAAGCACAGTTTTATAAAATGTTGCATTTGCTGTTAGAATTGTTATTAACACTTCTCACGTACATATGTTATGAAGACCTGCATTTTACTAATTTTTCTGTGTAATTTAGTAATTATGCATGTATTCCTAATATGCATACTTTAAGCGCCGGGAAAAAAAATTATTTGGCATTCAAGGTCATTTTCATTAACCATAAATTTTTTGGATTGAGCCCACTGGCAATTAGTTTCCATGTTGAAGTGGTGGTGCTATCTTTGGTAACATGGGTTATTTGGAAGGAGTATACAAGTATATGCTTTGGGGATAATTGCTTTTCATACAGGAGAATATTTGGACGAGTGCGTGATCATATCTATACATGGTGTGCGTCTATACAGGGATATAAGTTCGCACAAACTATGCCTCATTTGGTAGCAAGGAATTTCTCTACCCCTTTGTGACCGCATCGTCATATAATAGTTCGCTTGGTATTACCTCTGACAAGTATGTTAGAGCTTAACGTGGATGCATCAGTAAGCCATACTACAGTGGTAGCCGGGGCTGTGCTTCGAAATTCTCAATGTGATTTTGTCTCTGCTATGTGTTTCCCACTGCCATCATCATCTCCCTTAAGGGCTGAGTTGAGGGCTCTTCAGTATGCTCTCATTTATTATGCTCGAGTGCATGATCAACTACTCATTGAGACGGATTGTCGTATGTTGCTACATTATCTCTCTACACCTTAGCAATATACGAGTTCTTTGGCGTCAGATCTACAGAACACAATATAGTTCATGCGTCTTAATGCAGCGACAATGTCCTACTGTCCACGGGAGTCAAATACAGCTGCACATATATTATCTAGATATGGTTATCAATTGGCAGGTTTGACTCTTTATGTGTCTTTCGATGATTTACCTTGCGAGGTGTGTGGAGCGATTAAGTTGGATACTTTTGTTCCAAATATCCGTCATTGATTCTTTGTGTCTCCCAATGGGTTGGCGAGTTCATCATATAGTTGCCTATGTCAACCTTTGGCATAGGAAACATCGATATGGTCTTTCTCCTATTCATTTGTCTTACGGCAGATTCCATGTTGCTATTTGCTTAACAATGTTTCACTTAATGTGTTTCATGAGGCGATATCTGCTGATGTATACTCTCAAGACCATAGTCAATACACTTTTGAATGGATGGGTTTGTCTTCCAATATATTGGCATTGCTATTACGCTGTTGTCTGTATCATTGGTTGGTACAGGTAACTTGGGTACGTAATTATTTCCTTATATTTACCTATATTGCTTTCATAGACGTCTCACTACATTTCTTTGTTACTCATCATTCTTTCTACTGTGCTTGAGATTGGGCAACAATGGTCTGAATGGAGCAGCAAAAGACGTCACCTTGGCGACTCAATAAACAGCTGGTTTTATATATTGCTTGCCTGTATTCATTATGAATGCAGGCAACATCGGTATGCTCATCGTCACATTATTATTCATTATCCGTGTATTTTCATTGATTTATTAATTTTGCGCTCATTGTGTGGCATATTTTACTGGCGAGTGATCGATGGCATGGCAAAGTCTCCGTAGCATGGCGCAGGATATCAGCACGTCACAGCATTAGCATTAGCATTAGACTTGTCTTTGTACAGTTTTGATAATTCTTTAGTCATTTACATTGGGCAGCTCACACCTAATTTTATGCAGGTTTACATGTATATCTTACATTCATTACATTTATTGGTCAGTAGGAGAGTCTCCTACATAATATGTAACCACGGTATTCCTCCACCACAAGTGAGGGCTTATTCTTAATAAAATAACCGGACGGTACTGCCCGTCCTTCACCTAAATATATATATGTCTTAGTGATTTTCAATGGTAAAAAAATATTTTTCTAACCGGAGTTATGAATAGAGAAGATTCAAATCAGCCTTTCTGGAAGGAAAAATTCCTTGCAGGATTAACAAATTTGTTAGGAGAAAAAATTCGTAGTAAAATTAGAGAAAATTAAGGACAACAAATAATTTCTTATTCAAATTATACTTATGGAGAATTAATAAGTTTTATACAAAAAGAATGAAGGTGTTATATCCTTGTGGAGAGACAAGAGGAATGGAAATAAAGATTGGAACAAGCTAGATGTGATTACCTTGTTTCTTCTTGTATTCAAGGCTTGAGGATATTTGCAAATGGGAGAAGAATTTCCTTCCTTGTCCTAGAGAAACTCTCGGTCAGTGGGTGTAATTTTAGAGAGGGGATAAGGGTGGGAAAAGAATGCTCTAGAGAGGATCCAAATATGAAGGGTGATCTTGCAAAATGAAAAATTTATCATTCTTGGAGCATGTCTTGGCCGAAAGCATAGGTGGAGGTAATGATGAAGACTTCTTGGAGTAGGGAGATAAAGAAAAGAAAAGGTTGTGTGTTGTACCCAACAAAAAAATCAGTTTGTATCTCCGACTCTTATGAAGTGGTTTAATAAAATAGCAGTCCCTCCAAGTGCATTTTATTAAATTTCATTATTTCTTCTTCAATTAAATTTCCTTAAAGTAAATATTATAAGAAATGATATAATTATATAAGTATGGTTCATGAAGCAAGAGCAATGACAATTATACACTTCCAACCCTTTTAGAAAAAAAATCGGCCTACATAGAGCTTTGGAGACTCTAGAACCATCTTTACTTCTAATGCCCAACTAACTACTTTATTAGCCTCTTAAAACCATTCTCAAAAGCTTACACATGTAGTAAATAGTCTCATGATTATGCTCCAAGATTTTGAAGAGTCTTCTTCTCTTTTTATTAAGGACGGCCGAATACCCCCTTTTTGGCATTCCATGAATCCTACTTCAAGATTACACTAGAAACTTCATCTCATTCCTCTCTCAAAATCCTCTCAAAGACTCACCCCAAGCAAACCCCTAAAGGTCTCTTGCATACTTAGACTACTCCTCATCACTTCATTTCGGCAAGCTTGGACTAAGGAGATTCAAGACCATTATCTTCTTAAGCTCTCAAACTCATCTAGGTAAGTTGCATTGTAAATTCCAGAGTGAATTCCAAGTTGAAATTGTAAAGCTCACCTTGTGCCTCTTTCCTTCTATAAAACCGTGAACCCCCTAATGGTCACTAGGTGAAGATTTTTCAAGCTATTAGATGGTGCTAGCATCTTGGTGGGTTGGACCTCTTTCAATATCCATTTAAGTTCTATTTTGGTAAGGAAATATAGCCTTAATCTAGCTCTTTTGTTCATTAAAATGGTAGCTGATGTTCACCGTTATTCCCCCCTCCCAAAATTGTATGTTCCTTGGTGAAGTTGGAGGAAACTTCAATCCATTTCAACCCAAGGCTCAATCTAGGAAGAATTGCTAAGCTCAAGAAAGGCAAGTATACTCTAGACACTCTTGACTTATTTGTGAAATTGTATACTTGAATGTCTAGTTATTTTAAGTTTTGAACATTAGATGAAGTACTAAGTGTAAAGCATGAGAAATTGGATGTTTTATAAGGGAAATTGTTGGCATGTTGAGTGATTATCTCTATGGATATGTTATGCGCCTAAATTAAACATGATATGAGACCTATTATTCACGAAAATGAGCTGTTTTGGTGATTAGTTGAAAAGTGAACTAATTCTTGTTAGGAATAGACTTTATGAGGGATAAAGTGTATGAAAATGTCATGTTATACGTGTGGTTTATGGGGCTGTTTGGCATGGGGGTATTGTGTAGTTTAAAGAATACCATGAGACCTGAAATGCTCATGTTAGAATGTGTACTTGGTAGTAAGCAAGTTATTTTAGGAGTTGGAGTTGGTTTGGGAAATGTTTGAAGAGTAATAGTGTTGATGTGTAAGATTCTCTGAAACAGGACAGTTTCGGTAGCAACTTGCTTGGCCTTAAAATGAACCTTAGAAATGTGTAATTGAGCTAAATCGTGGTGTGCTGGTAGCTTGATATGTGTAGTGAGTTTGTGGTGGAAATTCTGCAAAAGAGCTTGTGGTTTCAGCAAAGGAATCAGCCAAGAGATCAGGGGCAACAAAAACAGCAGCTCGCTATTCCAGTCTGTCCTCATTGCCAAAAGAACCATGTGGGAGAATGCTTTATACATGCAGGGAAGTGCTTTGTTTGTGGTAAGGTGAGTCATGTGCTTAAGAATTGTCCAGAAAAAGGAACTGCGTATTTTGGTTGTGGAAAAGTCGGCCATCTGATCAAAAATTGTCCGGAAAAAAGAGCCCAGCAGCATCAACCAAGAAACCAACGTCAAGGAGTGAATGCAAGAGTCCACGTTATAACAGATACTGCTGCTGATGAAGCCACTGATGTTGTGACTAGTATGTTTTAAGATTTATGCAATATCTATATTTTGCAAAATATTGTTGTTTCTTTTTGCTTAGTCAATTTTGCATGATTCAGGAACTATTTTAGTATGTAGTATGCCTGCAAATGTGTTGTTTGATAGTGGCGCTAGCCACTCATTTATATCAAGGAAGTTTGCGAAGAATATTGATCATAGCACCGTCCAGCTTGGGACGCCATCTAGAGTTCATGCGGCTGGTGATCACGTGCTTGTTTCTCACCAATTGTACAAGAGCTGTGAGATTGAGTTCGACGGGTAGCGGTTTGCAGCAGATTTGATTCCAATAACTATGAGCGACTTTCACATAATTCTTGGAATGGATTGGCTCTCCAAGAATTGCGCGCACATTGATTGTCATGAAAGGCGGGTTACCATTAAGGACCCAGCACGTGAAGAAGTAACTTTTCATGGAGGTTCAAAATTGAATAAATTCCCCAAGAATGTCTATGTGAATGCGGCCCGTGCCCGTCGTGCGTTGAAGAAAAGACATGAAGGATTCTTAGTTTATGCTTTAAGAATCGATCAAACGCCATTCGATCTTTCTCAAGTCCCGGTAGTTCAGGAGTGTCCTGATGTTTTTCTGGAGGAATTGCCGGGCCTTCCTCCAGATCAAGAGATTTCATTTGAAATCAATCTAATTCCGAGGAGCCGAGCCTATATCAAAGGCACCCTACCGAATGGCGCCTGCTGAATTGAAAGAACTAAAAGAGCAGTGGCGTGAGCTATTAGAGAAGAAACTTATCCACCCAAGCGTCTCGCCTTGGGGTGCTCCTATATTATTTGTAAAGCAAAAGGATGGAAGCATGCGCTGTGCATAAATTATAGAGAGCTCAACAAGATTACGATAAAGAATAAGTACTCGCTGCCTAGGATCGATGATCTGTTTGACCAGCTTCGGGTAAGCAATTAATAAGTTTCCTTTCGATAAAATTCTGTTTTGATCTCTGTCTAAAGGTAACTTGGTGCAGGGAGCACGAGTCTTTAGTAAAGTTGATCTGTGCTCTGGATATTTTCAGTTAAAGATCAAACCCGAGGATATTCCAAAAACCACGTTTAGGACGCGTTATGGGCATTACAAATTCTTTGTGATGCCATTCGAATTGACAAACGCTCCTGCTGCATTTATAGACCTTATGAATCAAGTATTTCAGGAGCAGCTAGAAAAATTTGTTGTGATTTTTATTGATGATATATTGATCTATTCGCCATATGAAGAATCCCATGCAACCCATTTGAGGATCGTTCTTGATATCTTACGAAAGAAGTAGTTGTATGCCAAATTTAGTAAATGCGAATTTTGGCTGCACAGTGTATCACTTCTTGGCCATGTCATATCTAAGGATAGGATATCAGTAGATCCCAAAAAGATTAAAGCTATCACGAATGGCCAAGGCCAACGAATGTCACAGAGGTGCGGAGCTTTCTTGGTCTCGCTGGCCATCTTAAATTCATTGAAGGATTTTCCAAGATTGCTATGCCTCTCACTGGACTGACGCAGGAAAAGACAAAGTTTGAATGGAATTCGGACTGCGAAAGGAGCTTTGCAAAGTTGAAAGAGAAGTTGACATCTACTCAAGTTTTGGCTCAACCTGTCCCTGGTGAGAGTTTTGTGGTGTATAGCAATGCCTCGAAAAACAGCCTCGGATGTGTATTAATGCAGAAAGATCGAGTGGTCGTATATGCATCTCGTCAACTAAAGCCGTTTGAACAAAATTATCCAGTCCATGACCTTGAGCTTGCAACCATAGTTTTTGCCCTAAAGATATGGAGACATTATCTGTATGGTGAAAAGTGTGAAATCTTTACCGATCACAAAACCCTTAAGTACCTTTTCACCTAGAAAGAGCTAAATATGAGCCAATGCTGATGGCTAGAGCTGATAAAAGATTATGATCTCTCAATCCAGTACCATCCAGGAAAAGCTAATAGAGTTGCCGATGCTTTGAGTCGAAAAACAAACCATCCACATCAACCACCTTTGCAGCATGATATGGAAGAGTTTGATCTTGAAGTGGTCGATTCCATTGATGATGTTCTTTTTACGTTGGTCTTAATTCCTTCATTAATTGATAAAATTAAAGAGGCTCAAGGAAAGGATGAAGCTTTAAAGAAGATCAAGGATAAGTTGAAAATGAAGCCATCTGATGATTTCGAGAACCGCGGTGATGACAGCATATGGTTCAGGGGTCGGTTATGCGTACCAAGGATGATGTTATAAAGAATGAAGTCCTTCAGGAAGCCCATGGTTCCCGCATATCTATTCATTCAGGAGCCAACAAGATGTATCAAGACTTAAAGCACAAGTTCTGGTGGCCTGGCATGAAGAAGCAAATTGCTGAATTCGTGGAGAAATGTCTTATTTGCCAAAGGGTGAAAGTGGAGCATCAAAGACCAGCAGGATTGTTGCAGCCCATTGAAGTTCCTAAGTGGAAGTGGGATCATGTCACTATGGACTTCGTGACTGACCTACCAAAGACAAGGAATGGATATGATGCTATTTGGGTTGTGGTTGATCGTCTGACGAAGTCCGTCCATTTCATGGCCATGTCAATCAAAGCCTCTATGGAGAAATTGGCTTCCGTGTATATTGATCAGATTGTATGCTTGCACGGAGTACCCATGAGTATTGTGACCGCGACCCTCACTTCACTTCTCGATTTCGGACAGCCTTCCAGAAAGCGATGGGCACTGAAATTCGGATGAGTTCAGCATTTCATCCTCAAACTGATGGTCAATCAAAAAGAACAATCCAAACACTGGAGGAATCATTAGTGCTTGTATCCTTGATTTTGGAGGAAGTTGGGACAAAAGTCTTAAGTTGCTTGAGTTTTTTCCTACAATAATAATTATCACCAATCCATTGGAATGGCCCTTATGAAGCGCTATATGGAAGAAAGTGCCGATCTCCACTTTATTGGGATGAAATTGGAGACAAGATTTTTGCAGGACCCGACCTAGTGGAGGAAACACGAGAGAAAGTCATGATTGTCAAGCAAAGGTTAAAGGCAGTTCAAGATAGAAGCAAAGTTTGGGCCGACGAAAGGCGTCGACCATTTGAATTCCAAGCAGGTGAGAAAGTGTTTTTGAAGGTCTCGCCATCGAAGGGCATAAGAAAATTTGGCATAAAAGGTAAACTGAGTCCAAGATTCATTGGGCCATATGAAGTTCTTGAAAGGATTGGAGAAATTGCCTAACAGTTAGCACTACCGCCATCCCTGTCTCAGCTGGACGATGTATTTCACGTATCCCAGCTTCACCGGTACATGCACGAACCCAACCATATCATCGAGGAACAAGCATTGAAGATTGAAGCCGATGTATCTTATGAAGAAGAGCCTGAGAGGATTATTGATCGGAAAGAAAAGGCCCTAAGAAAGCGATCTATTCCTATGGTTAAGGTGCAATGGAAGCATCACTCTGTTGATGAAGCCACTTGGGAGACTGAGGAAAGCATGAGGAGCTCATACCCACATCTCTTTGACTAATGCTCATAAGTTTCGAGGACGAAACTTGTAATAAGGGGGGAGGATGTTGTACACAACAAAAAAATCATTTTGTATCTCTGACTCTTATGAAGTGGTTTAATAAAATATCTATCCTTACAAGTGCATTTTATTAAATTTGATTATTTCTTATTCAATTAAATTTCCTTAAAGTAAATATTATAAGAAATGATATAATTATATAAGTATGGTTCATGAAGCAAGTGCAATGACAATTATACCCTCCCAACCGTTTTAGAAAAAAAATCTGCCTACATAGAGCTTTGGAAACTCTAGAACCATCTTTACTTCTAATGCCCAACTAACTACTTTATTAGCCTCTTAAAACCATTCTCAAAAGCTTACACATGTATTAAATAGTCTCATGATTATGCTCCAAGATTTTGAAGAGTCTTCTTCTTCTTTTTATTAAGGACGGCCGAATTCCCCCTTTTTGGCATTCCATGAATCCTACTTCAAGATTACACTAGAAACTTCATCTCATTCCTCTCTCAAAATCCTCTCAAAGACTCACCCCAAGCAAATCCCTAAAGGTCTCTTGCATACTTTGACTACTCCTCATCACTTCATTTCGGCAAGCTTGGACTAAGGAGATTCAAGACCATTATCTTCTTAAGCTCTCAAACTCATCTAGGTAAGTTGCATTCTAAATTCCAAAGTGAATTCCAAGTTGCAATTGTAAAGCTCACCTTGTGCCTCTTTCCTTCTATAAAACCGTGAACCCCCTAATGGTCACTAGGTGAAGATTTTTCAAGCTATTAGATGGTGCTAGCATCTTGATGGGTTGGACCTCTTTCAATCTCCATTTAAGTTCTATTTTGGTAAGGAAATATAGCCTTAATCTAGCTCTTTTGTTCATTAAAATGGTAGCTGATGTTCACCGTTATTCCCCCCTCCCAAAATTGTATGTTCCTTGGTGAAGTTGGAGGAAACTTCAATCCATTTCAACCCAAGGCTCAATCTAGGAAGAATTGCTAAGCTCAAGAAAGGCAAGTATACTCTAGACACTCTTGACTTATTTATGAAATTGTATACTTGAATGTCTAGTTATTTTAAGTTTTGAACATTAGATGAAGTACTAAGTGTAATGCATGAGAAATTGGATGTTTTATAAGGGAAATTGTTGGCATGTTGAGTGATTCTCTCTATGGATATGTTATGCGCCTAACTTAAACATGATATGAGATCTATTATTCACAAAAAGGGGCTGTTTTGGTGATTAGTTGAAAAGTGAACTAATTCTTGTTAGGCATAGACTTTATGAGGCATAAAATGTATGAAAATATCATGTTCTACGTGTAGTTTATGGGGCTGTTTGGCGTGGGGGTATTGTGTAGCTTAAAGAATACCATGAGACCTGAAATGCTCATGTTAAAATGTGTACTTGGTGGTAAGCAAGTTGTTTTAAGAGTTGGAGTTGGTTTGAGAAATGCTTGAAGAGTAATAGTGTTGATGTGTAAGATTCTCTGAAACAGGACAGTTTTGGTAGCAACTTGCTTGGACTTAAAATGAACCTTAAAAATGTGTAATTGAGCTAAATTGTCCCGATCTTTCTTCACTCTCCAAACGTCCCTCAAGCCTTGAATGTGATGGACAATGGTGCCAAGCAACCACCTTCCTTTCAAGCCTCCAAATCCGTTTGGTTGGGTGTGTTTCAATCCTCCCAATCCAACCAGTCACTCCTAATCCTTGGATTGTGGATCACCAACAAGGAACACACAATCCTTAATTGGGTCTAGCCTTGATTTAGATATGTGTAAACCAAAGGAAAAACACAAACTTTTATTCAAGAAACTCAAGAACAAAAGATAACATAAAACCGTAGGGTTTGTAGTTCAAAGATGAAAATAGTCTAACTAACTAAAGAAATGCTAAGTGGTCAATATATTTGATTACAAGTCTTGTTGACCACTCCCAAAAAAACGTCTAGGGCATCTTGGAGTTGCCATGTTTGCGCCATTTCCTTCCTTGAGATGCAAAATCTGAATTTGTTATTTTAGGTAAGCTTCTCTCTCTTGGCAAATCCACAATTATTGTCTCAATCACCAATTATTGCATTATTAACCATCCTTCTAGAACTTGCCTTGTGCATCCATTTGCCTCCATTAAACGCCATTCACCCTTCCTTGTGACACAAGATCTAATTTTGGTAACTTTCTCTTGCTTGAATTATCTCCTTAATTGCTCCAAATCTTCAATTATGACTCCATAATTCATTCCAATCATACCAATCTGATTTATGACATTCTAGAAGGTTTCTTAATTGCATTTGGTGATGGTAGGCGGCTGTCCCTCTCTTCAAGAAAACCAAAACCCTAATTTGCACAATTGGGCTTGTTTTGGACTTCTTTCTTGCAGCTCTTGTATCTATGTTTGTGGACTGATTTTGACAAAACCCAAAACATGAAAGATGCTCCAAATTAAGTCTACTTCAAGGTCCAGCTGGTTCCATGCACTCCCAATCTCGTTTGAAAGCCCAAAATCACAAAACAGCCTTGTATGGACAAGCTTGGTCCAAATCTGAGAAGCCCTCTTTTCCAAAGCTCAAGACGTTTGATCCAAGACTTGTAACACCTACAAAACACACTCGTACACCAAACATAAGTATTCTAAACAAACTTTAAAAGAAGCAAACGAAAAGACAACTAAAAGCCACAGAAACGGCACCAACAAGCGGACTGACTATCATTGGATAATCAGCTCTTAAGCTCAACAATGAGCACCCATTTAGGAGGAACATCCATTGGTTCATCTTGCACATGTTTGGTTAGGAAGGAGCCAACATCAAAACCAAGTTGGAAACCAAGGTGAAGACAATTAGTCCTCTTGGTTTGGCTCCTTGTCAAAGGCCCCTTATGGTTAAGGACACCTTGTGCAAGCTCATCATTAGGGGGCTGTTCCTCAGCCTCATCAATCCCCCCCTCCTCAAAAGGATTCGCCCTCGAATCATCAAGATAAAAATGCTCAAAAGGGGAAAGATCACTTACATTGAAGGTGTTGGAAACTGAACCATACCTGTCTGGAGGAAGATCAAGCACGTAAGCATTTGGACCAACCTTTTGAATGACCTTAAAAGGTCCATCTCCTCTAGGCATAAGCTTGGACTTCCTCTCCTTAGGAAACCGTTCCTTCCTTAAATGCAACCAAACAAGATCTCCAGGGTAAAACACAACATCTTTTCTATGCTTGTTAGCTTGTTTGGCATACTGTTTATTCTTTCTTTCAAGTTGGAGTTTAACCTTTTCATGCAACTTTTTGATCATTTCAGCTCGTTGTTTACCATCCATGCTAGTACGCTCATCAATTGGAATAGGCAACAAATCAAGTGGGGAGTGGGGTAGAAAACCATAGACAACTTCAAAAGGGGAATACAAAGACCCACTATGAACAGCCCTATTGTAAGCAAACTCAATATGTGGTAAACATTCTTCCCAATTTTTCAGATTGCTTTGGATTAAAGCACGCAACATTTGTGACAAGGTCCGATTTACCACTTCAGTTTGGCCATCTGTTTGTGGATGTGCAGTAGTAGAAAACAAAAGCTTAGTTCCCAACTTGCTCCAAAGTACACGCCAAAAATGACTCAAGAATTTACTGTCCCTATCACTAACAATTGTTTTAGGCATGCCATGCAACCGAACAACTTCTTTAAAGAATAGATTTGCAATGTAAGAAGCATCATCTACTTTGTGACAAGCAATAAAGTGTGCCATCTTGGAGAATCTGTCTACCACAACAAAGACACTATCTCTACCACCTTTTGATCTAGGTAAGCCAAGAACAAAGTCCATAGAAATGTCCTCCCAAGGTGCACTAGGTACATCCAAGGGTGTGTACAAACCATGAGGTTGTGTTTTGGACTTAGCTTGCCTACAAGTGATGCAACTACTACAAGCCTTTGCAACATCTGATTTCATGTGAGGCCAAAAGAAATGTTCCTTTAAAGTTTCTAAAGTTTTAAAAACTCCAAAGTGTCCCATTAGCCCGCCCCCATGTGCTTCCTTAACCAGCAATTCACGCATTGATCCCTTAGGAATGCATAATCGTTTCTCCTTAAACAAATAGCCATCATGCAAATAAAATTTACCAAAAGGAGAATCAACACATGCATCATAAATGGAAGCAAAATCAGAATCATCCTTATACAATTCCTTAACAAATTCAAAGCCAAGCAAGTGTGACGACAACTTAGTAATCAAAGTATACCTTCTAGACAAAGCATCAGCAACTATGTTATCTTTTCCTTGCTTATACTTAATGACATAAGGAAATTGCTCAATAAACTCAACCCACTTTGCATGCCTCTTATTCAGTTTTCCTTGACTTTTAAGGTACTTCAAACTTTCATGATCAGTATGAATGACAAACTCTTTGGGTTGCAGGTAGTGTTGCCAAGTTTGTAAGGACCTTACCAAAGCATACAACTCCTTATCATAAGTAGGGTAGTTCAATGCAGCACCTTTCAACTTTTCACTAAAATAAGCAATAGGATGCTTACCTTGGGTTAGAACAGCTCCAATTCCTACGCCACTTGCATCACACTCTATCTCAAATGTATCATCAAAGTTTGGCAACTTCAAGATAGGTGCTGTAGTGAGACGTCTTTTAAGCTCATCAAACGCCCTTTGTTGGGCTTCTCCCCAATGGAACCCAACCTCTTTCTTGGCTATCTCATTCAATGGTGCGGCTAAAGTTGAAAAGTCTTTGACAAACTGCCTATAAAAACCTGCCAAACCATGAAAGCTCCTCACTTCGCCCACACTCTTTGGTGTAGGCCATTCAAGGATGGATTTCACCTTGTCTTGATCCATTTCAATCCCTGCAGAACTGATTACAAAACCAAGAAAAACAACTTTGTCCAAACAACAAGAACATTTCTTAAAGTTAGCATAAAGTTTTTCTTTTCTTAGCTTTTCAAAAACAGCTCTTATGTGATCTAAATGCTCTTCTAAGGACTTAGAATAGATCAAGATGTCATCAAAATAAACCACAACAAACTTCCTAATAAAAGCTCTCAAAACTTCATTCATTAGTCTCATGAATGTACTAGGTGCATTAGTTAACCCAAAAGGCATAACTAGCCATTCATACAATCCAAATTTAGTTTTAAAAGCTGTTTTCCATTCATCACCCTCTCTTATCCTCACTTGAAAATAACCACTTTTCAAATCAATTTTTGTATACCATCGTGAACCATGCAACATATCAAGCATATCATCAAGTCTAGGAATGGGATACCTATACTTTACCGTGATTTTGTTGATGGCCCTACAATCTGTACACATCCTCCAAGTGCCATCTTTTTTTGGAACAAGGATGACTGGCACTGCATTTGGGCTCATACTTTCCCTTACCTTCTCTTTGGCTAAGAGATCCTCAACTTGCCTTTGTATTTCCTTTGTTTCCTCCGGATTGGCCCTATAAGCTGGCCTATTAGGTAGGACAGCCCCTGGAATAAAGTCAATGTGGTGCTCAATCCCTCTTAAAGGTGGCAACCCGTGTGGCTCCTCCTCGGGAAACAAATCTGCAAATTCTTCCAACAAAGAAACAACACCACTAGGCAAGGTAGACGGTAAGTCATTCTTAGAAAACAAGCATTCAACACTATCTTTGTAAAGCATCACCAAAACAGTTTTATTATCATACAATGCATGTGTAACTTCACGAGATTTTGCAAAGAAAGCATGCTTCTTAGGTGGACGTGAAATTTGTGGGGTGGATGCTTGTGAAAGTGTTTGAAGCGTGGGTGAGGGTGGACTGATTTGGGCCGTGGGTTGTGTACCCTTGGCCGAGGAGTTTGTGGCCTCCAAAAGGCTTCTTCTCTCCTTTTTAAGAACCTCTAAGAACCTTTTTTCAGCCTCCTTTTCCTTAGGATCTGAATGGTTCTTTTTCATCCTCTTAGCATCCTCATAAACTTTATGTGGAGACAATGCATGCAACTTAAACTTTTTGCCATTAAAAGTAAAAGCATACATGTTCAATCTACCATCATAAATAACATGCTTGTCAAACTGCCAAGGTCTACCTAACAAAATATGACTAGCATGCATAGGAGCTACATCACACAAAATTTCATCTTTGTAGCCGCCAATAGATAAAGAAATCAGAACTTGTTTAGACACATGAATCTCACCACAATCATTTAGCCAAGATAACCTATAGGGATGGGAATGATCAATCATAGGTAAATCTAGCTTTCTAACAAGTTCAATACTTGCAACATTAGCACAAGAACCACTATCAATAATTAAAGTGCAAGTTTTGCCTTTTACCAAACAATGGATGTGGAAAATGTTCTCCCTTTGCAAGCTTTCTTCTTCTTCCTTCATGTGTGCACTTAAGGCTTTTCTTACCACAAGAAAGTCCTTATAAGCACCCTCTTCATCACTCTTTATCTCTTCAGCTGAGTCCTCTTGGTATTCTTCCTTTGTGGCTTCTTCTTCCTCCTCTTCGGAATAGAATTCATTTGTCTCCTCAAGGTACAACACTTTCTTGGCATTAGGGCAGTCCCTTGCATAATGCCCTCTCCCTCTACATTTAAAACACTCAATCTCCCTTGTCCTTGGAGGGTTTGCGGTTGCCTTGCCTTTGCCTTTGTCATTTTGACCTAGATTTGCACCATTGGTCCTTTGGGTGAAGTGTGGTTTATTTGGAGCGTTAGGGCTGTTTTGGCCGAGGGTGTTTGAACCTGGCCGTGCTCCTCCATTGCCATTAGACCTAGGCTGTACTTTAGAAAAAGAAGAAGTATTAGTTTTAAAACCAAATCCACTAGTAGAAGAACGTACCTTTAATTGCCGCTCAATTTTCTCAGCTTTGTGAACCATGGAATTTAGATCAACATAGGTAGTGAGTTCAAGTTGAAACCCAATCTCCTTATTAAGACCTCCCAAAAACCGAGCCATGGTTGCCTCCTCAGATTCTTCAGTATCGGTTTTTATCAACAAACTTTCTAACTCCTTAAAGTATTCATCCACACTTTTATTTCCTTGAGTTAGGCATTGCAACTTTTGGAACATGGATCTCTCGTAAGATTCTGGAATGAATTTCTTTCTCATCTCGTATTTCATCTCATCCCAAGTTCCAATTGTGGGTTGTCTAGTCCTTCTTCTTATACTTTGAGTTTGGTCCCACCAAATCAAGGCATATTCCAAGAACTCTATACTGGCATATCTCACTTTTTGCAACTCGGTATAGTTGGTATACGAAAAGATCATGTCAACTTTTCTCTCCCACTCAATGTAGGCTTCAGGGTCACTTTTACCATAAAAGGGTGGAATGTTTATTTTGGTTTTCAAATAATCATCCTCTTGAGGCACATACCTCCTAGGTTGCATTCGGACTTGAGGCCTTGGGTATACCTCCTCAACCTCTTCCTCTTCATAGTATTCATTCCATTCCTCCCTAACAGGTTGTTGTCTCATTCCGTGTCTCCTATCTCCTCTACCCCTTGCTCCTCCTCTACCTCCCATGCTTGTGGATCCCTTAGGTTCAGTTCCACGGGATGTTTGGCCTTGGTTTTGAACTGGGGGCTGTTCTTGGGTAGGAGGTGTGTTGGATGTCATCCTTGCTTCCCACTCATCCAACCTAGATTGCATGGTACTAAGCATTTGTGCCATCTTTTCCATGGAAAATTCCACTTTGTCTCCTCCTCCTTGGGTACTGTTTGAACCATCCATGGCAACCTGAAACACTTTCACAAACAAGAAAAGAAGAAAACTAACACAAAAAACAAAGGTGAGTTGTTAGTGAAAACAAAAAGGAAAACGAAAATCTGTTTGGCCTTTTTGTCCTCCCTTGTTTTCTCTCAATTGTTCAAGTGTTTTTCCTTGGCCAATCTTGAGCTAGAACCTCTTAAGGCAAGTCCCAAATCGGCTAACCACAATCTGTTTTGTTTTTCTGTCCTTGCAATCTTCTTTTGCCTTCAAAAACACCAATTGATCACAAGTGGTAAAACAGCTTCAAGAAATTTTAGAGCACAATTTTTAAACACACTTAATAACTATGATTCAAAGAAACAAGAAACCAAAAGTGATGTAGTTGGCTGAACCAAAGAATTGCTAGGGGTTGTCCTGGGCAATCTTTAATTAAACCAACTTATGCAATATCAAATGCAAGTTCTTTGATTGATAGTATGAATGCGTATCCAAGGTTGAGAATTGAAGGTTTTATGTGTGTTGTTTTGGGGCAAACACACGGTTTTGTTTTGCTTTTGTCAACTTGGATAGTAGATGCAAAAAAAGAATGGAACTTTTGTACAAAAGGAACTTCTGTTCTCTTCCTTTCTTTGTGCACTTCTTTTTGTTGCTTTTGTGCACGTTTTCTTTTCTTCTATTTTCCTTTTTTTTTGACGTTCAAAGCAGCCTTGATGCAACTTTTGTTTGCTTTTGCGAGAATCAGTTGTGTATGCTCGAAAGATGATCCTTTTTGTGTTTGTATGGATGTATAGTAGAACAAAGATTTTCCTTGGATACCAATACAACCAAAACAAACAAACTTGTATTCAATATCACACAAGCAAATTTAATTAAAAGCTTCGATAACAACAAGGTATTTGACTCAAAGGTAGCTTCTTTTAGGCCTTGGACTGATTTTTTAGATGGAGTTAAATCCTATTCAATGCAAACAACAATGATCCTATGATTAAGTGTGTTAAAGATGAGATCTTTAATGATAGGTGATCAATATTGATGCAAAAGTAGAAGCCTTTTTTTTGTGGTTTTCGTTGGACTGAAGAAAAGAACAATCTTTGTTTTTGTTTTGATGAAATGAAGCAAAAGATCAAATTTTTTTTTTTGAATGATTGAGAATAATAAGAATGACACAAATGACACAAGAAAGATATTTGAGATGAAGATAAACGAGAGCTCTGATACCACTTGATACGAATATGGTTCGTATGTTGATGTTGTCCCGATCTTTCTTCACTCTCCAAACGTCCCTCAAGCCTTGAATGTGATGGACAATGGTGCCAAGCAACCACCTTCCTTTCAAGCCTCCAAATCCGTTTGGTTGGGTGTGTTTCAATCCTCCCAATCCAACCAGTCACTCCTAATCCTTGGATTGTGGATCACCAACAAGGAACACACAATCCTTAATTGGGTCTAGCCTTGATTTAGATATGTGTAAACCAAAGGAAAAACACAAACTTTTATTCAAGAAACTCAAGAACAAAAGATAACATAAAACCGTAGGGTTTGTAGTTCAAAGATGAAAATAGTCTAACTAACTAAAGAAATGCTAAGTGATCAATATATTTGATTACAAGTCTTGTTGGCCACTCCCAAAAAAACGTCTAGGGCATCTTGGAGTTGCCATGTTTGCGCCATTTCCTTCCTTGAGATGCAAAATCTGAATTTGTTATTTTAGGTAAGCTTCTCTCTCTTGGCAAATCCACAATTATTGTCTCAATCACCAATTATTGCATTATTAACCATCCTTCTAGAACTTGCCTTGTGCATCCATTTGCCTCCATTAAACGCCATTCACCCTTCCTTGTGACACAAGATCTAATTTTGGTAACTTTCTCTTGCTTGAATTATCTCCTTAATTGCTCCAAATCTTCAATTATGACTCCATAATTCATTCCAATCATACCAATCTGATTTATGACATTCTAGAAGGTCTCTTAATTGCATTTGGTGATGGTAGGCGGCTGCCCCTCTCTTCAAGAAAACCGAAACCCTAATTTGCACAATTGGGCTTGTTTTGGACTTCTTTCTTGCAGCTCTTGTATCTATGTTTGTGGACTGATTTTGACAAAACCCAAAACATGAAAGATGCTCCAAATTAAGTCTACTTCAAGGTCCAGCTGGTTCCATGCACTCCCAATCTCGTTTGAAAGCCCAAAATCACAAAACAGCCTTGTATGGACAAGCTTGGTCCAAATCTGAGAAGCCCTCTTTTCCAAAGCTCAAGACGTTTGATCCAAGACTTGTAACACCTACAAAACACACTCGTACACCAAACATAAGTATTCTAAACAAACTTTAAAAGAAGCAAACAAAAAGACAACTAAAAGCCACAGAAACGGCACCAACAAGCGGACTGACTATCATTGGATAATCAGCTCTTAAGCTCAACAATGAGCACCCATTTAGGAGGAACATCCATTGGTTCATCTTGCACATGTTTGGTTAGGAAGGAGCCAACATCAAAACCAAGTTGGAAACCAAGGTGAAGACAATTAGTCCTCTTGGTTTGGCTCCTTGTCAAAGGCCCCTTATGGTTAAGGACACCTTGTGCAAGCTCATCATTAGGGGGCTGTTCCTCAGCCTCATCATTGTTTTAAGAGTTGGAGTTGGTTTGAGAAATGCTTGAAGAGTAATAGTGTTGATGTGTAAGATTCTCTGAAACAGGACAGTTTTGGTAGCAACTTGCTTGGACTTAAAATGAACCTTAAAAATGTGTAATTGAGCTAAATTGTGGTGTGCTGGTATCTTGATATGTGTAGTGAGTTTGTCTGGTGGAAATTCTGCAAAAGAGCTTGTGGTTTGGCCTCAATGGAATTTTTAGTAAGAACAGGTTACTGAAGATTCTGCAAGTACCTAGACTAAGAAAAATAATTAATTGGCCCCTTTAAACATGTCGGATTGCTTTGAAATTTTTATGGTATTTACATAAGGCACAGATGCGCACGTCCGTGTAAAGAAATTGGCTTGAAACCTCTGTTTTAAGGGCTAACAACTGAGATGAAAGTCGTGGTACAGAATGTTGGACAGTGCACCTGCAATAAACACCACTAGAGGGGGATAAATAGTGGTTAGCGGAAATTACACTACAACCCTTTGTTAAAATCCCCTTAGAAAACAGAATCTGAGACCATCTCAGATTCAGAACCCGTTTTTAAAAAATTCACAAATAATTGTACACAACTCCAAAATTTATGAAACTTTCCAGAATTGAACTTCAATGAGTTAACAAAACTCTGTCTAAAAATCAGACAAAAATAAGATCGTTTGGCCCTTCAAACGAATAAAAAAATTCAGATGATCAATCTGGACAGAATTGGACAGAATGTTGCTGATTTTGCAAAACGTGTTTCTCTTTCAATACTCAACCAAAAAGGTTGATATTTATATCAAAACACTACTTAGGATGTGTAGATGAAGTTTCCAAAAGGCCCTGACCTTAAACAATTCTTGAAAAATACAGAATTTAAGTTTTCTCAAAACTGGTCAAATTGCAGCCAGATTGGAGCAGTTATCTTACAAAGACTGAAAGACTAACTTTCCCTTGCTCAAATCAAGTGATTCTTGTTGCAAATGAAAGCTAACAGTCTGAAGTATAACTCCATCAACAATCATGAATTTTGAAAATGTTTAGCTATTTTTTCAAATTGTGTGAAATTGTGTGAAAACTGTAGTCAAAAAGGGGCAGAAAACAGAAATAAAGAAACAAGAGAAGAACACCGATGATTTATCCTGGTTCGGTCAATGTGACCTACTCCAGTCTCAAGGAACACCTTTCCTTGGATTTTACTATGAAACGAACACCTTACAACAAGAGCCAAGCTTGATCCTTGGGTTACCCACCAACCCTACTCAACACTAGGATAATCACCTTCTAAGCTACACTTAGTTGCAACTTCTCTATCACCTATTGATGTGGCCTTATAAATGGCTAATCAATCTTACAAATGAAGCTCAAGAGGCTTTTAGCTCACCACAATACAACAAGAACACCTTTGCTACAATGAATAAAACAATAACAACAAGAAGATGAAGATGAAAGCTAGACAATTCAACAAATGCTTGTGACCTTCAAGTGTGTTTTATCTTCTTCACCAATGCCTTTATTTATAGTGTGATTTGAGCCTTGAAGATAAGAATGCACATGTGTCACCATCTTCATCATCAATTCCAAATGTCTTCTCATCATTGGTTGGCCTTGTACACTTGGCAAAATAAAACACAATGATTGGTCTACCGAGGCAAAATGATGTTGGCCGAAATTTTCAACTAAAAGTGACTTGGAATTGTCTTGAATTATCCTTAGAAAGAATAGATAATATTGAGAAAATAATGCCTTAACTTCTTGGCATAAACATAGGCATGTGAGCTTTTACTTTTTCAAATCAAAAATTCAGCTTCAAAGTGAGGTAGTAGCCGTTGGCTACTTTTGCCTTTTTCCAAAAATAATTTTGTTTTTCCTTAATAAAATGAGAAAGGATAATACACCAACTTATCCCCAACTTCAAGCACAATAATAGGACATGTGAGAGCTCCATTTGACTTTCAAAAATCTGCTGAAAAATCACCAAGAGAAGACATAACCGTTGGGTATATTTTTGAAATTTCCAAGTTGGCAATTTTGCCAACTTGCTCCTTTTTGATCTGTCCACTTGTCACACCAACTCATAAAATGAATACCACATCATGTCCACCTGATTAATCACGTTTTTCAACATATATATGTGTAGCAACTCAGATTTTTGAAGAAGAAATAAATAGATAATAATTGACAGGATTATGTCAACGTGTAACACCGAAATATCCCAATATTTCTTCTTATATGTCAAGAGCATTTCTACACCTTTGACACCTTTAATATCTCTGAATAATGATGATAAATGTTCTCTTATAACATATATAAGAGGGTCTTCAAGAAAAAATAGAATGTGACATCTCAAATCGTCACATATCCAGCTATGGTCAATAATATCATCGGTTGAGAGAATAAGATATAAGATCACCATTTTATCTTCAAAATAATAATAACAAAGCTCCAGAATGAAGATAATAATATTCTCAAGAGATTTTTTGAGTGAAAATACCAAAATTACCCTTGGGGTAAAATGACCAAAATACCCCTGATGTGATAAAACTTCAAAAATGCTCCTGATGGTCAGAAATAATCACAATTCCACCTTTGTCATCATAACCAAGATAATAATACACCCTTGAAATATTTTTCACCATATGATGTTCCTACAAAACTTAAAATACCAATTTTGCCCTTTTTGGTAAGTTGTAGAAACTTCCAAGACACGTTAGGCACAAGACAATAATGATCACCAAAGTCACATAAGATTCACATAATGAGCATGTATAAATCATATACAAATGAAAACAACCATTTTATCACATTTTAGAAAATTATTTCTAAAAACCCTAGACATCGATCGATCGAAGTGCCTCAGCTTCAGAGATCGATGTCTCATAGAACCACATTAATCGATCGACATGAGAGTTCGATGTACATCGATCGATCTATATGTCTCAGGTTTAGAGATCGATGTCTCACAGAAAGGTCTTAAACTTTTCTGCCTTATATAGATCGATCGATGTGAGAGATCTATGTACATAGATCGATCGATGTGCAACAACCTGAGAAATCGATGTCAACTTTTCCAACTTTTTCAAAATTTTTTCAACATATAACACCAAATGTGACATTTCTAAGTATTCACCACTTAAAATCATGACTTTGAAAATTATCCAAACATATTTCTCAACATTCTCCCCCTTTTGGATGATTTTCAAAATAACCTAACATGATTTTAATGTCACAACTTATAACCAAAAGTTTAACCAAATATTTTCAACTTTTAAATAGTATGTTTCTCCCCCTCAACTCATACTCTCCCCCTTAACCTGTGCTCCAAAGTTTATACCAATTAAAACTTATCATATGATTCATCATGACTTACCAACTAAAATCATGTACTTATTGTATCTCCCCCTTTATTTTGCAAATCATGCAAAAGATAGAACTATGCAATGGTATCGTAAGTCATCATGCCTAATTTGGCTCGTAAGTATTCAAAAGTGGCTTGATTAAGGGGTTTGGTGAAGATGTCAGCGATTTGGTGATCAGTTCTTATATGGTTTATCACTATGTCCTCATTTTGAACATGATCACGAAGAAAGTGGTATCGCACCTCAATGCGTTTGGCCTTAGAATAAAGCACCAGATTCCGGGAAAGATTGATTGTACTTGTGCTATCGCAGAAAATTGGAATCTTTTTCATTTTAATGCCAAAATCACTAAGTTGCTGTTTAAGCCAAAGTATTTGGGTAGTACATAAACTCAAAGCGATATACTCCGCTTCAGTGGTAGAAAGATCTACACTAACTTGCTTTTTAGAAAACCAATGAATCAAGTTGGTTCTTATAAATTGACAAGTACCGCTAGTGGATTTTCTATCTAATTTGCAACCACCATAATCCGCATCACTATATGCGTACAATTCCAACTTAGCGTTTCTATCATACCAAAGTCCTAAGTGAGGTGTATGCTTAAGATATCTAAAGATCTTTTTCACTGCATTGTAATGTGATACCTTAGGACAAGATTGAAACCTAGCACACATACACACACTAAACATAATATCAGGTCTTGACGCAGTTAAGTATAACAGTAATCCAATCATAGACCTATAGAGTGTGTCATCAAAAGGTTTACCATTTTTATCCTTATCAAGTTTGCTACTAGTTAACTCATGGGGGTAGTTGTAGGTTTCAACTCTTCAAAGCCAAACTTCTTAATCATATCATTGACATACTTAAGTTGGCTAATGTGAATTCCTTTAGGGGTTTGTTTGATTTGAAATCCTAAGAAATAATTCAACTCTCCTACCATTGACATTTCAAACTCTGACTTCATACATTCTTCGAAGTCTTTTACTAAAGTAAGGTTGGTTGAACCAAAGATTATGTCATCTACATAGATTTGAACTATTAACAAATCATTATCTTTTCTTCTTAGGAATAATGTGTTGTCTATTGTTCCCCTTTGATAATTATTTGCAATAAGAAAGTTTGCAAATCTATAATACCAAGCTCTTGGAGCTTGTTTCAAACCATATAGAGCTTTCTTAAGCTTATACACATGGTTAGGATTCTTTGGATCTTCGAATCCAGGGGGTTGTTTGACAAACACCTCTTCTTGGATGTATCCATTCAAGAAAACACTCTTGACATCCATTTAGAAGAGTTTAATGTTACTTAGACTTGCAATCGCAAGTAACAATCTAATTGCTTCTAGTCGTGCAACGGGTGCAAAGGTTTCTTCATAATCTATTCCTTCTTGTTAATTATAACCTTGTGCGACTAGTCTAACCTTATTTCTTGTAATATTTCATTGTTCGTTCATCTTATTTCTAAACACCCATTTTGTTCCTATTAAGTTTAGGTACTAAGTCCACACATTGTTCCTTGTGAATTGATTTAATTCCTCATGCATAGCATCTATCCAAGATATATCACCTAAGGCTTCCTTTATGTTCTTAGGTTCTTAATTGTGAGATTAAGCCATGTCCTTCAAGTTGACTTATATTTCTACGTGTTCTAAACCCAACAGTTGGATCCCCAATGATTAGTTCTCTAAGGTGCCACCAATTCCTAGATTGACTAGGTCCACCCTCATCTTGTTCAAATGTTTCATTAGTATGAACATTATCATATGTAATTGGATCTTTAGTTACATTATCTTCCAATTACAAAGTTTCTTCATTTATATCACCTAAGGGTTCATGCATGTCTTGTTCAGAGGGAGTTGGTTCTAGATGATCAAGTACATGCTCAAGTAATATATCATCATCAAATATATTTTCAACATTTGTTTCTTTTTTATGTTGATGTTTATCATTAACTTCAAAGCATGCATTCTTAGGAATTCTTCATACATTTCATCAAATGTCGTGTCACTTTCAGAATCACTATCAGAAGAAGAACATACCTCGTTGAATACGAAGCAGACTTGAGCTTCCTCAGTTTCGGATTCTGAGTCAGATGAGTCGCTCCATGTGCTCACCTTCATTGTTCGTTTCCCTTTTCTTGCTTTAGACTCCTTTGTCTTTGTCGTCTGAGCTTTCTTGTCCTTGGCTTGTTTATTATTGTTGTTATTATTATTATTTTTCTTCGTGGGACAGTCGTATGAAATATGTCCTTTTGACCGCATTCATAACACTTTAATTCTTTATTATACCATTTGTTTGTGTTATTCTTCCTAGGTTGAGAAGAAGAAGAAGAATTACGTTGTCTATTCCTATTTGGACGTTTGAAAAACTTTCTATGTTTTCTAGCTATATCTAATTCAGTATCACTATTACTATCATCGTTACTAGCATGTGTTTCAGTTGTTTTGAAAGCTATTGACTTACCGGATGACTTAGACGATTCAGACTTTCGTTGGTTTAATTTAACCTCGTAGACTTTAAGAGACCCGATCAATTCATCCATCTTAGTGATTGACTTTGTCTCCTCGATTGCAGTCACCTTTGGATCCCATTCAGCAGGAAGGCTTCGTAGCACCTTTTGAACCTTTTCACTGTTTGAAAATGACTTCCTTAGAGCTTCAAGGGCATTGAAAATATTAGCAATCCTCAAATCCATAGATGTTATGGATTCGTTCGGCAACATTTTGAAAGTCTCTAATTCAGTCATATGCATGTTTATTTTTGACTCTTTAACACTACTAGTACATTCATGCTTTAATACAAGTGATTTCCACATGTCGTGTACGCTTGTGTAATTTGACACATATCCTGCTTCAGAAGTTGTAAGTCCATTTAAAAGTAATTATCATGAACATTTTCTTTTTATAATCCAATGACCATTCACTTTTATATTTTTCAACCTCTTGAGTTACTCCACTAACTTGTACAACTTTCATTGGAATGTACGGCCCATCTTCAACTATAGACCATAAATTGATGTCTATAGCCATTAAGAATAGCCTCATTCTTAGTTTCTAATGAACAAAATTATTTCCATCAAAAAGAGGAGGGCGTTATGTAGACATACCTTCCAACTCACCTTTGTGAGAAACAATAGCCATAGTATATACCTTGGATTTGAGACAAGCAGTATATAATGAATTGTTGTTTTTTGGCCTTGTATTGCTCGTATGATGTTGAATCTTGCTTCCTTTGAGTGGTGTTGGTCTGGCTCTGATACCAAATGTTGGACCATGCACCTGCAATAAACACCACTAGAGGAGGGGTAAATAGGGGTTAGCGGAAATTACACTACAACTGATGCGATTCAAGGAGCCCTAAACATACAAGCTTCACAAACAAGGGCCTTGAACATACAAACTCCACAAACAAGAAGTTTTTGCACAAATAGAAGATGTAAACTAAAGAGCTTCTTATTCAAACATGTACAAGATGAGCCAAAGAATGTATATGCATGATTTTTCTATGTTTATTGAGGCCATAATTTGATTGTCCTTGAGTTTATAGCATATCATATGATGTAAGGGTTGGTGGGAGGGCAGGATGGTCATTTCATGCGTTGTCGTTGTAATATCGAGTCTAGTTGTTTACGTTGTCGTTGTTTTAGGTTTAGGATATTTTATAGAGTCTTGTAATATGTGTTTATAGTGCTAATTACCGTTTTTAAGTGTTTTCTAAGGTGACAAGGCAAGATAAGGAAAGTGGCTTGAAGAGTCCCTATTTTTTAGGAAGGCAGCCGGACACCAGTCGGTATTTTGGATGTCTAGGTCGGAGTACTGATCCAAATGGGTTCAAACCACTTGGAGATTTCAGATAACTCAATTTGTGACGAGTTTTATGTTTTACTTTTTGTCTAATTCGGGCTTCAAGGTGGACCGAAACCAGGTGCAAGTTGGGAGTCCAGAATGGAAAGTACTGAAGATCACTGGATGGGGTACCTAATCTTTGAAGGCCCGTATCTCTGTCAAGAAAAGTCCAAATGAGGTGATTCAAAAGCCCAAATTCAAGATAATTTTATGAGCTAAAACTTGGCTGAAGAGTTCAAACCCTAATTCGGTGTGTAGAAGCGGATAAAATTCAATAACCGAGAGGGTGTAATTCCAGTGCGAGATTTTAGGGATTTGAATTATGTAATCTTCCTTGATTAGCTTTGACTTATCCTTTATGTAAATTTGATTAAGATTGATAGATAGTAATCTGAGGAATTTGATTTATTAGTTAATATTTAGGATTAGAAAATGATAGCATTAAAAGAGGGAAAACTCGGCAGCCTAGGGGAGCAGATTTTTCAGAATAAACAAAATTTCAGCTTTCTTTGAATGCAACCGTGTGTTGCTTTATTCTTGTGTTTTTCCTTTGGTTTTCACAATGTAAAATCAAGGCTAGATCCAATCAAGGTTTGAGCAAACCTAGTTGGTGAATCACAATCCAAGGATACGGAACGACGTGTTGGATTGGGAGATTCGAATTGCTCAACGTAGACATTGTTGATTTTCTCTTGTCCAAGAAGGTGGTGTTGGCGCCATTGTCCCACGCAAGGGTGATCAAACGTGTCTTTTGGAGTTGAAAGAAGCGATCGTCATTTCCATACGATCCAAGATCGTATCAAAGTGGTATCAGAGCGGAGGTTCTTCTATTCAACTCAATTATCCCTTTTCATTTTTTTTGTATGTTCTCTATTTCATCGTATCCCAAGTTCTTTTTACTCTTGAACTACGTCCTTTTTTCTTTTGGTTGTCGATCCCTTGTCTCCATTCATGGAGTGTCTGATCATTGTTCAACCCATATTCATATATTAAACAAAAAATCCTATCTTTTGGTTAAATCACCCTACTGCTCCCTCCATGCACATGCATCACACGTTATTCTAACTTCTGCTTGAATCCTTTTTTTTTGCTTGATTCAATGTATATTCATCTTGTTTAAAAAAAAGTTACGTTCATTATCTTTGGACAGTATGTACCCCATGCGCAAAGTTTGGTCGTTTTGCATCTATTTCACTATTAATCCTACAAGATCAATTCTTTCATGCACAATTGACAATATGTTCATTGTGTTGGGGTTTAAATTCAGCCATAACATATAAATCTAGTCCATTGCTTGAAAGTGCTACCCAATCACACGTAAATCTTGTTGCTAACGAAGCTTTTGGTTGGTCTTAGACTTGTGTGACTTGATTGCATGGTTGCTTGGTTTGCGTTGTAATTTTCTTGTATCCAAGACTAGTTCTCCCACGCCATACACACGGTTGAAAACTCTTGATACAAAGCTATCACCTTTCAAACCAAATCAAGCCACAAAGATACTAATTGTGGAGATACAAAACTGTTGTGTTACTTCGCGCAAAACAGCCCCTAAGAGTGCCTTGAACATCAAGAGACGTCCTATTGAGTCTTAGCTCACGGGCTATACATTGTTAAATACCTACTTTCCATTGTGTTATTTTAGCGAAATTCAAAAAAAAAACAAAACATTCGGCAGAATAGGAAAAGAGCCGGGAAAAAAAAGTGTACAAAAAAAAGTGCAAAAGGAGCAGAGAAAAAAAGTGCAAGAATAAAAAAAACCAAGATTGTTTTAAAATTATTTGCAAATCAAGTTCCAAAAAAAAAACTCAACAAGGTCGTGCCCATTGAAACTACAAAAATACGTCACCTTTTCATTGCCTTACACTTGGATACTTGATTGTTGCACTTAAATCAACAATTTTGTAATTAATTTGCATAAGGCTAAGGTTAACTAAAGATTGCCCAGGGCAACCCTTAGTTTTCTTTGGCTCAGCCTTTGACATAATTTTTCGTCTCATTTTCCTTGATTCTTAGGAGGTTAAGTGTGCTAAATTGTCTTGTTCTTGGCTTGATACCTTTGCTTGTTAGTTGCTGAAATTTGGTTGACACATTGGAGAAAAAGGTGCAATTGATCAACGGATTGTGTTAGCCACTTAAGAAGCTCGCTTTGGTTGTATCTAGCTCAAGATTGGCCAAGGAAAAGCACAAACTTGAGTGACTATATAAGAGCGAGAGAGGAACATACACATTGATTTTGATTTCACTAATGTAACGATGTTTCTTTTGTCTTTATGTTAGTTTTTCCTTTCATTGTTTGCTTGCATAATTTCAGGTTACTCATGGATTCCACGGCGGAGGACATTAGGGACCTCTATCGTGCAACGATAGAAGGGTTACGTCAAGCTCATTCTACTTATGGGATTGCATATGATTTGCGTGATATGAGTGACGATTCTATTGTTGATATTGAGCATGATTCTTATGATGATGATGCTGAAATTTCAATTGATACACATGTTGTTCATGATGATAAAGTTGATGTGTCGAATGAACATGACTTACATGATAAGCTTCTTGACTTGCATGATCCTAAATTGTTTAAATCCGGTTTGTCTGAATCTGATGGTGTTTTGCACTCGTGTGAGCCTGATAAGAAATCGCATGTTGGCTTCCATGATCATATTGAAGTTGAACATGACTGTGTGAAGTTCTTAGAACGTAATTCTAACATTCATAAGAAACTTCTAGCACAAAAAGAATGTAACTTTGAGATCCTTGCAGAAGTAGAAGAACAAAGGGTGCACAGATTAGACTTCCTTAATAAATTGCAAGGTCTTAGGAGACTTGTTGATGTTCATCATGTTCATATGCATGAGATTGACTTGTGTGATGAAAGTGATGAGCTTGAATCTAAAGTTGTTTGTGCTACACATGACTCACATGATTTGCTTAATTTACATACTGATTTACAAGATGATCTGAGTGACGTTTCAAGTGAGAATAATGATCTCTTAGGTCATAAACATGATAACGTTGAGAGGCATGAATGGGTTGTCTATAATAATCCTTTGTTTGAGTGCCTTGAAAGTGACATTCCATCCCATGAAAATTCTATTTTGCGTCCGTATGAATCTGAAATTTCACTTGACGTTATGTTGCACACTAATTTTGAAGATGATAATCTAAAGGTTAGTGATGATTTGTGCTTTGTTGAGCATGATAGTTCAGATACCTCTGGTTTGGAAGTACTAAGGAGCGTACAAGGTATGTTGTTTATTCCTCATGTTTTACATACTTTCTCTTTCATGCATGATAAATCTTGTGTGAGGAGTTTTATACCTATCTTGTTAATACATCCTAAACATATTAGAAAGAGGTGCTTGTTGCTAAGTGTTCATGTAGATATGTGTTATAATGTGTTGTTGTCTACATGCTTCTTCCTTCAGTTAATTATTCATCCTAAGCATGTTAAACTCAAATTATGCATGTTCATTACACTTTATTCTCTTAGGTTTGTGTCTTGTATATATTATGAGTCATTTGTAGAGTATCTCTTTTATCCTTTTCTGTGTTTAGATTCGAGGTCGAATCCTTTTGAGGAGGGAGGGAATGATGCGATTCAAGGAGCCCTAAACTGATGAGGCTGAGGAGCAGCCCCCTAATAAGGAGCTTGCACAAGGTGCCCTTAACCATAAGGGGCCTTTGACAAGGAGCCAAACCAAGAGGCTTAATGGTTTTCAACTTGGTTTTGATGTTGGCTCTTTTCTAACCAAACATGTGCAAGATGAACCAATGGATGTTCCTCCTAAATGGGTGCTCATTGTTGAGCTTAAGAACTGATTATCAACTGATAGTCAGTCCGCTTGTTGGTGCCGTTTCTGTGGCTTATAGTTGTCTTTTCGTTTGCTTCTTTTAAAGTTTGTTTAGAATACTTATGTTTGGTGTATGAGTGTGTTTTGTAGGTGTTACAAGTCTTGGATCAAACATCTTGAGCTTTGGAAAGGAGGGCTTCTCAGATTTGGGCCAAGCTTGTCCACACAAGGCTGTTTTGGGATTTTGGGCTTTCAATTGAGATGGGGCGTGCATGGAGCCAGCTGGACCTTGAAGAAGACTTAATTTGGGGCATCTTTCATGTTTTGGGTTTTGCCAAAATCAGTCCACAAAAAGAGATACAAGAGATGCAAGAAAGAAGTCCAAAACAAGGCCAATCATGCAATTTAGGGTTTCGGCTATCTTGAGGCAAGGACAGCCGCCTAGGCCTCTTCAAGGGTGACTAAGAGACTTTCCATAATGATATAAATCAGCTTGGAAGGAATGGAATGAATTATGGAAGTCATAATTGAAGATTGGGAGCAAATAAGGAGATAATTCAAGGAAAAGGAAGTTACCAAAATTAAATCATTGGCAAAAGGAAGGCATGTGTGGCGTTTTTAAGGAAGCAAAGGAGGCACAAGGCAAGTCTAGAAGAATGGTAATAATGCAATAATTGATGATTGAGACAATAATTGAGGATTTGCCAAGAGAAGGGAACTTACCATAAATAACAAAATTCAGATTTGTGCACATGGAAGGGAAGGAGGCGCCAACTTGGATCTTCCAAGAAACCCTAGCCGTTTTGTGGAGGAGGTTTTACAAGACTTGTAATCATATAAATAGATCACTTAGCATTTCTTTGAGAGTTAGACTATTTTTCATCATTGAACTAAAAACCCTAGCGTTTTATGTTATCTTTTGTTCTTGAGTTTTCTTGAATAAAAGTTTGTGTTTTTCCTTTGGTTTACACATATCTAAATCAAGGCTAGACCCAATTAAGGATTATGTGTTCCTTGTTAGTGATCCACAATCCAAGGATACGGAACGACGTGTTGGATTGAGCGGATTCAAACACACCTAACCCAAACGATTTTGGAGGCTTGAAGGAAGGTGGTTGCTTGGCACCATTGTCCATCACATTCAAGACTTGAAGGACGTTTGGAGAGTGAAGAAAGATCGGGACAACATCAATATACGAACCATATTCGTATCATAAACATACAAGCTTCACAAACAAGGGCCTTGAACATACAAACTCCACAAACAAGAAGTTTTTGCACAAATAGAAGATGTAAACTAAAGAGCTTCTTATTCAAACATGTACAAGATGAGCCAAAGAATGTATATGCATGATTTTTCTATGTTTATTGAGGCCATAATTTGATTGTCCTTGAGTTTATAGCATATCATATGATGTAAGGGTTGGTGGGAGGGCAGGATGGTCATTGCATGCGTTGTCGTTGTAATATCGAGTCTAGTTGTTTACGTTGTCGTTGTTTTAGGTCTAGGATATTTTATAGAGTCTTGTAATATGTGTTTATAGTGCTAATTACCGTTTTTAAGTGTTTTCTAAGGTGACAAGGCAAGATAAGGAAAGTGGCTTGAAGAGTCCCTATTTTTCAGAAAGGCAGCCGGACACCAGTCGGTATTTTGGATGTCTAGGTCGGAGTACTGATCCAAATGGGTTCAAACCACTTGGAGATTTCAGATAACTCAATTTGTGACGAGTTTTATGTTTTACACTTTGTCTAATTCGGGCTTCAAGGTGGACCGAAACCAGGTGCAAGTTGGGAGTCCAGAATGGAAAGTACTGAAGATCACTGGATGGGTACCTAATCTTTGAAGGCCCGTATCTCTGTCAAGAAAAGTCCAAATGAGGTGATTCAAAAGCCCAAATTCAAGAGAATTTTATAAGCTACAACTTGGCTGAAGAGTTCAAACCCTAATTCAGTGTGTAGAAGCGGATAAAATTCAATAACCGACAGGGTGTAATTCCAGTGCGAGATTTTAGGGATTTGAATTATGTAATCTTCCTTGATTAGCTTTGACTTATCCTTTATGTAAATTTGATTAAGATTGATAGATAGTAATCTGAGGAATTTGATTTATTAGTTAATATTTAGGATTAGAAAATGATAGCATTAAAAGAGGGAAAACTCGGCAGCCTAGGGGAGCAGATTTTTCAGAATAAACAAAATTTCAGCTTTCTTTGAATGCAACCGTGTGTTGCTTTATTCTTGTGTTTTTCCTTTGGTTTTCACAAAGTAAAATCAAGGCTAGATCCAATCAAGGTTTGAGCAAACCTAGTTGGTGAATCACAATCCAAGGATACGGAACGACGTGTTGGATTGGGAGATTCGAATTGCTCAACGTAGACATTGTTGATTTTCTCTTGTCCAAGAAGGTGGTGTTGGCGCCATTGTCCCACGCAAGGGTGATCAAACGTGTCTTTTGGAGTTGAAAGAAGCGATCGTCATTTCCATACGATCCAAGATCGTATCAACAACCCTTTGTTCCCATTTGAAAAAAGAATCTGAGACCACCTTAGATTCAGAACCCGTTTTTAAAAAATTCACAAATAATTGTACACAACTCCAAAAATTATGAAACTTTCTATAATTGAACTTCAATGATTTAACAAGACTCTTTCCAAAAATCAGACAAAAATAAGATCGTTGGCCCTTCAAACAAATAAAAAAATTCAGATGATCAATCTGGACAGGATTGGACAGAATGTTGCTGATTTTGCAAAACGTGTTTCTCTTTCAATACTCAACCAAAAAGGTTGATATTTATATCAAAACACTCCTTAGGATGTGTAGATGAAGTTTCCAAAAGGCCTTGACCTTAAACAATTCATGGAAAATACAGAATTTAAGTTTTCTCAAAACTGGTCAAATTGCAGCCAGATTGGAGCAGTTATCTCGCAAAGACTGAAAGACTAACTTTCCCTTGCTCAAATCAAGTGATTCTTGTTGCAAATGAAATCTAACAGTCTAAGGCATAACTCCACCAAAAATCACGAATTTTGAAAATGTTTAGCTATTTTTTCAAATTGTGTGAATTTGTGTGAAAATTGCAGTAAAAAACGGGCAGAAAACAGAAATAAAGAAACAAGAGAAGAACACCAAGGATTTATCCTGGTTCGGTCAATGTGACCTACTCCAGTCCCAAGGAACACCTTTCCTTGGATTTTACTATGAAATGAACACCTTACAACAAGAGCCAAGCTTGATCCTTGGGTTATACACCAATGCCTCTATTTATAGTGTGATTTGAGCCTTGAAGATAAGAATGCACATGTGTCACCATCTTCATCATCAATTCCAAATGTCTTCTCATCATTGGTTGGCCTTGTACACTTGGCAAAATAAAACACAATGATTGGTCTACCGAGGCAAAATGATGTTGGCTGAAATTTTCAACTAAAAGTGACTTGGAATTGTCTTGAATTATCCTTAGCAAGAATAGATAATATTGAGAAGATAATGCCTTAACTTCTTGGCATAAACATAGGCATGTGAGCTTTTACTTTTTCAAATCAAAAATTCAGCTTCAAAGTGAGGTAGTAGCCGTTGGCTACTTTTGCCTTTTTCCAAAAATAATTTTGTTTTTCCTTAATAAAATGAGAAAGGATAATACACCAAATTATCCCCAACTTCAAGCATAATAATGGGACATGTGAGAGCTCCATTTGACTTTCAAAAATCTGCTGAAAACTCACCAAGAGAAGACATAACCGTTGGGTATATTTTTGAAATTTCCAAGTTGGCAATTTTGCCAACTTGCTCCTTTTTGGTTTGTCCACTTGTCACCAACTCATAAAATGAATACCACATCATGTCCACCTGATTAATCACGGTTTTCAACATTTATATATGTGTAGCAACTCAGATTTTTGAAGAAGAAATAAATAGATAACAATTGACAAGATTATGTCAACGTGTAACACCGAAATACCCCAATATTTCTTCTTATATGTCAAGAACATTTCTACACCTTTGACACCTTTAATATCTCTGAATAATGATGATAAATGTTCTCTTATAACATATATAAGAGGGTCTTCAAGAAAAAATAGAATGTGACATCTCAAATCGTCACATATCCAGCTATAGTCAATAATATCATCGGTTGAGAGAATAAGATATAAGATCACCATTTTATCTTCAAAATAATAATAACAAAGCTCCAGAATGAAGATAATAATATGCTCAAAAGATTTCTTGAGTGAAAATACCAAAAATACCCTTGGGGGTAAAATGACCAAAATACCCCTGTTGTGATAAAACTTCAGAAATGCTCCCGATGGTCAGAAATAATCACAATTCCACCTTTTTCATGATAACCAAGATAATAATACACCCTTGAAATATTTTTCACCGTATGATGTTTTTACAAAACTTAAAATACCAATTTTGTCCTTTTTGATAAGTTATAGAAACTTCCAATGCACGTTAGTCACAAGACAATAATAATCACCAAAGTCACATAAGATTCACATAATAAGCATATATAAATCATATACAAATGAAAACAACCATTTTATCACATTTTAGAAAATTATTTCTAAAAACCCTAGACATCGATCGATCGAAGTGCCTCAGCTTCAGAGATCGATGTCTCACAGAACCACATTGATCGATCGACGTGAGGGTTCGATGTACATCGATCGATCGATGTGTCTCAGGTTTAGAGATCGATGTCTCACAGAAAAGTCTTAAACTTTTCTGCGTTACATAGATCGATCGATGTGAGAGATCTATGTACATAGATCGTTCGATGTGCAACAACCTGAGAGATCGATGTCAACTTTTTCAACTTTTTCAACTTTTTTTCAACATATAACACCATATGTGACATTTCTAAGTATTCACCACTTAAAATCATGACTTTGAAAATTATCCAAACATATTTCTCAACACAGAATTGGAAAACAGAGAAGTTTGATGATACGTTTTGTGAGGCCTTGATCTTGTTTATTTAGACTTAGATGTGATGTTTGGGAATATGGATATTGTTCCTTAGTATGTTGGCTATGTTTTCTGATGAGCCAAATAAAGGCTAGAAAACGTTTCCAAGACTTTGTCTTCTATTCCAAATGTATTTGAACCTCGGCTATGGCAAACAACATCCCAAAGACACCTCTTGAACTGTAACCGTTTGTTCTTGGCTCAACTCATGCCAACACCTCTTCCTCTTTGGCATTCCAACACATTTAAAACCTCATTGAGACCCTAAGATGCTGTAAACCAAAAATGAAGTAAATACTAACAAGTTCTAGGCTATGAACTTGAAAGAAACCGTTTAGTGGTTTTAACTTCAACTAGAAAAGTTGAGAATTCCTTAAAGGAAATTTTGATTGAAATATGTTTGAATTGTGTTGCTTTTTTACATTTAGGTTCCTAACCTACTTATATCCAACGAAATTTACAAAGGTACAAGGTTTAAAGTACAAAGTATAAGTCTAAAAGGAACATGCTTGCTTGGTAACTTGTTTGAACAATTTTGGTTCCAAGAAAGCTGGTTTGTCTTGCCGTGCTTCCTTGCTTGTTTCAGCCACATTTCTTGATCAATTTTGATTGGATAATACTTTGAGCAACTTGGTTTGAAATGCCTTTGATTGGTTGCAAGTTTGACTTTGAATTTTCAAACCTCTCTTGCGTGAATTAGGCCTTAAACAGCCTCAATCCGATTGGATCAATTTTTGTGCAGCTTGCTTGCTTGTCTCCAACTTGTTTTTGATTGGTTTGAACATTTGCAAGACTTCTCCCAATTGGTTCATGCTTTGAGCAGCTTGTCCATCATGTTTGGCATTGAAGATAATTCAGATTTTGACATGGGTGCTTGTCACCTTCTTGCTTGTAAGCTACTTGCTTATCACCTCCTTGCTTGAACAAAAATTCAGATTCTAATTGCATTTTCAAGCTAAGTACGTGTACCTGAAAACAAGGCAATGATACAACACAAACTATCCTAAAACATGGTTAACCAACCAACAATATTAAAAAGAACAACTAAAGATATGTACAACATGTTTTTGATACAACTAGATCAAAGCTTGTATCATATAAACCCAATGGACATCATCTTTGCTTGGTTCATCCTCTTCATGCCTATAAAGAAATGATTAAACACAATGCAACAACTTCTTAGCCATACTCCTTGTTATGGGACCTATGCGGGGCAGTGAGGTGTCATCATTAGTGTTTGTATCCACAAGGTTAGGCTGTAGCTTATCATTCCCTCCCACTTGAGAAGGATTCGTCCTCGAATCTGAATAATTACTAAATGGAGAAAGGTCAGCAACATTAAAAGTTTTAGAGATAGGACCATACCTTTCTTCAGGAAGATCGAGAACATAGGCATTATCACCAAGCCGTTTCAATACTTTGAACGGTCCATCGCCTCTTGGCTTCAACTTTGAGTCCCTTTCCTTAGGGAATCTTTCTTTCCTCAAGTGTAACCAAACAAGATCACCAGGCTCAAATATAACAACTTTACGATTCCTGTTGGCTCTATTGGCATACACCTTATTCTTAGCTTCAAGTTGTGACTTAACCTTTTCATGCAATTCTTTCACAAGTTTTGCTTTTCGTTCACCATCTAAACTAACACGTTCATGAATAGGTATGGGAACAAGATCAAGCGGGGACAAAGGGTTAAAGCCATAAACAACTTCAAAAGGAGAATGCAATATTCCACTATGAACAACTCTATTGTATGCAAACTCAATATAAGCTAAGCAGTCTTCCCAATTCTTTAAGTTCTTTTGAATGACAACACGTAAGAGTTGAGACAAAGTTCTATTAACAACTTCAGTTTGACCATCGGTTTGTGGGTGAGCAGTTGTAGAAAATAACAATTTAGTACCAAGTCTACTCCACAAAACACGCCAGAAATGACTTAGAAACTTTGCATCTCTATCACTAACAATTGTACGTGGCATGCCATGCAATCTAACAATCTCCTTAAAGAACAAATCAGCAATATGAATAACATCATCAACTTTCTTACATGCAATGAAATGTGCCATTTTGGAAAATCTATCAACAACAACAAAGATGCTATCTTTACCAGTTTTGGATCGAGGCAATCCCAATACAAAGTCCATAGAAAGATCAGTCCAAGGTGAGCTTGGAATAAATAAGGGAGTGTACAATCCATGTGGCTGTGTTCTAGATTTTGCTTGTTTGCAAGTAATACATTGGTCACATACCTTATCAACATGTGCTTTCATATGCGGTCAGAAGAAATGCTCCTTAAGTGTTTCCAAAGTTTTTAACGAGCCAAAATGACCCATTAAACCTCCTCCATGAGCTTCTTTTATCAACAACTCTCTTAATGAACACATTGGTACACATAACTTATGTTCTTTAAACAAATAACCATCATGCAAGTAATATTTAGCAAAAGGTGAATCAATGCATGCTTGATAAATAGAACTAAAGTCATGATCAGAATGATACATCTCTTTGATAGACTCAAAACCAAACATGTTACATGAAAGAGTAGTAATCAAAGTATAGCGACGAGATAATGCATCAGCAACAACATTTTCTTTTCCTTGCTTATACTTGATCACATAAGGGAATTGTTCAATGAATTCAACCCATTTGGCATGTCTTTTGTTCAATTTTCCTTGACCTTTTAGATACTTAAGGCTTTCATGATCAGTATGAATCACAAATTCCTTAGGTTGCAGATAATGTTGCCAAGTTTGTAAAGAACGGACAAGGGCATACAATTCTTTGTCATAGGTTGAATAATTTATGGAAGCTCCTTTCAATTTCTCACTAAAGTAGGCAACTGGTTTGTTACCTTGATGCAATACAGCTCCAATGCCAACTCCACTGGCATGACATTCAACTTCAAACATTTCATCAAAGTTGGGCAATCTCAGGATAGGTGCAGAAGTTAGACGTTTCTTAAGTTCTTCAAAGGCTTGTTGTTGTGATTCTCCCCATTCAAAACTTACATCTTTCTTGACTAACTCATTCAAGGGTGCAGTTATGGTAGAGAAATCCTTCACAAAACGTCTATAGAAGCTAGATAATCCATGAAAACTCCTAACATCTCCAGCAGACTTAGGGGTTGGCCACTCAGTTATGGATTTAACCTTCTCTTGGTCCATTTCAATTCCTTCAGCACTAATCACAAATCCTAAGAATGTAACCTTCTCCAGACAGAAAGAACACTTCTTGAAATTAGCATACAACTTTTCTTTCTGTAGGGTGACAAAAACAGCTCTAAGATGGATCAGATGTTCACTTAGGGTTTTTGAGTAGATAAGAATGTCATCAAAGTAGACTACTACAAATTTCCTTATGAATTTCCTTAAGACCTCATTCGTTAACCTCATGAAAGTACTAGGGGCGTTGGTTAAACCAAAGGGCATAACTAACCATTCGTACAATCCAAATTTAGTCTTAAAGGCAGTTTTCCATTCATCACCTTCCCTAATTCTCACTTGGAGATAACCTTGTTTAAGATCTACTTTGCTAAAGCATCTAGACCCATGCAACATATCCAACATGTCATTCAACCTAGGAATAGGGTATCTATACTTCACAATGATCTTATTGATGGCTCTGCATTCAGAACACATTCTCCAAGTTCCATCTTTCTTAGGGACAATGATAACAGGAACAACACAAGGACTCATACTCTCTTTAAATTTACCTTGGGTTAATAATTCCTCAACTTGTTTTTTGATTTCCTTAGTTTCCTCTGGATTGGCTCTATAGGCAGGTCTGTTTGGTAGAACAGCTCCTGGAATGAAATCTATTTGATGCTCAATGCCTCTTAGAGGTGGTAAACCTGGGGGGTCTCCTTCAGGAAAAAAGCTAGAAAATTCTTGAAGTAAAGATGCAACTTCACTTGGTAAAGTAGATGGTATTTCAGATGAAGAGAACAGAGTTTCTTTGTAAAGCAAGATATAAATAGTTTTGTTTGAATTGATAGCATGGAATACCTCGCTTTCAGATCCAAAGAATGCACTTTTATTTAGAGATGGTTCAGCAGAAATTTCGATTTCTTTCGGTTCAATTTTAAGATGAGAAGTTTTCAGTTGGTTTTCTTTGATGAAAATCCTTTCCAGTTCCTTTTCTTTTTGATCATTATGGCTTTTTAACATTCGTTGTTGATCCTCAAAGACTTTGTGTGGGGGCAAGGCATTTAATTTGAACAGTTTGTTGTTATGCCTAAAGGAATATCTATTCAGGTAACCATCATATGTAACCTTGTTGTCAAATGCCACGGTCTACCTAATAAGATATGATTTGATTGCATAGGGGCTACATCACATAACACATCAGCAGAATACCCACCAATTGATAAAGAAACTAGGACTTGCTTTGTTACTTTAACTTCACCACACTCATTAAGCCATGTAAGTCTATAAGGACGGGGGCGATTAATTAAAGGTAACTCAAGTTTCCTAACAAGTTCAAAACTTGCAACATTGGTACATGAACCGGAATCAATGATTCAAGTGCAGACTTTCTTTTTAACCATACAGTGTATGTGGAAGATGTTCTCTCTTTGTATTTCAGGTTCTTCAGTTTTAATTTGGGCACTTAGAGCTCGACGAACAACTAAGAACTCTTTTGTTTCACACTCATTAATCTCTTCACTAAGCTCTTCTTCTTCCTCACATGTTTGTTCAATTTCATTGTTTTCTTCACTCTCTTCCAATTCTTCCTTAGAATAATACTCATTAGACTCTTCAATAAACAAGATGCGTTTAGGGTTGGGACATTGATTAGCAAAATGACCTTTTCCTAAGCATTTAAAACATTGAATATCACGAGTCTTAACATTAGGCGTACCTCCCACCTTGGCTTTGCCTTTATCAGTGATTGGAAGCTTTGGACGATTTTGGATGTTCTGGGTTGATTTTCCTTGGAATCCACGGCCTTGACTTTGTTGTGGACGGAAAGGCATCCTGAGCTGTGTTCTAGGAAAACTCAAAGGATTAGTCCGAAAAGAAGGGTTAGAAGTTTTTACCTTCAATTGTCTTTCCACTTTCTCAGCAATGTGAACCATAGAAGCCAGATCAGAGTAAGGTGTAAGTTCCACCTTAAATGCAATCTTTTTGTTCACACCAGCTAGAAATCTAACCATTGTGGCTTCCTCAGCTTCTTCTATGTTAGCCCTGGTAAGCAGATGTTCTAATTCTTTATAAAATTCATCAACAGATCTATTACCTTGAGAAAGTTGTTGCAATTTCTGGAAAATGCTTCTTTCATAGGAAGGAGATATGAATCTCTTCCTCATTTCTTGTTTCAGCTCGGACCAAGTAACAACAGGGGCTGTCTTGTTCTTCTCCTGGTGTTCTTCAATTGTTCCCACCAGAGTAAAGCATAATCTACAAATTCAAAAGTTGCATACCGCACTTTGGCCAATTCAGAATAGTTAGTGCAAGAATACATATGATCTACTTTTGTTTCCCATTGCAGATATGTTTCAGGATCACTTTTCCCTTGGAAGGGGGGTATTGTCAGTTTAGTAGTAATGAACTCTTCTTCAAGATGTTCATCTCTATCAGGCTGACGTTCATCATACCGTTCTTCCGGATAGTGTTCTTCGTTGTACTCAGGGAGATAATCAAATCTCTCCTCAAAAGAAATGTTCCTACGACCACCATTACTACCTCGACCTCTACCTCTACCTCTACCTCTAAGTGATGTGACTTTTCTACGTTCAACATGAGACTCATTACCATAAGAGGTGCCTTCTTGAAAAGGTATACTAGGTTCCTTTTGATCTGAGGTTGGCTTTTCTACTTTGCTTATCCTCTGTTTGTTATCCTCTATGTCACTTCTCATTAAACCAAACTGATTAACAAGGAAAGTGAGTGTTTGCTGTATATTCTCTAGGGTAACAGGGACTGGGGATGGGACAGGAGTAGATGGGGACGGGGATGGTGCATTATCTTTCTGTTGGGAACCCATGATTCAGAAAACAATCTCAAAAGCCAATTAAAATATTGACAAGATGCAAATACTCTACTTTATGTTGACAATTGTTCAAAACAGCAATTTGGACTATTTCTCCTAAGGATTCAAGAAAATCACAGAAGTCAAATTGTTGTTCTGGCAGAATGAAATCTACGGGGTTGTTTAAGACAATCCCTCAATTTACTTTACAGCATATGCAATTATCAATTGAAGTAAAGTGAAAGTAAAAGCACACAAGCAAAGTGTCAGCAAGGGTTTGCTTTAGAAACTTTCAATATTTCAAATCTACAACACTTTGGGTTTTTTTGGCACTTTCTTTCTTTTGAGCTTTGCACAGGAATTTCCCTTTTGCAATGTTTAATTTTGGGCTTTTCCTCACTTTTCTTTCTTGTGCAATCCTCTCTTGTCTTGCCTCTTACTTGTTGACAAATAATGGCTTTTCTCTTGATGAGCCAAATAAAGGCTAGAAAACGTTTCCAAGACTTTGTCTTTTATTCCAAACTGATTTGAACCTCGGCTATGGCAAAGAACATCCCAAAGACACCCCTTGAACTGTAACCATTTGTTCTTGGCTCAATTCATGCCAACACCTCTTCCTCTTTGGCATTCCAACACATCTAAAACCTCATTGAGACCCTAAGATGATGTAAACCAAAAATGCAGTAAATACTAACAAGTTCTAGGCTATGAACTTGAAAGAAAACCGTTTAGTGGCTTAAACTTCTACTAGAAAATTTGAGAATTCCTTAAAGGAAATTTTGATTGAAATATGTTTGAATTGTGGTTCTTTTTACATTCAGGTTCCTATTCTACTTATAACCAACGAAAATTACAAAGGTACAAGGTTTAAAGTACAAAGTATAAGTCTAAAAGTAACATGCTTGCTTGGTAACTTGTTTGAACAATTTTGGTTCCAAGAAAGCTGGTTTCATTGTCGTGCTTCCATGCTTGATTCAGCCACATTTCTTGATCAATTTTGATTGGATAATACTTTGAGCAGCTTGGTTTGAATTGCCTTTGATTGGTTGCAAGTTTGGCTTTGAATTTTCAAAGTGAATTAAGCCTTAATCAGCCGTCATCTTCAAGGAGTTGATTGGATCAATTCTTGTGCTGCTTGCTTGCTTGTCTCCAACTTGTTTTTGATTGGTTTGAACATTTGCAAGACTTCTCCCAATTGGTTAATGCTTTGACCAGCTTGTCCATCCATCTTTAACGTGAAGAACAATTCAGATTTTGACATGGATGCTTGTCACCTCCTTGCTTGTTAGCTACTTGCATAACACCTCCTTGCTTGAACAAAAAGTCAGATTCTAATTGCATTTTCAAGCTAAGTACGTGTACCTGAAAAACAAGGCAATAATACAACACAAACTATCCTAAAACAAGGTTAACCAACCAACAATATTAAAAAGAACAACTAAAGATATGTACAACATGTTTTTGATACAACTATATCAAAGCTTGTATCATATAAACCCAATGGACTTCATCTTTGCTTGGTTCATCCTCTTCATGCCTATAAAGAAATGATTCAACACAAAGCAACAACTTCTTAGCCATACTCCTTGTTATGGGACCTGTGCGGGGCAGTGAGGTGTCATCATCAGTGTTTGTATCCACAAGGTTAGGCTGTAGCTCATCATTCCCTCCCACTTGAGAAGGATTTGTCCTCGAATCTGAATCAATACTAAATGGAGAAAGGTCAGCAACATTAAAAGTTTTAGAGATAGAACCATACCTTTCTTCAGGAAGATCGAGAACATAGGCATTATCACCAAGCCGTTTCAACACTTTGAACGGTCCATCGCCTCTTGGCTTCAACTTTGAGTCCCTTTCCTTAGGGAATCTTTATTTCCTCAAGTGTAACCAAACAAGATCACCAGGCTCAAATATAACAACTTTACTTTACGATTCTTGTTGGCTCTATTGGCATACACTTTATTCTTAGCTTCAAGTTGTGACTTAACCTTTTCATGCAATTTTTTCACAAGTTTTGCTTTTCGTTCACCATCTAAACTAACACGTTCATGAACAGGTATGGGAACAAGATCAAGCGGGGACAAAGGGTTAAAGCCATAAACAACCTCAAAAGGAGAATGCAATGTTCCACTATGAACAACTCTATAGTATGCAAACTCAATATAAGCTAAGCAGTCTTCCCAACTCTTTAAGTTCTTTTGAATGACAACACGTAACAGTTGAGACAAAGTTCTATTAACAACTTCAATTTGACCATCGGTTTGTGGGTGAGCAGTTGTAGAAAATAACAATTTAGTACTAAGTCTACTCCACAAAACACGCCAGAAATGACTTAGAAACTTTGTATCTCTATCACTAACAATTGTACGTGGCATGCCATGCAATCTAACAATCTCCTTAAAGAACAAATCAGCAATATGAATAGCATCATCAACTTTCTTACATGCAATGAAATGTGCCATTTTGGAATATCTATCAAAACCAACAAAGATGCTATCTTTACCAGTTTTGGATCGAGGCAATCCCAATACAAAGTCCATAGAAAGATCAGTCCAAGGTGAGCGTGGAACAGATAAGGGAGTGTACAATCCATGTGGTTGTGTTCTAGATTTTGCTTGTTTGCAAGTAATACATTGGTCACATACCTTATCAACATGTGCTTTCATATGCGGCCAGAAGAAATGCTCCTTAAGTTTTTCCAAAGTTTTTAACGAGCCAAAATGACCCATTAAACCTCCTCCATGAGCTTCTTTTATCAACAACTCTCTTAATGGACACATTGGTACACATAACTTATGTTCTTTAAACAAATAACAATCATGCAAGTAATATTTAGCAAAAGGTGAATCATTGCATGCTTGATAGATAGAACTAAAGTCATGATCAGAATGATACATCTCTTTGATAGACTCAAAACCAAACATGTTACATGAAAGAGTAGTAATCAAAGTATAGCGACGAGATAATGCATCAGCAACAACATTTTCTTTTCCTTGCTTATACTTGATCACATAAGGGAATTGTTCAATGAATTCAACCCATTTGGCATGTCTTTTGTTCAATTTTCCTTGACCTTTTAGATACTTAAGGCTTCATGATCAGTATGAATCACAAATTCCTTAGGTTGCAGATAATGTTGCCAAGTTTGTAAAGAACGGACAAGGGCATACAATTCTTTATCATAGGTTGAATAATTTATGGAAGCTCCTTTCAATTTCTCACTAAAGTAGGCAACAGGTTTGTTACCTTGATGCAATACAACTCCAATGCCAACTCCACTAGCATCACATTCAACTTCAAACATTTCATCAAAGTTGGGCAATCTCAGGATAGGTACAGAAGTTAGACGTTTCTTAAGTTCCTCAAAGGCTTGTTGTTGTGATTCTTCCCATTCAAAACTTACATCTTTCTTGACTAACTCATTCAAGGGTGCAGCAGCTATGGTAGAGAAATCCTTCACAAAACGTCTATAGAAGCTAGCTAATCCATGAAAACTCCTAACATCTCCAGCAGACTTAGGGGTTGGCCACTCAGTTATGGATTTAACCTTCTCTTGGTCCATTTCAATTCCTTCAGCACTAATCACAAATCCTAAGAATGTAACCTTCTCCAGACAAAAAGAACACTTCTTGAAATTAGCATACAACTTTTCTTTCTGTAGGGTGACAAAAACAGCTCTAAGATGGATCAGATGTTCACTTAGGGTTTTGGAGTAGATAAGAATGTCATCAAAGTAGACTACTACAAATTTCCCTATGAATTTCCTTAAGACCTCATTCATTGATGAGCCCACGATGTGGTCAACGCAACATATTTTCATGCATCATTTATTGTCATATGTTAGTTCTGTAAGACATGACATTTCACTGTTCACTCCGCACACACTAGTGCTAGTTCTTTTGTCTTATAGTCTTAACTAACCCTTAGGACATGTCATATATGTTGTGTATCTTGTGTTTGTTGCTTGGTGTCTTTGAAGATAGGTCAAAGAGAGCCTTGCATTGAAGAAGCATGAACACCTATCAATCCATGTTCCATTTGATCGGATGATATCATTATTCAAACAAAGCTTGGAGATGCAAATTAGAATCTGAATTTTTGTCCAAGCAAGTAGGTGATATTCAAGTAGCTTACAAGCAAGGTGGTGACAAGCAACCATGTCAAATTCAAGTTGTTGTTCACGTTAAAATGGTTGAGATAAAGAAGAAAGAAGCTGCTCACATCTTGAACCAATTAGAAGGAACCTTGCAAACCTTCAAACCAATCACAAACAAGTTGAAGTCAAGAATACAAGCTGCACAACAACTTCTCCAATCAAATCCCTTGAAGAAAAACGTTGGTTTAAGGCTTATATGTGTTGAAAATTCAAAGATCAACTTACAACCAATCAAAAGGGAGGATTCAACCAAGCTGCTCACTCCAACATCCAATCAGAAAAACTTGGCTAAAACTTGCAAGGAAAGAAACGTTTTTCATGGCAAATTAGGTTTGAAAATTCAACACCAAAGTTTCAACCAATCAAAAGCAAGCTGTTCACTACAAGAACCAATCAGAATTTGGCTGAAATTCAAGCAAGGAAGAGAACGTATGTTGAGCCAAAATTCCTTGAAAAATCAAAGCTACAAGTTGCAACCAATCAAAGGGGAGTTCAATCCAAGCTGCACTCTAGGATAACCAATCACAATTTTGGCTGGAAACAAGATGGAAGAAACGTTGGCTAAGGAAATATTTTGTTGAAAATTCAAACACCAACTTGCATCCAATCAAAGGCCATTCCAAGGCAAGATGTTCCATGTCTCAACCAATCAAATTGAACAAGGAAAAGGCTGGAAAAACAGGCTCAAATCACACGGCAAAGCAACCAGAACTTTTGGAACCAAAAGTTGCTCAAACATTTACCAAGCAAGCACCTTATTTTTAGTGTAGTACTTTGTACATTAAAACTTGTACTTCTTAGCATTTTAGTTTGTTATAAGTAGAGTTAGAATCAGATTGTACAAAACAACAATTCAACAACACTTATCAAATACAAAAACCAGAATTTCCTTCAAGGAGTTATCAACATTTCAAGTTGAGGTTTAAAGCCACCAAACGGTTTTTCATACAAGTTCCAGCCTAGAACTTGTTTGCATTTACTTCTTTATTTGGTTTACAGCATCTTAGGGTCTCATTGAGGTTTTAGATGTGTTGGAGTGCCAAAGAGGAAGAGGTTTGGCATAGATTGAGCCAAGAACAAAGGTTAAAGCTTAAAGGGTGTCTTTAAGATGTTCTTTGACATAGCTTGGGTTCAAATCAATTTGGAATAGGAGACAACATCCTTGGCAAACGTTTTCAGCCCCCATTTGGCTCATCAATTGGTATCAGAAACAGGTTAGTCTTCTATTCATGTTTACATTGATTAAACTTGCATATACTATGATGCTGCCCAACCGTATGTGTACTGATTATATTGCGTTTTGTTTACTGTTTGTTTAGTTAGTTAGATTATGTTTTAAAGTGTTTGTTAGATAGTATAATATAGTTTGGTAACTTAGTTAGGAGGCAAAACCGAAAACACCCCACAAAAACAACTTAGACTAGACTTAGTATTGTTAGGAGCTGTTTGTGTATCTTGAAGCAAAAACCGTGTGTGACCAGCTTATATGTGTTCAACCTAGCTTAGATATTGTTCATTAGGTCCTAATCTGGTAGTTTAAATGGTAGTTAGATTAGTCCCTAAAACTGAAAACCTTGAACAAAAAAAAATAGGTTAGTTGATTGTAGTTTAAATCAAGTTGTCTAAAATCCTGTTTTTAGTTCCTATGTGCAAACTGTTTTGAACGTTTTCTATGCTTCCTTATCTAGCTTAGATAAACATCATTAGACCTTGATTTAGTAGTTTGAGTGTTAGTGTAGTTGTGTCCTTAAAATCAGAAAACTTGAACACAAAACTAGATTAGTTGAAACTTTAGCTTGTATTCAAATAGTTAAAATCCTGTTTTTAGTACTTGTGAACAAACTGTTTGTAACGTTTTTAGTACTGCCTTCTTTAGCTTAGTTTGGCTAGATTACAACATAGTTTAAGTGTTTAGATGGTTGTCTAGTTCAGCTCAAGAAAACCGAAAACCAAAGAACCAAAGCAAAGTAGTTTAGCTAAATAGAGTGTGCTGCCTAGTCTCTCTAGTTCATGTACGTTTGTTAGGTAAAACACAAGGAGATGCATCTAATTTCATTTAGTTAGAATCTGATTGCATCATAAAAACAAAAACCAAACAAAAACAAGTAGGTTAGATCACTTGAAAACAAAAACAAAACAAGTTATCATACTTAGCATCAAAACTGATTTTCCATTTAGTTACTAATAACCAGCATTGTAAACTTCATTTAGACTCAACTAAATTGCATTTAGCCATATTAGAATTAGTAAGTTCACTTGCATCAAAAACAGAAAATAGAAAAAAGAGCAAACTGTCCAAAACCGTGTGGATTAAAACAACTTTTAAAAGCTCATTTGAAATCTTGGTACATGCTAATAGCTTTATCTTTTTGTTGATTTCAATTGATTCAAACAACTTGTTGGACTTAGATATATTCTGAAATTTAGGAATTGTTTAAGCCCCACATTGTTAAAGAGCTTTCCCATTGTTGTTTTAGACCAATTTCTGAACTTACATTGCACTGTATACAATTTGATCTTGTTGTAATTGTGAATTGAATTCCCACTACATAGTGTTTAGCCGTGTTGTGTACGAGGAACTTTCAAATTCCAAATACAACAAATCTTGTGCAATTAAAGGCCGTGGGCAATGTCTCATGTAGGCCGTGAGGAGTAGTCTCACAACAATCAAGCAAACCCTCCAAAGAAAGAACATTAAGCTTGATTGAGAAATACGCGAGAGAAAAGCCAATATCTGTCAACAAGTAAGAGGCAAGACAAAGAGAGAATTGCACAAGAAAGCCAAGTGAGGAAAAGCCCAAAGTTAAACGTTGCATAAAGGGAAAATCCCGTGCAAAGCTCAAAAGAAAGAAAGTGCCCAAACCCAAACCCCAAAGTGTTGTAGCTTTGAAATATTGAAAGTTTCTAAAGCAAACCCTTGCTAGCACTTTGTTTGTGTGACTTTACTTTCACTTTGCTACAATTGATAATTGCATATGCTGTAAAGTAAATTAAGGGATTGTCTTAAAACAACCCCGTAGATTTCTTTCAGCCCGAACAACAATTTGACTTCTGTGATTTACTTGAATCTTTAGGAGATATGGTCCAAATTGCTGTTTTGAACAATTGTCAACATAAAGTAGAGTATTTGCATCTTATCAATATTTTAATTGGCTTTTGAAATCGTTTTGATTAAACATGATTCTAAAAACCATTTGGAGAGTTGAATGCCATAGGAGAGACTATGATGAACTGGAAAAACGTATGAACTCCTTTGGTCGTACGAATGGTTTATGGGTTGGATATTGGGAATGTAAAACTCCTAGATATCAAACTCTTCCTCAGTGCAATAAAGATGTTAGTGCATATTACAATGAAATGCTTGATGATTTGTACTATGCTTATGTTGAAGAACATGAGGAATTAAGCATGATTAGGTTCTTTGCTGGTCTAGATAAAGAAATTGCCGATTGCATGTTAAATGAAAAATTCTCATCACTTAAGGACATGTATAAAAAGGCAAAGATTGTTCAATCAAACCTAATCCCATGCCATGTTAATCAAAACTATGGGTATGAACTGAACTCTTGTGATTCTGAAAATGACAAACCAAATCCAATTAAGTTAAGCAATTCGAGTGAGACTATGGATAATATTGAAAATGCATTGCTTCAACTTAGAGACATGGTGCAAGTAATGATAGAATCTGAAAAGAACAAAGACTTGCAACCTGACATTTCTGTGAATGATGGTTTGTATGAAATTAGGCCCAACATGCCTCAAACTGAAACTCCTTTATCTGAATTGCATGTTCAACCTTGTGTACTCTCTGAAGAAGACTCTTCACTTGAGTCTGTTGGTGATTTTCAAAGTGTTAGTCATTTGCTTAGAGATGATGTTAATTGTGATAACACTTTGTCTGAAAATGATTTACATTGTGACATGCATACAAATGAAATCCCTGTGCATGATTTGCATTCTACTGAGATGCTTGTTTCTGGGTTACAATCTGAATTACATCCTGTACATTTCATTGATGACATCGATGTAAGTAATTCTGTTGAGAATGACATTGATAAACTAGATTCATATGATTTGATGTTAGCTGATTTAGATAATCTACTAGAAGTAGAACTTGATAATGATTTCATTGATCAAAATTCAGCTGTAGATGAGCATAAATCTTTAAATGAACTAGTTGATGAACTTCTTGATATTTTCAGTCTAGATGAAGTCAATATTTGTGAAATTTCTTCAAACGTTAATCTAGCTGAGAATAGTCCTATTGTCATCTCAATTGATACATCTTGTCTAAATATTGCACATGTTTGTAAGATTTGTACATTTAGTATTAACATGTTGCAATATGCTTTTTGGATGATGTTTTATCTGTTAGGATGTATGTGTTCTAAAATTTTTGTTACCATCTTGTTAATACATCCTAAACATTTTAGAAAGCGTGTACACACACTATTCTTTCTTCAAAGATAAGGATGCACCAAGGTATTTCACCTTCACCATTTGTATTATCATGTTCCTATTTGGTTATGGTGTAGTTGAGCATACGTGTACATCCTAAACCCCTATCCCTTATTCTATCCATGTTGAGATTCGAGGACGAATCATTTTCAAGAGGGAGGGAATGATGAGCCCACGATGTGGTCAACGCAACATATTTTCATGCATCATTTATTGTCATATGTTAGTTCTGTAAGACATGACATTTCACTGTTCACTCCGCACACACTAGTGCTAGTTCTTTTGTCTTATAGTCTTAACTAACCCTTAGGACATGTCATATATGTTGTGTATCTTGTGTTTGTTGCTTGGTGTCTTTGAAGATAGGTCAAAGAGAGTCTTGCATTGAAGAAGCATGAACACCTATCAATCCATGTTCCATTTGATCGGATGATATCATTATTCAAACAAAGCTTGGAGATGCAAATTAGAATCTGAATTTTTGTCCAAGCAAGTAGGTGATATTCAAGTAGCTTACAAGCAAGGTGGTGACAAGCAACCATGTCAAATTCAAGTTGTTGTTCACGTTAAAATGGTTGAGATAAAGAAGAAAGAAGCTGCTCACATCTTGAACCAATTAGAAGGAACCTTGCAAACCTTCAAACCAATCACAAACAAGTTGAAGTCAAGAATACAAGCTGCACAACAACTTCTCCAATCAAATCCCTTGAAGAAAAACGTTGGTTTAAGGCTTATATGTGTTGAAAATTCAAAGATCAACTTACAACCAATCAAAAGGGAGGATTCAACCAAGCTGCTCACTCCAACATCCAATCAGAAAACTTGGCTAAAACTTGCAAGGAAAGAAACGTTTTTCATGGCAAATTAGGTTTGAAAATTCAACACCAAAGTTTCAACCAATCAAAAGCAAGCTGTTCACTACAAGAACCAATCAGAATTTGGCTGAAATTCAAGCAAGGAAGAGAACGTATGTTGAGCCAAAATTCCTTGAAAAATCAAAGCTACAAGTTGCAACCAATCAAAGGGGAGTTCAATCCAAGCTGCACACTAGGATAACCAATCACAATTTTGGCTGGAAACAAGATGGAAGAAACGTTGGCTAAGGAAATATTTTGTTGAAAATTCAAACACCAACTTGCATCCAATCAAAGGCCATTCCAAGGCAAGATGTTCCATGTCTCAACCAATCAAATTGAACAAGGAAAAGGCTGGAAAAACAGGCTCAATCACACGGCAAAGCAACCAGAACTTTTGGAACCAAAAGTTGCTCAAACATTTACCAAGCAAGCACCTTATTTTTAGTGTAGTACTTTGTACATTAAAACTTGTACTTCTTAGCATTTTAGTTTGTTATAAGTAGAGTTAGAATCAGATTGTACAAAACAACAATTCAACAACACTTATCAAATACAAAAACCAGAATTTCCTTCAAGGAGTTATCAACATTTCAAGTTGAGGTTTAAAGCCACCAAACGGTTTTCATACAAGTTCCAGCCTAGAACTTGTTTGCATTTACTTCTTTATTTGGTTTACAGCATCTTAGGGTCTCATTGAGGTTTTAGATGTGTTGGAGTGCCAAAGAGGAAGAGGTTTGGCATAGATTGAGCCAAGAACAAAGGTTAAAGCTTAAAGGGTGTCTTTAAGATGTTCTTTGACATAGCTTGGGTTCAAATCAATTTGGAATAGGAGACAACATCCTTGGCAAACGTTTTCAGCCCCCATTTGGCTCATCATTCATTAACCTCGTGAAAGTACTAGGGGCGTTGGTTAAACCAAAGGGCATAACTAACCATTCGTACAATCCAAATTTAGTCTTAAAGGCAGTTTTCCATTCATCACCTTCCATAATTCTCACTTGGAAATAACCTTGTTTAAGATCTACTTTGCTAAAGCATCTAGATTCCAACCTAGGAATAGGGTATCTATACTTCACAGTAATCTTATTGATGGCTCTACAATCTGTACACATTCTCCAAGTTCCATCTTTCTTAGGGACAATGATAACAGGAACAGCACAAGGACTCATACTCTCTTTTACTTTACCTTGGGTTAATAATTCCTCAACTTGTTTTTGGATTTCCTTAGTTTCCTCTGGATTGGCTCTATAGGCAGGTCTGTTTGGTAGAACAGCTCCTGGAATGAAATCTATTTGATGCTCAATGCCTCTTAGAGGTGGTAAACCTGGGGGATCTCCTTAAGGAAACAAGCTAGAAAATTCTTGAAGTAAAGATGCAACTTCACTGGATAAAGTAGATGGTAATTCAGATGAAGAGAACAGAGTTTCTTTGTAAAGCAAGATATAAACAGTTTTGTTTGAATTGATAGCATGGAATACCTCGCTTTGAGATGCAAAGAATGCACTTTTCTTTAGAGATGGTTCAACAGAAACTTTGATTTCTTTCGGTTCAAGTTTAAGATGAGAAGTTTTCAGTTGGTCTTCTTTGATGAAAATCCTTTCCAGTTCCTTTTCTTTTGGATCATTATGGCTTTTTAACATTCGTTGTTGATCCTCAAAGAACAGTTTGTTGTGATGCCTAAAGGAATATCCATTTAGGTAACCATCATATGTAACCTTGTTGTCAAATTACCACGGTCTACCTAATAAGATATGACTTGATTGCATAAGGGCTACATCACATAACACCTTAGCAGAATACCCACCAATTTATAAAGAAACTAGGACTTGCTTTGTTACTTTAACTTCACCACACTCATTAAGCCATGTACGTCTATAAGGACGGGGGTGATTAATTAAAGGTAACTCAAGTTTCCTAACAAGTTCAAAACTTGCAACATTGGTACATGAACCGGAGTCAATGATTAAAGTGCAGACTTTCTTTTTAACCATACAGTGAATGTGGAATATATTCTCTCCTTGTATTTCAGGTTCTTCAGTTTTAATTTGGGCACTTAGAGCTCGACGAACAACTAAGAACTCTTTTGTTTCACACTCATTAATCTCTTCACTAAGCTCTTCTTCTTCCTCACATGTTTGTTCAATTTCATTGTTTTCTTCACTCTCTTCCAATTCTTCCTTAGAATAATACTCATTAGACTCTTCAATAAACAAGATGCGTTTAGGGTTGGGACATTGATTAGCAAAATGACCTTTTCCTAAGCATTTAAAACATTGAATATCACGAGTCTTAACATTAGGCGTACCTCCCACCTTGGCTTTGCCTTTATCAGTGATTGGAAGCTTTGGACGATTTTGGATGTTCTGGGTTGATTTTCCTTGGAATCCACGGCCTTGACTTTGTTGTGGACGGAAAGGCATCCTGAGCTGTGTTCTAGGAAAACTCAAAGGATTAGTCCGAAAAGAAGGGTTAGAAGTTTTTACCTTCAATTGTCTTTCCACTTTCTCAGCAATGTGAACCATAGAAGCCAGATCAGAGTAAGGTGTAAGTTCCACCTTAAATGCAATCTTTTTGTTCACACCAGCTAGAAATCTAACCATTGTGGCTTCCTCAGCTTCTTCTATGTTAGCCCTGGTAAGCAGATGTTCTAATTCTTTATAAAATTCATCAACAGATCTATTACCTTGAGAAAGTTGTTGCAATTTCTGGAAAATGCTTCTTTCATAGGAAGGAGATATGAATCTCTTCCTCATTTCTTGTTTCAGCTCGGACCAAGTAACAACAGGGGCTGTCTTGTTCTTCTCCTGGTGTTCTTCAATTGTTCCCACCAGAGTAAAGCATAATCTACAAATTCAAAAGTTGCATACCGCACTTTGGCCAATTCAGAATAGTTAGTGCAAGAATACATATGATCTACTTTTGTTTCCCATTGCAGATATGTTTCAGGATCACTTTTCCCTTGGAAGGGGGTATTGTCAGTTTAGTAGTAATGAACTCTTCTTCAAGATGTTCATCTCTATCAGGCTGATGTTCATCATATCGTTCTTCCGGATAGTGTTCTTCATTGTACTCAGGGAGATTATCAAATCTCTCCTCAAAAGAAATGTTCCTACGACCACCATTACTACCTTGACCTCTACCTCTACCTCTAAGTGATGTGACTTTTCTACGTTCAACATGAGACTCATTACCATAAGAGGTGCCTTCTTGACAAATAATGGCTTTTCTCTTGATGAGCCAAATAAAGGCTAGAAAACGTTTCCAAGACTTTGTCTTTTATTCCAAACTGATTTGAACCTCGGCTATGGCAAAGAACATCCCAAAGACACCCCTTGAACTGTAACCATTTGTTCTTGGCTCAATTCATGCCAACACCTCTTCCTCTTTGGCATTCCAACACATCTAAAACCTCATTGAGACCCTAAGATGATGTAAACCAAAAATGCAGTAAATACTAACAAGTTCTAGGCTATGAACTTGAAAGAAAACCGTTTAGTGGTTTAAACTTCTACTAGAAAATTTGAGAATTCCTTAAAGGAAATTTTGATTGAAATATGTTTGAATTGTGGTTCTTTTTACATTCAGGTTCCTATTCTACTTATAACCAACGAAAATTACAAAGGTACAAGGTTTAAAGTACAAAGTATAAGTCTAAAAGTAACATGCTTGCTTGGTAACTTGTTTGAACAATTTTGGTTCCAAGAAAGCTGGTTTCATTGTCGTGCTTCCATGCTTGATTCAGCCACATTTCTTGATCAATTTTGATTGGATAATACTTTGAGCAGCTTGGTTTGAATTGCCTTTGATTGGTTGCAAGTTTGGCTTTGAATTTTCAAAGTGAATTAAGCCTTAATCAGCCGTCATCTTCAAGGAGTTGATTGGATCAATTCTTGTGCTGCTTGCTTGCTTGTCTCCAACTTGTTTTTGATTGGTTTGAACATTTGCAAGACTTCTCCCAATTGGTTAATGCTTTGACCAGCTTGTCCATCCATCTTTAACGTGAAGAACAATTCAGATTTTGACATGGATGCTTGTCACCTCCTTGCTTGTTAGCTACTTGCATAACACCTCCTTGCTTGAACAAAAAGTCAGATTCTAATTGCATTTTCAAGCTAAGTACGTGTACCTGAAAAACAAGGCAATAATACAACACAAACTATCCTAAAACAAGGTTAACCAACCAACAATATTAAAAAGAACAACTAAAGATATGTACAACATGTTTTTGATACAACTATATCAAAGCTTGTATCATATAAACCCAATGGACTTCATCTTTGCTTGGTTCATCCTCTTCATGCCTATAAAGAAATGATTCAACACAAAGCAACAACTTCTTAGCCATACTCCTTGTTATGGGACCTGTGCGGGGCAGTGAGGTGTCATCATCAGTGTTTGTATCCACAAGGTTAGGCTGTGTTGGACCTGTATAGCACCACTAGAGGGGGGGGTGAATAGTGGATTAGCGGAAATTACACTATAATTACCTTCAAAAACTTGTTTGAAGACCCCTTTGCCTCTTTAACCTCAGGTTCTGAAAATTCCAGAAACAGTTCACTACTTTGAACGTTTTGGTTGAACCACTTATACACCTGTGCAAGCTCTCAAACTTGGCAGAGATCAAGTTTAGAATGTTTATAATATGTCATAAAAAATTCAGTCAATTCCAAGCAAGTTAGCACGTTCAAATAAGCAAGAGAAGTAAAGTGTGCAATTCTGGCAGTTTCAGGCAGAATGTTAGCTTAACTTCAAACAACAATATCTCAAAATCTACCCGTGCTATTTTGATGAATCTTATGTCAAATTAAACCTCAAGATGTCTAGTTTAATTTGATATAAGGCTCACTCCAAGATTCGAAGAATAGCCTATTCAAATTGCACAAGTTTGCACACTGGTCAGAATTGTTCACAGAATGTAGCAACAATTTTGTGAAGACGATTTGAATGGGCTAAACACCTTAGAATTTAGTGATTCTTGCGGCTACTGAAAGCTAACACATTGAAGTATAATATATCCAAAATTCATGCAATTCTAAGACTGTTTGCTTGTTCAATTATGCGTGCCAAGTTAGTGTAATTCTCAGGCAGAAAACAGTAAGTGCAGGAAATAAGTAAAGAACACAAGGAATTATCCTGGTTCGGTCAATGTGACCTACTCCAGTCCCAAGAGACACCTTCTCTTGGATTTCACTAAACACCAAACACCAAAGTCACCTTACAAAGCCAAAGGAAGAAGCTTTTCACCAACTTCTTCAAGTGGCTGCACCAAAACAGCAACTAGTTTCACCTTTGCACCTTTGCACCTTTTGATCACCTCTAAGGAGTAAGCTTTATACACCAGCTTCTCCCTTACAATATGTAGTTTGAAAGGTGTTGAAATGACAAGAAATGAAGAACTATACAATCATAAAGCTTGCTACAAATGTGTTCTTCAAGAGAGAAGAGAAGAAGAAAAGAATGGAGACAAAGAGCTAATTGTCTTGCTTGCTTTCTTTGTTGCTTTCGTTGGTGTGTCTTTGCTCTTCATCTTTGGTGCTATTTATAGCCAAGAGGACAGCCTAAAGGCTCCTTGAAGTAGCCGTTTGGAATGGATGAGAATGAGAAAATTCAGCACCTTTTTAGCTATCCATTTGACTTTCAAAACAAATCTGAATTTTTGCTACTTTGAAATGGTCTTCCACCTGAATATTTATCCTCCATTTAATCCATTATAGACGTTGGAGTTGAGGTGGAAAAACAGCTCCATTTGAATGTTTAAAAATCAGCTCCAATCAACAATATCCATGTGTAAATAACTTGCCATGTATGCAGCTGATTTGGCATGTGTTTTGAACAGATTTTTTCCTTCTCATTTGAATATCAAAATGACGTTGGAATGGCCCTTGAAGATAGGCATTGAAGAATAATTCAAAGATATATAGAAATCAGCCAACCTTTGAATTTGAATTAGTCTTCAACATTTGAACACATAAAGCCGTTTGCATCTAGCTTTGTTGAGAGATTTTTGCTCCATCTTTTGAATGTCTCATGAACGTTTGGAATGCCTACAATCAAGGCATTGGAGAATAGTTCAAGGATAAAGATAAATCAGCCAAGTTTGATCTTGAATAAGTCTCCAACGTTTGAACACATATAGCCGTTGCCCTTTGCTTGAATTTGCTACATTGTAGGACTTGTTTTTGTCACACATCATAACCTGAACTTTCACCATATAACATACGAAATGTTGCTCCAAATTTGAACCAATATAGCCGTTTGAATCATCACAAGAATAGCCAAGAATAATCATTTAAAATCAGCACCAAAATAGGATGTAATTCAACTTTTCTTGATTTGTTCAAAATCTGAATGTTTGAACATAATTTGTGCGCCCAAATCCGTATATATCCATATAATATATAGTCATTTATGTCTTCAACATGTAGCATAGAAAACCATCTGAAGAATACCAAGAATTCCAAGAAAACCATAGATGTGATAACCATGATATAAGAATTTCCAATTGATAGACCATGCTGCCCGTTTCCATAAAAATAGGGCACGTACCATATGTGACATAAACACATATAAACATCATATAAGCAATATATAACATGTTGGAAGACCCATTGGCAAGTGAAGAGACCAGAATACCCCTTAGCACAAAAATAGGAACTTTGTCCTAGGATGAACCTGGACATGGTGCTGCTCTAGATTCATCTTTGCCATGATGTGACATGACTTATAAATGTGTCATATGATCATATAAATCCGTTGGAAGAAGACCAAATAAGAATAAGAAGTCCAAATGGTGAAATTACCAAGATAACCCTTATAAAGATCAATAAACTTCACCACCGTGTCAAGTCTGTTTTTGTCCGTGTCAAGCATGCTTTCCTTCAGCCAATTAGATTCTAAATTGAATAAGGATCATGTGGGCTTTTGAATGACTCAATTTGGAGTTCATTTGCTCAAGATATGAACCAAAACCTGCAATAGAATACTAAACCGAACAATTTGCCTTATATTGTAAGTCATGTGACTTCAAGGCTTGGTTAGATCATATTATCAACATGTATTGACATATATAGCTTCTAAGATCAGTTTGAACAACATGTATTGGCATATATAATCTAAGATCAGTTTGAACATGTCTTGATTAAGATATGTGATTGAATTGGCCAAGTTCAATCTCATGATCTTAATCAAACTTGTTCAATCTTGATTCATTCAAGCAATATATACATTTTGCACAACAATTACACATATGCACACATATACATTTTGCAATCACTCAAACATAATATATCACAACAATCTCCCCCTTTTGATGATTTGCAAAATTACCCCACATATGTGTATATTAAGCATTTAAATCAAGTGTGCATCTAAATCAAGTGTTGTAATCTGTGTAATCAAGTAAGCATCTAAATCAAGTATAAGCTGCTCCCCCTTAATGTGTTATCTCTCTTCCCCTTAACATGATATCTCCCTTCCCCTTAACATGATATATATACACATTTATTTCTCCCCCTTAATTTTGTAAATTATGCAAAAGACTGAATGGTGTAGTAGTCAGTTGTAAGCAATTAATCCAAGTCTTGCACGTAAAGTCTCAAAGATAGCTTGATTAAGGGGTTTAGTGAATATGTCAGCTACTTGTTGATCAGTTCTAACATGTTCAATGTGTATATGTCCAAGAGTAACATGATCACGGAGAAAATGATAACGTACTTCTATATGCTTTGCCTTAGAGTGTAGTACAGGGTTTTTAGACAAATTTATAGCACTTGTACTATCACAATAGATGGGAATATTATTTACTTGTATTTCAAAGTCTGAAAGTTGTTGTTTAATCCATAACAGTTGAGTACAACATAGACTTAAAGCCATATATTCTGCTTCAGTAGTAGAAAGTGCAACACTAGATTGTTTCTTTGAAAACCAAGATATTAGTGAGTTTCCTAGGAATTGACATGTTCCACTAGTGCTCTTTCTATCTACTCTACATCCACCATAATCTGCATCTGAATATGCATGTAGACTTAGACTAGATTGTCTATCATACCATAAGCCTAATGTTGGTGTATGTTGAAGATATCTAAATATTCTTTTTACAGCTTTAAAGTGTGACAACTTAGGCATACTTTGAAATCTTGCACACATACATACTGCAAACATAATATCAGGTCTACTAGCAGTTAGATATAGCAATGAACCAATCATAGACCTATATAGTTTTTCATCAAATGCAACACCATTTTCATCTTTGTCTAATTTTGTTGAAGTACACATTGGTGTTGGAGATGGTTTCAAGTTTTCAAAGTTGAATTTCTTTATCATATCTCTTATGTATTTGGCTTGATTGATATGTATACCATTTGATGTTTGTTTGATTTGCAAGCCTAAGAAATAGTTTAATTCACCAACCATAGACATTTCAAACTCAGATTTCATACAATCTTCAAAATCTTTTACTAAGTTAGGATTAGTTGAACCAAAGATTATGTCATCTACATATATTTGTATTACAAGCAAATCTTTGTCTTTCTTTTTCAAGAATAAGGTACTATCTATGGTTCCTCTTTGAAAGTTGTTACTTAGTAAAAAGTTGGCAAATCTTTCATACCATGCACGGGGGGCTTGTTTCAAACCATATAAGGCTTTCTTAAGTTTATATACATGATCAGGGTTCTTTGGATCTTCAAAGCCTGGTGGTTGTTTAACAAAAACTTCTTCTTGGATATAGCCATTTAAAAATGCACTCTTAACATCCATTTGGAATAATTTGATGTTATTATAACATGCAAAAGCTAATAAGAGGCGTATGGATTCTAATCTTGCTACGGGGGCAAATGTTTCATCGTAATCAATACCCTCTTCTTGATTATATCCTTGAGCTACAAGTCTTGCCTTATTTCTTACTACAACCCCTTGTTCATTCATTTTGTATACCCTTTTCATTACAGAATTTGATTAATTCACTATTTTTAAACTCACCACCTCTATCACTCCTTATCTTAATAACATGTGATTCATGTTCATTTTCAAGTTGTCTAATTAGATTAGCTATAGATGATGCACTTTCATCTTTTGAAGCAAGAAACAATGTCCAAGTATATCTTGAGAAATCATCAACTATTACACATACATAATAACTTCCACCTAAGCTTCTTGTTCTACATGGACCAAATAAGTCTATATGCAAGAGTTCTAGTATTCTTAATGTTGTGACCTCGGTTTTAGGCTTAAGGGATTCTCTAACATGTTTGCCTTTGATACAAGATTCACATAGTTGAAAATCATTCAAGTTAAGTTTAGGCAATCCTCTAACAAGACTTTTAGCGTGTAGTTTTTCTAAGGTTGATATACCTATGTGTCCTAAACGTCTATGCCAAAGATTGGGATCAGATTCATGTGAAACAAGACATTTTGTGTTACTACTTAGCATATCATCCATGTTAAGCACATATATGTTACCTTCACGTTTTCCTTTTAACACAACTTGATTGTTTTTATCCATTATCTTACAAGAAGTGGAGGAGAAGAGAACATTCAAGTTGTTGTCACATAATTGAGAAACACTTAAAAGCTCAAAGGTTAAGTTACTTACAAGTAGGACATTTTTGATCTCAAATTTGTTTGGATCACCAACCTTGCCTTTGCCAATTATTTGGCCTTGGTTGTTGTCTCCAAAGGTAACTTTGCCACCTTTTGCAACGTCTTTAAGTGTGCTAAACAAATTTTTGTTGCCCGTCATATGTCTTGAACAACCACTATCAACTATCCAATTGGCTTTGTTCTTTTCATCTTCTTTGTTGTTATAACCAGCAACTTGTCTTTCTTTGATGTTATGTACCTACAAATGTAAATAACAACTTAGGTACCCTTTGATTTTGGGTCCTTTCAAGGTTAGACAAGTTAAGTTCATGTTAGTGTACCTTTAGGTACCCAAACTTGAACAACCTTTCTTGGTTTTGAAATGTTAAAACCATGTTGCATATAATGATCAAATAGTGGATTTTGATACATAGAATATGATGGAAAAGGGGCTGCATATTTATGTCTAGTTGGATAAGCATTGTAAGTTCTATATGCATTTGAATGTTGCCATGTATATGAGTTATATCTTGGCCGTGTATAAGCATTGAATTTAGGACGTGTATAAGCAAGATGTTGTGTGTGTCTAGGCCGTGTGTTGTAAACTGATTTAGGCCTAGAGTATGTCATGTTCTTCACATAAGCATGTTGTTGCATATAAGGCATAACTTGAGCAGATTTCATACTTCTTTGTTTAGGCATTCTTGTATACATGTAAGCATGGTTTCTAGGTGCATTTACCTTCCTATATGTTGATGCATTTTGCAATCTTTGTGATGAAGGTGGTGTGGGCAGAATAGGTTCATTTCTAAATGCATTTGGCCTATATTTCATGTTGGTTGAAGATGATACAAATGTTGTTTCCTTAGGTGTGTATTCAGCTTCTTTAACATATCCAAGACCTTGTTTGTCATTTCCATGCTTTTGAGATGCAATAAGAGTGTCTAACATGTTGGAACCATCCTTAAATTTTTCTAAAGATTTGTTCAAGTCTAGGTTGCATGCTTTTAATGATTCAAATTCAGTTTGTATTTCATGTAATTTAGACTTTAAAACATTGTAATCAACACATTGCACACATTGCACATTTTCATGTTTGTTCTTAAGTTCCTTAATCTGATTTTGCATTGAACTAATAGTGTTAGATGATTCAAGTTGAAGAACTTCTAGTTGAGAAGTTAGATTCAAGTTAGACGTCTCCAACTTATTCTTCTCCTCAACTATTCTTTTCTTCTCCTTGGATAGCTTCTTATATCTATGATGCAACTTTTCTAATTCATCCAACAATTCATCTTGAGTAAAATCATATTCAGAGTCAGAATCGAATGTTACCTCATTTGTAGACTTTGAAGCCAAACATGTTTGTGCAACTTCAGGTTCCTCCTCGGATTCGGATGAAGATGTGTCATCCCAAGTGCTTGAACTTGCCTTGAGAGCTTTCTTCCTCCTTTGCATAGGTTCTACTCTAGTTTTTGTCCTTGTCTTTTCATCCATGTCACGGTTTTTGTTCTTGTTTGGACAATCATATGAGATGTGTCCTTGTTTGCCACATTCATAACACTTAAGTTCTTTATCATACCATTTACCATCTTGTTTGTTAGATTTCACATTGATAGGGGCGGCTGATTTTGCTTGTCTTTTAGTTGGTCTTTTCTTGAAAAACTTCCTTAAACGCCTAGCTAACAACATTATGTCTTCTTCATCACTTTCATCATCACTTTCATACTCGGCTTGATTAGATGATTCGGGTTCATTTGTTACAAATGCAAGTGATTTAGACTTGTTACTAGTTTCAGCCTTTCTTATATTCATGTGTGACTTAGACATGCTTCTTAGTGTGTGAGAAAACGTTTAAAACACTTATAAGAAGGAAAGAAAGTGTCACCTTGTTGTAGATACCAAATATGAAGAATATAAGACAACCAGAAAATTTCCAGCAACTTTACAACTTGGAGTGTAAACTGTTTTCAGCTCAAATAAGAATATGGTGCTCAACCTTTCTCTGATACCAATTGTTGGACCTGTATAGCACCACTAGAGGGGGGGGTGAATAGTGGATTAGCGGAAATTACACTATAATTACCTTCAAAAACTTGTTTGAAGACCCCTTTGCCTCTTTAACCTCAGGTTCTGAAAATTCCAGAAACAGTTCACTACTTTGAACGTTTTGGTTGAACCACTTATACACCTGTGCAAGCTCTCAAACTTGGCAGAGATCAAGTTTAGAATGTTTATAATATGTCATAAAAAATTCAGTCAATTCCAAGCAAGTTAGCACGTTCAAATAAGCAAGAGAAGTAAAGTGTGCAATTCTGGCAGTTTCAGGCAGAATGTTAGCTTAACTTCAAACAACAATATCTCAAAATCTACCCGTGCTATTTTGATGAATCTTATGTCAAATTAAACCTCAAGATGTCTAGTTTAATTTGATATAAGGCTCACTCCAAGATTCGAAGAATAGCCTATTCAAATTGCACAAGTTTGCACACTGGTCAGAATTGTTCACAGAATGTAGCAACAATTTTGTGAAGACGATTTGAATGGGCTAAACACCTTAGAATTTAGTGATTCTTGCGGCTACTGAAAGCTAACACATTGAAGTATAATATATCCAAAATTCATGCAATTCTAAGACTGTTTGCTTGTTCAATTATGCGTGCCAAGTTAGTGTAATTCTCAGGCAGAAAACAGTAAGTGCAGGAAATAAGTAAAGAACACAAGGAATTATCCTGGTTCGGTCAATGTGACCTACTCCAGTCCCAAGAGACACCTTCTCTTGGATTTCACTAAACACCAAACACCAAAGTCACCTTACAAAGCCAAAGGAAGAAGCTTTTCACCAACTTCTTCAAGTGGCTGCACCAAAACAGCAACTAGTTTCACCTTTGCACCTTTGCACCTTTTGATCACCTCTAAGGAGTAAGCTTTATACACCAGCTTCTCCCTTACAATATGTAGTTTGAAAGGTGTTGAAATGACAAGAAATGAAGAACTATACAATCATAAAGCTTGCTACAAATGTGTTCTTCAAGAGAGAAGAGAAGAAGAAAAGAATGGAGACAAAGAGCTAATTGTCTTGCTTGCTTTCTTTGTTGCTTTCGTTGGTGTGTCTTTGCTCTTCATCTTTGGTGCTATTTATAGCCAAGAGGACAGCCTAAAGGCTCCTTGAAGTAGCCGTTTGGAATGGATGAGAATGAGAAAATTCAGCACCTTTTTAGCTATCCATTTGACTTTCAAAACAAATCTGAATTTTTGCTACTTTGAAATGGTCTTCCACCTGAATATTTATCCTCCATTTAATCCATTATAGACGTTGGAGTTGAGGTGGAAAAACAGCTCCATTTGAATGTTTAAAAATCAGCTCCAATCAACAATATCCATGTGTAAATAACTTGCCATGTATGCAGCTGATTTGGCATGTGTTTTGAACAGATTTTTTCCTTCTCATTTGAATATCAAAATGACGTTGGAATGGCCCTTGAAGATAGGCATTGAAGAATAATTCAAAGATATATAGAAATCAGCCAACCTTTGAATTTGAATTAGTCTTCAACATTTGAACACATAAAGCCGTTTGCATCTAGCTTTGTTGAGAGATTTTTGCTCCATCTTTTGAATGTCTCATGAACGTTTGGAATGCCTACAATCAAGGCATTGGAGAATAGTTCAAGGATAAAGATAAATCAGCCAAGTTTGATCTTGAATAAGTCTCCAACGTTTGAACACATATAGCCGTTGCCCTTTGCTTGAATTTGCTACATTGTAGGACTTGTTTTTGTCACACATCATAACCTGAACTTTCACCATATAACATACGAAATGTTGCTCCAAATTTGAACCAATATAGCCGTTTGAATCATCACAAGAATAGCCAAGAATAATCATTTAAAATCAGCACCAAAATAGGATGTAATTCAACTTTTCTTGATTTGTTCAAAATCTGAATGTTTGAACATAATTTGTGCGCCCAAATCCGTATATATCCATATAATATATAGTCATTTATGTCTTCAACATGTAGCATAGAAAACCATCTGAAGAATACCAAGAATTCCAAGAAAACCATAGATGTGATAACCATGATATAAGAATTTCCAATTGATAGACCATGCTGCCCGTTTCCATAAAAATAGGGCACGTACCATATGTGACATAAACACATATAAACATCATATAAGCAATATATAACATGTTGGAAGACCCATTGGCAAGTGAAGAGACCAGAATACCCCTTAGCACAAAAATAGGAACTTTGTCCTAGGATGAACCTGGACATGGTGCTGCTCTAGATTCATCTTTGCCATGATGTGACATGACTTATAAATGTGTCATATGATCATATAAATCCGTTGGAAGAAGACCAAATAAGAATAAGAAGTCCAAATGGTGAAATTACCAAGATAACCCTTATAAAGATCAATAAACTTCACCACCGTGTCAAGTCTGTTTTTGTCCGTGTCAAGCATGCTTTCCTTCAGCCAATTAGATTCTAAATTGAATAAGGATCATGTGGGCTTTTGAATGACTCAATTTGGAGTTCATTTGCTCAAGATATGAACCAAAACCTGCAATAGAATACTAAACCGAACAATTTGCCTTATATTGTAAGTCATGTGACTTCAAGGCTTGGTTAGATCATATTATCAACATGTATTGACATATATAGCTTCTAAGATCAGTTTGAACAACATGTATTGGCATATATAATCTAAGATCAGTTTGAACATGTCTTGATTAAGATATGTGATTGAATTGGCCAAGTTCAATCTCATGATCTTAATCAAACTTGTTCAATCTTGATTCATTCAAGCAATATATACATTTTGCACAACAATTACACATATGCACACATATACATTTTGCAATCACTCAAACATAATATATCACAACAGGCTGTAGCTCATCATTCCCTCCCACTTGAGAAGGATTTGTCCTCGAATCTGAATCAATACTAAATGGAGAAAGGTCAGCAACATTAAAAGTTTTAGAGATGGAACCATACCTTTCTTCAGGAAGATCGAGAACATAGGCATTATCACCAAGCCGTTTCAACACTTTGAACGGTCCATCGCCTCTTGGCTTCAACTTTGAGTCCCTTTCCTTAGGGAATCTTTATTTCCTCAAGTGTAACCAAACAAGATCACCAGGCTCAAATATAACAACTTTACTTTACGATTCTTGTTGGCTCTATTGGCATACACTTTATTCTTAGCTTCAAGTTGTGACTTAACCTTTTCATGCAATTTTTTCACAAGTTTTGCTTTTCGTTCACCATCTAAACTAACACGTTCATGAACAGGTATGGGAACAAGATCAAGCGGGGACAAAGGGTTAAAGCCATAAACAACCTCAAAAGGAGAATGCAATGTTCCACTATGAACAACTCTATAGTATGCAAACTCAATATAAGCTAAGCAGTCTTCCCAACTCTTTAAGTTCTTTTGAATGACAACACGTAACAGTTGAGACAAAGTTCTATTAACAACTTCAATTTGACCATCGGTTTGTGGGTGAGCAGTTGTAGAAAATAACAATTTAGTACTAAGTCTACTCCACAAAACACGCCAGAAATGACTTAGAAACTTTGTATCTCTATCACTAACAATTGTACGTGGCATGCCATGCAATCTAACAATCTCCTTAAAGAACAAATCAGCAATATGAATAGCATCATCAACTTTCTTACATGCAATGAAATGTGCCATTTTGGAATATCTATCAAAACCAACAAAGATGCTATCTTTACCAGTTTTGGATCGAGGCAATCCCAATACAAAGTCCATAGAAAGATCAGTCCAAGGTGAGCGTGGAACAGATAAGGGAGTGTACAATCCATGTGGTTGTGTTCTAGATTTTGCTTGTTTGCAAGTAATACATTGGTCACATACCTTATCAACATGTGCTTTCATATGCGGCCAGAAGAAATGCTCCTTAAGTTTTTCCAAAGTTTTTAACGAGCCAAAATGACCCATTAAACCTCCTCCATGAGCTTCTTTTATCAACAACTCTCTTAATGGACACATTGGTACACATAACTTATGTTCTTTAAACAAATAACAATCATGCAAGTAATATTTAGCAAAAGGTGAATCATTGCATGCTTGATAGATAGAACTAAAGTCATGATCAGAATGATACATCTCTTTGATAGACTCAAAACCAAACATGTTACATGAAAGAGTAGTAATCAAAGTATAGCGACGAGATAATGCATCAGCAACAACATTTTCTTTTCCTTGCTTATACTTGATCACATAAGGGAATTGTTCAATGAATTCAACCCATTTGGCATGTCTTTTGTTCAATTTTCCTTGACCTTTTAGATACTTAAGGCTTCATGATCAGTATGAATCACAAATTCCTTAGGTTGCAGATAATGTTGCCAAGTTTGTAAAGAACGGACAAGGGCATACAATTCTTTATCATAGGTTGAATAATTTATGGAAGCTCCTTTCAATTTCTCACTAAAGTAGGCAACAGGTTTGTTACCTTGATGCAATACAACTCCAATGCCAACTCCACTAGCATCACATTCAACTTCAAACATTTCATCAAAGTTGGGCAATCTCAGGATAGGTACAGAAGTTAGACGTTTCTTAAGTTCCTCAAAGGCTTGTTGTTGTGATTCTTCCCATTCAAAACTTACATCTTTCTTGACTAACTCATTCAAGGGTGCAGCAGCTATGGTAGAGAAATCCTTCACAAAACGTCTATAGAAGCTAGCTAATCCATGAAAACTCCTAACATCTCCAGCAGACTTAGGGGTTGGCCACTCAGTTATGGATTTAACCTTCTCTTGGTCCATTTCAATTCCTTCAGCACTAATCACAAATCCTAAGAATGTAACCTTCTCCAGACAAAAAGAACACTTCTTGAAATTAGCATACAACTTTTCTTTCTGTAGGGTGACAAAAACAGCTCTAAGATGGATCAGATGTTCACTTAGGGTTTTGGAGTAGATAAGAATGTCATCAAAGTAGACTACTACAAATTTCCCTATGAATTTCCTTAAGACCTCATTCATTAACCTCGTGAAAGTACTAGGGGCGTTGGTTAAACCAAAGGGCATAACTAACCATTCGTACAATCCAAATTTAGTCTTAAAGGCAGTTTTCCATTCATCACCTTCCATAATTCTCACTTGGAAATAACCTTGTTTAAGATCTACTTTGCTAAAGCATCTAGATTCCAACCTAGGAATAGGGTATCTATACTTCACAGTAATCTTATTGATGGCTCTACAATCTGTACACATTCTCCAAGTTCCATCTTTCTTAGGGACAATGATAACAGGAACAGCACAAGGACTCATACTCTCTTTTACTTTACCTTGGGTTAATAATTCCTCAACTTGTTTTTGGATTTCCTTAGTTTCCTCTGGATTGGCTCTATAGGCAGGTCTGTTTGGTAGAACAGCTCCTGGAATGAAATCTATTTGATGCTCAATGCCTCTTAGAGGTGGTAAACCTGGGGGATCTCCTTAAGGAAACAAGCTAGAAAATTCTTGAAGTAAAGATGCAACTTCACTGGATAAAGTAGATGGTAATTCAGATGAAGAGAACAGAGTTTCTTTGTAAAGCAAGATATAAACAGTTTTGTTTGAATTGATAGCATGGAATACCTCGCTTTGAGATGCAAAGAATGCACTTTTCTTTAGAGATGGTTCAACAGAAACTTTGATTTCTTTCGGTTCAAGTTTAAGATGAGAAGTTTTCAGTTGGTCTTCTTTGATGAAAATCCTTTCCAGTTCCTTTTCTTTTGGATCATTATGGCTTTTTAACATTCGTTGTTGATCCTCAAAGAACAGTTTGTTGTGATGCCTAAAGGAATATCCATTTAGGTAACCATCATATGTAACCTTGTTGTCAAATTACCACGGTCTACCTAATAAGATATGACTTGATTGCATAAGGGCTACATCACATAACACCTTAGCAGAATACCCACCAATTTATAAAGAAACTAGGACTTGCTTTGTTACTTTAACTTCACCACACTCATTAAGCCATGTACGTCTATAAGGACGGGGGTGATTAATTAAAGGTAACTCAAGTTTCCTAACAAGTTCAAAACTTGCAACATTGGTACATGAACCGGAGTCAATGATTAAAGTGCAGACTTTCTTTTTAACCATACAGTGAATGTGGAATATATTCTCTCCTTGTATTTCAGGTTCTTCAGTTTTAATTTGGGCACTTAGAGCTCGACGGACAACTAAGAACTCTTTTGTTTCACACTCATAAATCTCTTCACTAAGCTCTTCTTCTTCCTCACATGTTTGTTCAATTTCTTTGTTTTCACTCTCTTCCAATTCTTCTTCAGAATAATACTCATTAGACTCTTCAATAAACAAGATGCGTTTAGGGTTAGGACATTGATTAGCAAAATAACCTTTTCCTAAGCATTTAAAACATTGAATATCACGAGTCTTAACATTAGGCGTACCTCCCACCTTGGCTTTGCCTTTATCAGTGATTGGAAGCTTTGGACGATTTTGGATGTTCTGGGTTGATTTTCCTTGGAATCCACGGCCTTGACTTTGTTGTGGACGGAAAGGCATCCTGAGCTGTGTTCTAGGAAAACTCAAAGGATTAGTCCGAAAAGAAGGGTTAGAAGTTTTTACCTTCAATTGTCTTTCCACTTTCTCAGCAATGTGAACCATAGAAGCCAGATCAGAGTAAGGTGTAAGTTCCACCTTAAATGCAATCTTTTTGTTCACACCAGCTAGAAATCTAACCATTGTGGCTTCCTCAGCTTCTTCTATGTTAGTCCTGGTAAGCAGATGTTCTAATTCTTTATAAAATTCATCAACAGATCTATTACCTTGAGAAAGTTGTTGCAATTTCTGGAAAATGCTTCTTTCATAGGAAGGAGATATGAATCTCTTCCTCATTTCTTGTTTCAGCTCGGACCAAGTAACAACAGGGGCTGTCTTGTTCTTCTCCTGGTGTTCTTCAATTGTTCCCACCAGAGTAAAGCATAATCTACAAATTCAAAAGTTGCATACCGCACTTTGGCCAATTCAGAATAGTTAGTGCAAGAATACATATGATCTACTTTTGTTTCCCACTGCAGATATGTTTCAGGATCACTTTTCCCTTGGAAGGGGGGTATTGTCAGTTTAGTAGTAATGAACTCTTCTTCAAGATGTTCATCTCTATCAGGCTGACGTTCATCATACCGTTCTTCCGGATAGTGTTCTTCGTTGTACTCAGGGAGATAATCAAATCTCTCCTCAAAAGAAATGTTCCTACGACCACCATTACTACCTCGACCTCTACCTCTACCTCTACCTCTAAGTGATGTGACTTTTCTACGTTCAACATGAGACTCATTACCATAAGAGGTGCCTTCTTGAAAAGGTATACTAGGTTCCTTTTGATCTGAGGTTGGCTTTTCTACTTTGCTTATCCTCTGTTTGTTATCCTCTATGTCACTTCTCATTAAACCAAACTGATTAACAAGGAAAGTGAGTGTTTGTTGTATATTCTTTAGGGTAACAGGGACTGGGGATGGGACAAGAGTAGATGGGGACGGGGATGGTGCATTATCTTTCTGTTGGGGACCCATGATTCAGAAAACAATCTCAAAAGCCAATTTAAAATATTGACAAGATGCAAATAGTCTACTTTAAGTTGACAATTGTTCAAAACAGCAATTTGGACTATTTCTCCTAAGGATTCAAGAAAATCACAGAAGTCAAATTGTTGTTCTGGCTGAATGAAATCTACGGGGTTGTTTAAGACAATCCCTTAATTTACTTTACAGCATATGCAATTATCAATTGAAGTAAAGTGAAAGTAAAAGAACACAAACAAAGTGTCAGCAAGGGTTTGCTTTAGAAACTTTCAATATTTCAAATCTACAACACTTTGGGTTTGGCACTTTCTTTCTTTTGAGCTTTGCACAGGAATTTCCCTTTTGCAATGTTTAATTTTGGGCTTTCCTCACTTTTCTTTCTTGTGCAATTCTCTCTTCTCTTGCCTTTTACTTGTTGACAAATAATGGCTTTTCTCTCGTGTGTTTCTCAATCAAGCTTAATTTTCTTTCTTTAGGGGGTTTGCTTGATTGTTGTGAGACTACTCCTCACGGCCTACATGAGTCATTGCTCACAGCCTTTAATTGCACAAGGTTTGTTGTATTTGGAATTTGAAAGTTTCTCATACACAACTCGGCTAAACACTATGTAGTGAGAAATCAATTCACAATTACAACAAGTTCAAATTGATTATAGTGCAAGGTAAGTTCAGAAATTGATCTAAAACAACAATTGGATAGCTTTTTAACAGTGTGGGGGCTTAAACAATTCCTAACTTCCAGGATGTATCTAAGTCCAACAAGTTATTTGAAACAATTGAAATCAATAAAAAGATATAGCTATTAGCATTCACCAAGATTTCAAATGAGCTTTAAAAACTTGTTCTTAACATATGGTTTTTGGCAATATTCTGTTTTTGATGCAAATGATCTAACTAATCTTAAGATAGCTAAATGCAACTTAGTTGTTTCTAAATGCAATTATAAGGGCTGATTACTATAACAACTAATGGAAATCAGTTTTGATGCAAACTAACTAACTAGTTTTGTTTTGTTTTTAAGTTATCTATTCTACCTTGTTTTTGTTTTGGTCTTCGTTTGTATGATGCAATCAGTTTCTAAACTAGATGTTACTAGATGCAAGTCTTTATATTCTACTCAACAAACGTTTATCAACTAGAAACTAGGCAGCAAACATAGTTAACTAAAACTACTTTTTTTGTTCTTTAGTTTTCGGATTTTCTTGTTCTAAACTAAACAACCAACTAAACCTTTAAACTATGTTGTAAACTAGTCTAACTAAGCTAAATAAGGCAGCAACTACAATGTCTAAAACAGTTTGCACACAACTACTAAAAACAGAATTTAACAACTTGATTACAAACTAAACTATCAACTAATCTATTTTTGTGTTCAAAGTTTTCTGTTTTAAGGACTCAACTAAACTACCATTTAAACTTCTAGATTAGGACCTAATGAACATTGTCTAAGCTAGATTGAACAAAAACAACAAGTTACACACGGTTTTAATCTAAACTACACAAACGGATTCTAACAACACTTAAGACTATTCTAAGTTCTTTTTGTGGTGCCTCGGTTTTTTTGCTACTTAAACTAACTTACCAAACTGTTGTAAACTAACTAATAAACACTTTTAAACATAAACTAACTACCTAAATAAACAGGTTCTAAATGGACATAAAAAACAGTTTACTACACGGCAGCATCATTTTATGCAAGTTAAAACAATGTAATCATGAACAGAAGACTAACCAAAGCTCTGATACCAATTGATGAGCCAAATAAAGGCTAGAAAACGTTTCCAAGACTTTGTCTTCTATTCCAAACTGATTTGAACCTCGGCCATGGCAAAGAACATCCCAAAAACACCCCTTGAACTGTAACCGTTTGTTCTTGGCTCAATTCATGCCAACACCTCTTCCTCTTTGGCATTCCAACACATCTAAAACCTCATTGAGACCCTAAGATACTGTAAACCAAAAATGAAGTAAATACTAACAAGTTCAAGGCTATGAACTTGAAAGAAAACCGTTTAGTGGTTTAAACTTCAACTAGAAAAGTTGAGAATTCCTTAAAGGAAATTTTGATTGAAATATGTTTGAATTGTGGTTCTTTTTACATTCAGGTTCCACTTCTACTTATAACCAACGAAAATTACAAAGGTACAAGGTTTAAAGTACAAAGTATAAGTCTAAAAGTAACATGCTTGCTTGGTAACTTGTTTGAACAATTTTGGTTCCAAGAAAGCTGGTTTCCTTGCCGTGCTTCCATGCTTGATTCAGCCACATTTCTTGATCAATTTTGATTGGATAATACTTTGAACAGCTTGGTTTGAATTGCCTTTGATTGGTTGCAAGTTTGGCTTTGAATTTTCAAAGTGAATTTGATGAGCTACAGCCTAACCTTGTGGATACAAACACTGATGATGACACCTCACTGCCCCGCGTAGTTCCCATAACAAGGAGTATGGCTAAGAAGTTGTTACTTTGTGTTGAATCATTTCTTTACAGGCATGAAGAGGATGAACCAAGCAGAGATGATGTCCGTTGGGTTTATATGATACAAGCTTTGATCTAGTTGTATCAAAAGCATGTTGTACATATCTTTAATTGTTCTTTTGATATTTGTTGATCGGTTAACTTGTTTTAGGATAGTTTGTGTAGTATCTTTGCCTTGTTTTCAGGTACACATACTTAGCTTGAAAATGCAAGTAGAATCCAAATTTTTGTTCAAGCAAGGAGGTGACAAACAAGTAGCTTACAAGCAAGGAGGTGATAAGCAAGTAGGTTACAAACAAGGAGGTGATAAGCAAGTAGCTTACAAGCAAGGAGGTGACAAGCACCCATGTCAAACACAAGGCTTTGTCCTCCACGCAAATAGTGAGCAAGACAAGTTGCTCAAAGCTTTAACCAATGAAAAGAAGTCTTGCAAATGTTCAAACCAATCACACTCAAGTTGGAGACAAGTAAACAAGCTGCACAAAGATTCATCCAATCAATTCCTTTAAAGAGGGCGGTTGGTTTAAAGCTCAAATGGTTTGAAGATTCAAAGTCAAACTTGCAACCAATCAAAGGGAGTTCAAACCAAGCTGCTCAATGCATTATCCAATCAAAACTTTGGCTGAAACAAAGCAAAGAAGCACGGCAAAGGGAACCAGCTTTCTAGGAACTAAAGTTGTTCAAACAAGTTACCAAGCAAGCATGTTATTTCTAGACTTGTACTTGGTACTTTAAACCTTGTACACATGTAATTTTCGTTTGTTTTAAATAGCATAGGAACCTGAATGTAAACAACCACAATTTCAAACACATTTCAATCAGATTTTCCTTTAAGGAGTTCTCAACTTATTCTAGTTGAAGTTTAAGACCACTAACGGTTTTCTTTCAAGTTCATAGCCTAGAACTGTTGGACCTGTATAGCACCACTAGAGGGGGGGGTGAATAGTGGGTTAGCGGAAATTACACTACAATTACCTTCAAAAACTTGTTTGAAGACCCCTTTGCCTCTTTAGCCTCAGATTCTGGAATTTCCAGAAACAGTTCACTGTTTTGAGCGCTTTGGTTGAACCACTTATACACCTGTGCAAGCTCTCAAACTTGGCAGAGATCAAGTTTAGGATGTTTATAGTATGTCATAAAAAATTCAATCAATTCCAAGCAAGTTAGCACGTTCAAATAAGCAAGAAAAGTAAAGTGTGCAATTCTGGCAGTTTCAGGCAGAATGTTAGCTTAACTTCAAACGATGATATCTCAAAATCTACCCGTGCTATTTTGATGAATCTTATGTCAAATTAAACCTTATGATGTCTAGTTTAATTTGATATAAGGCTCACTTCAAGATTCGCAGGATAACCTATTCAAATTGAACAAGTTTTGCACACTGGTCAGAATTGTTCACAGAATGTAGCAACAATTTTGTGAAGACGATTTGAATATGCTAAACTCCTTAGAATTTAGTGATTCTTGCGGCTAATGAAAGCTAACACATTGAAGTATAATATATCCAAAATTCATGCAATTCTAAGACTGTTTGCTTGTTCAATTATGCGTGCCAAGTTAGTGTAATTCTCAGGCAGAAAACAGTAAGTGCAGGAAATAAGTAAAGAACACAAGGAATTATCCTGGTTCGGTCAATGTGACCTACTCCAGTCCCAAGAGACACCTTCTCTTGGATTTCACTAAACACCAAACACCAAAGTCACCTTACAAAGCCAAAGGAAGAAGCTTTTCACCAACTTCTTCAAGAGACTTCACCAAAACAAACAGCAACTAGTTTGTTTCACCTTTTCACCTTTGCACCTTTTGCTCACCTCTAAGGAGTAAGCTTTATACACCAGCTTCTCCCTTACAATATGTCGTTTAAAAGGTGTTGAAATGACAAGAAATGAAGAACTATACAATCATAAAGCTTGCTGCAAATGTGTTCTTCAATATAGAAGAGTAGAAGAGAAGAATGGAGACAAAGAGCTGAATGTCTTGCTTGCTTTTCTTTGTTTTTCGTTGGTGTACTTTTACTCTTCACCTTTGGAGCTATTTATAGCCAAGAGGACAGCCTAAAGGCTCCTCTAAGTAGACGTTGGAATGGTTGAGAATGGAGAAAAATCAGCACTTTTCTAGCTATCCAAATGAAGCTTATCTTTTGTTGCTTTGAATTGGTCTTCAAACTGAACTTTTATCCTTCATCTTATCCCATTATAGACGTTGGTGCTGAGGTGGAAAATGGCTTCATTTGAACGTTTAAGAGATAGCTCCAATCAGCAATGTCCATGTGTAAATAACTTGCCATGTGTGCAGCTGAATTGGCGTGTGTTTTGAACAAATTTGGCTCCTCATTTTGAATGTTAAATGGACGTTGGAATGGCCTAGAATCATGCCCACCAAAAGCATTGGAGAGTAGTTCAAAGATAGAGAGAAATCAGCCAAGCTTTTGAGTTTGAATTAGTCTTCAACTTTTGAACACATAGCCGTTGCATAGCTTTCTTGGTTGAGAGATTTTTGCTCCAAATTTGAACCAAAATAGCCGTTTGTAACCAGCTCCAAAATATATGCAAGAATAGTCATTTGAAATCAGCACCAAAATAGGATTTATTTCAACTTGCCTTGACTTGTTCAAAATCTGAAAATTTGAACATGATTTGTGTGCCAATATCCGTTTGCACACATATAATATATAGCCATTTTATGTCTTCAACATGTAGCATAGAATACCATATGAAGAATGCCAAGAATTCCAAGAAAACCATATATGTGATAACCATAATATAAGAATTCCAATTGAGATACCATGCTGCCCATGCTGCCCGTTTCCATAAATATAGGACATGTACTATATGTGACATAAACACGTATAAACATCATATAAACAATATATAACACATTAGAAGATCCATTGGCAAGTGAAGAGACCAGAATACCCCTTAGCACAAAAATAGGAATTTTGTCCTAGGATGAACCTAGACATGGTGCTGCTCCAGATTCATTTTTGCCATGATGTGACATGACTTATAAATGTGTCATATGATCATATAAATCAGTTGGAAGAAGACCAAATAAGAATGAGAAGTCCAAATGGTGAAATTACCAAAATAACCCTTATAAAGATCAATAAGCTTCACCACCGTGTCAAGTCAGTTTTATCCGTGTCAAGCATGCTTTTCCTCAGCCAATTAGATTCTAAATTGAATAAGGATCATGTGGGCTTTTGAATGACTCAATTTGGAGTTCATTTGCTCAAGATATGAACCAAAACCTGCAATAGAATACTAAACCGAGCAATTTGCCTTATATTGCAAGTCATGTGACTTCAAGGCTTGGTTAGATCATATAATTAACATGTATTGGCATATATATCATCTAAGATCAGTTTGAACATGTCTTGATTTAGACATGTGATTGAATTGGCCAAGTTCAATCTCATGATCTTAATCAAACTTGTTCAATCTTGATTCATTCAATCAATTTCACATTTAGCTCATAAATTCTAGCTCATAAATTCAATCTCATGCACACATATACTTTAAACGTTATACACACATACATGCTCACATATGCATTTTGCAATATATCACAACAATCTACATGCTCACATATGCATTTTGCAATCATTCAAACATGATATATCACAACAATCTCCCCCTTTTGATGATTTGCAAAATTACCCCACATATGTGTATATTAAGCATCTAAATCAAGTGTAAGCTTCTCTTTAAATCAAGTTAAGCTGCTCCCCCTTAATGTGTTATCTCCCCCTTAACATGATATACATATATCTCTCCCCCTTAATTTTGTAAATTATGCAAAAGACTGAACTATGTGCACGGTGTAGTAGTCAGGTGTGAGCAATTAATCCAAGTCTTGCACGTAAATGCTCAAAGATAGCTTGATTAAGGGGTTTAGTGAATATGTCAGCTACTTGTTGATCAGTTCTAACATGTTCAATGTGTATATGTCCAAGATTAACATGATCACGGAGAAAATGATAACGTACTTCTATATGCTTTGCCTTAGAGTGTAGTACAGGGTTTTTAGACAAATTTATAGCACTTGTACTATCACAATAGATGGGGATATTATTTACTTGTATTTCAAAGTCTGAAAGTTGTTGTTTAATCCATAATAGTTGAGTACAACATAGACTTAAAGCCATATATTCTGCTTCAGTAGTAGAAAGTGCAACACTAGATTGTTTCTTTGAAAACCAAGATATTAGTGAGTTTCCTAGGAATTGACATGTTCCACTAGTGCTCTTTCTATCTACTCTACATCCACCATAATCTGCATCTGAATATGCATGTAGACTTAGACTGGATTGTCTATCATACCATAAGCCTAATGTTGGTGTATGTTGAAGATATCTAAATATTCTTTTTATAGCTTTAAAGTGTGACAACTTAGGCATACTTTGAAATCTCGCACACATACATACTGCAAACATAATATCAGGTCTACTAGCAGTTAGATATAGCAATGAACCAATCATAGACCTATATAGTTTTTCATCAAATGCAACACCATTTTCATCTTTGTCTAATTTTGTTGAAGTACACATTGGTGTTGGAGATGGTTTCAAGTTTTCAAAGTTGAATTTCTTTATCATATCTCTTATGTATTTGGCTTGATTGATATGTATACCACTTGATGTTTGTTTTATTTGCAAGCCTAAGAAATAGTTTAATTCACCAACCATAGACATTTCAAACTCAGACTTCATACAATCTTCAAAGTCTTTTACTAAGTTAGGATTAGTTGAACCAAAGATTATGTCATCTACATATATTTGTATTACAAGCAAATCTTTGTCTTTCTTTTTCAAGAATAAGGTACTATCTATGGTTCCTCTTTGAAAGTTGTTACTTAGTAAAAAGTTGGCAAATCTTTCATACCATGAACGGGGGGCTTGTTTCAAACCATATAAGGCTTTCTTAAGTTTATATACATGATTAGGGTTCTTTGGATCTTCAAAGCCTGGTGGTTGTTTAACAAAAACTTCTTCTTGGATATAACCATTTAAGAATGCACTCTTAACATCCATTTGGAATAGTTTGATGTTATTATAACATGCAAAAGCTAATAAGAGGCGTATGGATTCTAATCTTGCTACGGGGGCAAATGTTTCATCGTAATCAATACCCTCTTCTTGATTATATCCTTGAGCTACAAGTCTTGCCTTATTTCTTACTACAACCCCTTGTTCATTCATTTTGTTCCTAAACACCCATTTAGTTCCAATGATTGATTTATCCTCGGGTTTAGGTACTAAATCCCACACATTGTTTCTTTCAAATTGGTTTAACTCTTCATGCATTGCATCTATCCAATATGCATCGTTTAAGGCATCATTCACATTCTTAGGTTCAATTTGGGATATAAGTGCATGCCATTGATCATATTCATTAGGATCTATTTGCCTACGTGTTCTAACCCCTTGATTTACATCTCCTATGATAAGTTCTTGAGGATGCTTTTGTTTATCTCTTATTTGCCACCAATTACTTGGTTGTGCATCTTCAATAGGTTCATGATGTTCAATAGGTTGGTTAGGCACATTTTCTTCATTATGTTCTTGTGTAGGGGGAGTTTGAACTTCATGCATTTCAAGAGTTTGATTTGGTGTTTCAATTTGTTCATTTGTAGGTGGTAGGATAAGTTCATCTTCATCATGAAGTATTTGATCATTTGGTACATAGATTTCATGTTGATTACTTGTTTGGAGATATGCATTTTCATTGAACTTCACATGTATAGATTCAACTATCTTTCTTGTTTGTGCATTATAACATCTATATGCTTTAGAGTTCATTGAATATCCCACAAATATATGTTCATCAGACTTAGGATCAAACTTATCTAAGTTATCTTTTGTGTTCAATACAAAGCATTTACAACCAAAGACTTTTAGATAGTTTACTTTTGGGAGTCGTCCATTTAAGATTTCAAATGGTGTTTTGTTCAATTTCTTTCTTATTGATAGTCTGTTGATCATATAACTTGAAGTGTTTACTGCTTCAGCCCATAAGAATTTAGGTACTTTGTTTTCTACCATCATTGTTCTTGCTACTTCTTGAATAGTCCTATTCTTTCTTTCAACTACACCATTAAGTTGAGGAGTTCTTGGTGGGGAGAATTCATGTTTTATACCCTTTTCATTACAGAATTTGATTAATTCACTATTTTAAACTCACCACCTCTATCACTCCTTATCTTAATAACATGTGATTCATGTTCATTTTCAAGTTGTCTAATTAGATTAGTTATAGATGATGCACTTTCATCTTTTGAAGCAAGAAACAATGTCCAAGTATATCTTGAGAAATCATCAACTATTACACATACATAATAACTTCCACCTAAGCTTCTTGTTCTACATGGACCAAATAAGTCTATATGCAAGAGTTCTAGTATTCTTGATGTTGTGACCTCGGTTTTAGGCTTAAGGGATTCTCTAACATGTTTGCCTTTGATACAAGATTCACATAGTTGAAAATCATTCAAGTTAAGTTTAGGCAATCCTTTAACAAGACTTTTAGCGTGTAGTTTTTCTAAGGTTGATATACCTATGTGTCCTAAACGTCTATGCCAAAGATTAGGATCAGATTCATGTGAAACAAGACATTTTGTGTTACTACTTAGCATATCATCCATGTTAAGCACATATATGTTTCCTTCACGTTTTCCTTTTAACACAACTTGATTGTTTTTATCCATTATCTTACAAGAGGTGGAGGAGAAGAGAACATTCAAGTTGTTGTCACATAGTTGAGAAACACTTAAAAGCTCAAAGGTTAAGTTACTTACAAGTAGGACGTTTTTGATCTCAAACTTGTTTGGATCACCAACCTTGCCTTTGCCAATTATTTGGCCCTGGTTGTTGTCTCCAAAGGTGACTTTGCCACCTTTTGCAACGTTTTTAAGTGTGCTAAACAAATTTTTGTTGCCCGTCATATGTCTTGAGCAACCACTATCAACTATCCAATTGGTTTTGTTCTTTTCATCTTCTTTGTTGTTATAACCAGCCACTTGTCTTTCTTTGATGTTATGTACCTACAAATGTAAATAACAACTTAGGTACCCTTTGATTTTGGGTCCTTTCAAGGTTAGACAAGTTAAGTTCATGTTAGTGTACCTTTAGGTACCCAAACTTGAACAACCTTTCTTGGTTTTGAAATGTTAAAATCATGTTGCATATAATGAACAAATAGTGGATTTTGATACATAGAATGTGATTGAAAAGGGGCTGCACATTTATGACTAGTTGGATAAGCATTGTAAGTTCTATATGCATTTGAATGTTGCCATGTATATGAGTTATATCTTGGCCGTGAGTTATCATAGTTTCTAGGCCGTATATAAGCATTGAATTTAGGCCGTGTATAAGCAAGATGTTGTATGTGTCTAGGCCGTGTGTTGTAAACTGATTTAGGCCGAGAGTATGTCATGTTCTTCACATAAGCATGTTGTTGCATATAAGGCATAACATGAGCAGATTGCATACTACTTTGTTTAGGCATTCTTGTATACATGTAAGCATGGTTTCTAGGTGTATTTACCTTCCTATATGTTGATGCATTTTGCAATCTTTGTGATGAAGGTGGTGTGGGCAGAATAGGTTCATTTCTAAATGCATTTGGCCTATATTTCATGTTGGTTGAAGATGATACAAATGTTGTTTCCTTAGGTGTGTATTCAGCTTCTTTAACATATCCAAGACCTTGTTTGTCATTTCCATGCTTTTGAGATGCAATAAGAGTGTCTAACATGTTGGAACCATTCTTAAATTGTTCTAAAGATTTGTTCAAGTCTAGGTTGCATGCTTTTAATGATTCAAATTCAGTTTGTATTTCATGTAATTTAGTCTTTAAAACGTTGAAATCAACACATTGCACACATTGCACATTTTCATGTTTGTTCTTAAGTTCCTTAATCTGATTTTGCATTGAACTAATAGTGTTAGATGATTCAAGTTGAAGAACTTCTAGTTGAGAAGTTAGATTCAAGTTAGACGTCTCCAACTTGTTCTTCTCCTCAACTATTCTTTTCTTCTCCTTGGATAGCTTCTTATATCTATCATGCAACTTTTCTAATTCATCCAACAATTCATCTTGAGTAAAATCACATTCGGAGTCAGAATCGAATGTTACCTCATTTGTAGACTTTGAAGCCAAACATGTTTGTGCAACTTCAGGTTCTTCCTCGGATTCGGATGAAGATGTGTCATCCCAAGTGCTTGAACTTGCCTTGAGAGCTTTCTTCCTCCTTTGCATAGGTTCTACTCTAGTTTTTGTCCTTGTCTTTTCATCCATGTCACGGTTTTTGTTCTTGTTTGGACAATCATATGAGATGTGTCCTTGTTTGCCACATTCATAACACTTAAGCTCTTTATCATACCATTTACCATCTTGTTTGTTAGATTTCACATTGATAGGGGCAGCTGATTTTGCTTGTCTTTTAGTTGGTCTTTTCTTGAAAAACTTCCTTAAACGCCTAGCTAACAACATTATGTCTTCTTCATCACTTTCATCATCACTTTCATACTCGGCTTGATTAGATGATTCGGGTTCATTTGTTACAAATGCAAGTGATTTAGACTTGTTACTAGTTTCAGCCTTTCTTATATTCAACTTGTTTTCATAAACTTTTAAAGAGCCTATCAATTCATCAAGTTTTATTTGAGAAAGATCTTTGCTTTCTTCAATGGCACTAACTTTGGCATCCCATTCAATTGGCAAACTTCTCAAAACTTTTTGCACTTTTTCTTTCATCAAAAACGTTTTACCAAGGGATTCAAGTGAGTTGTATAAGTTTGTAAGCCTTAAATCCATATCAACAATTGATTCATTAGGCAGTAAATGAAATGATTCAAGTGTAGTCATTAACATGTTAATCTTTGATTCCTTTACTTGATTAGTTCCTTCATGCTTCATTTCAAGACATTTCCACATATCCTTTGCACTTAAACATGAAGAGACATAGGCAGATTCACTCCTACTTAAACCATTCAACAATAATTGCATTGCTTTAGCATTAAGACTCATTTTCTTTTTATCTTCATCACTCCAATCTTTTCTATATTTCTCAACTTCTTGTGATAAGCCATCAATTATAACATGCTTAGTAGGCACATAAGGTCCATCTTCAATGATGGACCACAAGTCTATATCAATAGCCATTAAGAACAATTTCATCCTAAGTTTCCAATGACTAAAGTTTTCTCCATCAAAAAGAGGTGGTCTTTGTGTGGACATGCCTTCTAATTCTATTTTCATGTGTGACTTAGACATGCTTCTTAGTGTGTGAGAAAACGTTTAAAACACTTATAAGAAGGAAAGAAAGTGTCACCTTGTTGTAGATACCAAATATGAAGAATATAAGACAACCAGAAAATTTCCAGCAACTTTGCAACTTGGAGTGTAAACTGTTTTCAGCTCAAATAAGAATATGGTGCTCAACCTTGCTCTGATACCACTTGTTGGACCTGTATAGCACCACTAGAGGGGGGGGTGAATAGTGGGTTAGCGGAAATTACACTACAATTACCTTCAAAAACTTGTTTGAAGACCCCTTTGCCTCTTTAGCCTCAGATTCTGGAATTTCCAGAAACAGTTCACTGTTTTGAGCACTTTGGTTGAACCACTTATACACCTGTGCAAGCTCTCAAACTTGGCAGAGATCAAGTTTAGGATGTTTATAGTATGTCATAAAAAATTCAATCAATTCCAAGCAAGTTAGCACGTTCAAATAAGCAAGAAAAGTAAAGTGTGCAATTCTGGCAGTTTCAGGCAGAATGTTAGCTTAACTTCAAACGATGATATCTCAAAATCTACCCGTGCTATTTTGATGAATCTTATGTCAAATTAAACCTTATGATGTCTAGTTTAATTTGATATAAGGCTCAATTCAAGATTCGCAGGATAACCTATTCAAATTGAACAAGTTTTGCACACTGGTCAGAATTGTTCACAGAATGTAGCAACAATTTTGTGAAGACGATTTGAATATGCTAAACTCCTTAGAATTTAGTGATTCTTGCGGCTAATGAAAGCTAACACATTGAAGTATAATATATCCAAAATTCATGCAATTCTAAGACTGTTTGCTTGTTCAATTATGCGTGCCAAGTTAGTGTAATTCTCAGGCAGAAAACAGTAAGTGCAGGAAATAAGTAAAGAACACAAGGAATTATCCTGGTTCGGTCAATGTGACCTACTCCAGTCCCAAGAGACACCTTCTCTTGGATTTCACTAAACACCAAACACCAAAGTCACCTTACAAAGCCAAAGGAAGAAGCTTTTCACCAACTTCTTCAAGAGACTTCACCAAAACAAACAGCAACTAGTTTGTTTCACCTTTTCACCTTTGCACCTTTTGCTCACCTCTAAGGAGTAAGATTTATACACCAGCTTCTCCCTTACAATATGTCGTTTAAAAGGTGTTGAAATGACAAGAAATGAAGAACTATACAATCATAAAGCTTGCTGCAAATGTGTTCTTCAATATAGAAGAGTAGAAGAGAAGAATGGAGACAAAGAGCTGAATGTCTTGCTTGCTTTTCTTTTGTTTTTCGTTGGTGTACTTTTACTCTTCACCTTTGGAGCTATTTATAGCCAAGAGGACAGCCTAAAGGCTCCTCTAAGTAGACGTTGGAATGGTTGAGAATGGAGAAAAATCAGCACTTTTCTAGCTATCCAAATGAAGCTTATCTTTTGTTGCTTTGAATTGGTCTTCAAACTGAACTTTTATCCTTCATCTTATCCCATTATAGACGTTGGAGCTGAGGTGGAAAATGGCTTCATTTGAACGTTTAAGAGATAGCTCCAATCAGCAATGTCCATGTGTAAATAACTTGCCATGTGTGCAGCTGAATTGGCGTGTGTTTTGAACAAATTTGGCTCCTCATTTTGAATGTTAAATGGACGTTGGAATGGCCTAGAATCATGCCCACCAAAAGCATTGGAGAGTAGTTCAAAGATAGAGAGAAATCAGCCAAGCTTTTGAGTTTGAATTAGTCTTCAACTTTTGAACACATAGCCGTTGCATAGCTTTCTTGGTTGAGAGATTTTTGCTCCAAATTTGAACCAAAATAGCCGTTTGTAACCAGCTCCAAAATATATGCAAGAATAGTCATTTGAAATCAGCACCAAAATAGGATTTATTTCAACTTGCCTTGACTTGTTCAAAATCTGAAAATTTGAACATGATTTGTGTGCCAATATCCGTTTGCACACATATAATATATAGCCATTTTATTTCTTCAACATGTAGCATAGAATACCATATGAAGAATGCCAAGAATTCCAAGAAAACCATATATGTGATAACCATAATATAAGAATTCCAATTGAGATACCATGCTGCCCATGCTGCCCGTTTCCATAAATATAGGACATGTACTATATGTGACATAAACACGTATAAACATCATATAAACAATATATAACACATTAGAAGATCCATTGGCAAGTGAAGAGACCAGAATACCCCTTAGCACAAAAATAGGAATTTTGTCCTAGGATGAACCTAGACATGGTGCTGCTCCAGATTCATTTTTGCCATGATGTGACATGACTTATAAATGTGTCATATGATCATATAAATCAGTTGGAAGAAGACCAAATAAGAATGAGAAGTCCAAATGGTGAAATTACCAAAATAACCCTTATAAAGATCAATAAGCTTCACCACCGTGTCAAGTCAGTTTTTATCCGTGTCAAGCATGCTTTTCCTCAGCCAATTAGATTCTAAATTGAATAAGGATCATGTGGGCTTTTGAATGACTCAATTTGGAGTTCATTTGCTCAAGATATGAACCAAAACCTGCAATAGAATACTAAACCGAGCAATTTGCCTTATATTGCAAGTCATGTGACTTCAAGGCTTGGTTAGATCATATAATTAACATGTATTGGCATATATATCATCTAAGATCAGTTTGAACATGTCTTGATTTAGACATGTGATTGAATTGGCCAAGTTCAATCTCATGATCTTAATCAAACTTGTTCAATCTTGATTCATTCAATCAATTTCACATTTAGCTCATAAATTCTAGCTCATAAATTCAATCTCATGCACACATATACTTTAAACGTTATACACACATACATGCTCACATATGCATTTTGCAATATATCACAACAATCTACATGCTCACATATGCATTTTGCAATCATTCAAACATGATATATCACAACAAGAACTTGTTAGTATTCACTTCATTTTTGGTTTACAGCATCTTAGGGTCTCAATGAGGTTTTAGATGTGTTGGAATACCAAAGAGGAAGAGGTGTTGGCATAAATTGAGCCAAGAACAAACGGTTACAGTTCAAGGGGTATCATTGTGATGTTCTTTGCCATAGCTGAGGTTCAAATCAATTTGGAATAGGAGACAAAGTCCTTGGAACGTTTTTCTAGCTTTCATTTGGCTCATCAATTGGTATCAGAGCGTTGGTTAGTCTTCTATTCATGTTTACATTGTTTAAACTAGCATATGAATGTTGCTGCCCAAATCGTGTATTAAACTGATTTTATGTGCGTTTATATTCTGTTTATTTAGATAGTTAGTTCATGTTTTAAAGTGTTTATTAGATAGTTTACAATAGTTTGGTAAATTAGTTTTAAGTAGCAAAACCGAAAACCACCACAAAAAGAACTTAGGCTAGGCTTAAGTGTTGTTAGAATCCCTTTGTGTAGTTTAGATTAAAACCGTGTGTGAAACTTGTTGTTCTTGTTCAAACTAGCTTAGACAAAGTTCATTTGGCCATAATCTAGAAGTTTAAACGGTAGTTTAGTGATTCCTTAAAATAGAAAACCTGAACACAAAAGTAGATTAGTTGATAGTTTAGAAATCAAGTTGTTAAAATTCTGTTTTCTAGTAGTTGTGTGCAAACTGTTTAGGCGTTGTAGTTGCTGCCTTATTTAGCTTGTTTAGACTAGTTTACAACATAGTTTAAGTGTTTAGTTGGTTGTTTAGTTTAGCACAAGAAATCCGAAAACTAAAGATCAAAACAAGTAGTTTTAGCTAACTAAGTGTGCTGCCTAGTTTCTAGTGATATACGTTTGATAAGTAGGATATAAACACTTTCATCTAGTATCATCTAGCTTAGAAACTGATTGCATCATACCAACAAAAACCAAGACAAAAACAAGTAGAATAGATAACTTTAAAACAAAACAAAACAAGTTAGCTAGTTTGCATCAAAACTGATTTCCATTAGTTGTTAGTAATCAGCCTTTATAAAATGCATTTAGAAACAACTAAGTTACATTTAGCTATCTTAAGATTAGTTGGATCATTTGCATCAAAAACAGAAAATTGCCAAAAAAAACCGTGAGTTAAGAACAAGTTTTTAAAGCTCATTTGAAATCTTGGTGAATGCTAATAGCTATATCTTTTTGTTGATTTCAATTGTTTCAAACAACTTGTTGGACTTAGATACATCCTGGAAGTTAGGAATTGTTTAAGCCCCACATTGTTAAAGAGCTATCCAATTGTTGTTTTAGATCAATTCTGAACTTACCTTGCACTATATTCAATTTGAACTTGTTGAAATTGTGAATTGAATTCTCACTACATAGTATTTAGCCGTGTTGTGTACGAGAAACTTTCAAATTCCAAATACAACAAACCTTGTGCAATTAAAGGCCGTGAGCAATGACTCATGTAGGCCGTGAGGAGTAGTCTCAAAACAATCAAGCAAACCCCTCCAAAGAAAGAAAATTAAGCTTGATTGAGAAATACACGAGAGAAAAGCCAATATTTGTCAACAAGTAAGAGGCAAGACAAGAGAGAATTGCACAAGAAAGAAAAGTGAGGAACAGCCCAAAATTAAACATTGCAAAAAGAGAAAATTCCTGTGCAAAGCTCAAAAGAAAGAAAGTGCCCAAAAAGAACCAAAGTGTTGTAGTTTTGAAATATTGAAAGTTTCTAAAGCAAACCCTTGCTGTACACTTTGTTTGTGTGCTTTTACTTTCACTTTACTTCAATTGATAATTGCATATGCTGTAAAGTAAATTGAGGGATTGTCTTAAACAACCCCGTAGATTTCATTCAGCCCGAACAACAATTTGACTTCTGTGATTTTCTTGAATCCTTAGGAGAAATAGTCCAAATTGCTGTTTTGAACAATTGTCAACATAAAGTAGAGTATTTGCATCTTGTCAATATTTTAAATTGGTTTTTGAAATCGTCTTTTGAGTCATGGGTCCCCAACAGAAAGATAATGCACCATCCCCGTCCCCATCTACTCCTGTCCCATCCCTAGTCCCTGTTACCCTAGAGAATATACAGCAAACACTCACTTTCCTTGTTAATCAGTTTGGTTTAATGAGAAGTGACATAGAGGATAACAAACAAAGGATAAGCAAAGTAGAAAAGCCAACCTCAGATAAAAAGGAACCTAGTATACCTTTTCAAGAAGGCACCTCTTATGGTAATGAGTCTCATGTTGAACGTAGAAAAGTCACATCACTTAGAGGTAGAGGTAAAGGTCGAGGTAGTAATGGTGGTCGTAGGAACATTTCTTTTGAGGAGATATTTGATTATCTCCCTGAGTACAATGAAGAACACTATCCGGAAGAACGGTATGATGAACGTCAGCCTGATAGAGATGAACATCTTGAAGAAGAGTTTATTACTACTAAACTGACAATACCCTCCTTCCAAGGAAAAAGTGATCCTGAAACATATCTGCAGTGGAAAACAAAAGTAGATCATATGTATTCTTGCACTAACTATTCTGAATTGGCCAAAGTGCGGTATGCAACTTTTGAATTTGTAGATTATGCTTTACTCTGGTGGGAACAATTGAAGAACACCAGGAGAAGAACAAGACAGCCCCCTGTTGTTACTTGGTCCGAGCTGAAACAAGAGATGAGGAAGAGATTCATATCTCCTTCCTATGAAAGAAGCATTTTCCAGAAATTGAAACAACTTTCTCAAGGTAATAGATCTGTTGATGAATTCTATAAAGAATTAGAACATCTGCTTACCAGGGCTAACATAGAAGAAGCTGAGGAAGCCACAATGGCTAGATTTCTAGCTGGTTTGAACAAAGAGATTGCATTTAAGGTGGAACTTACACCTTACTCTGATCTGGCTTCTATGGTTCACATTGCTGAGAAAGTGGAAAGACAATTGAAGGTAAAGACTTCTAACCCTTCTTTTCGGACTAATCCTTTGAGTTTTCCTAGAACACAGCCCAGGACGCCTTTCCGTCCACAATAAGGTCAAGGCTGTGGATTCCAAGGAAAATCAACCCAGAACATCCAAAATCGTCCAATGTTTCCAATCACTGATAAGGGCAAAGCCAAGGTGGAAGGTACGCCTAATGTTAAGACTCGTGATATTCAATGTTTAAAATGCTTAGGAAAAGGTCATTTTGCTAATCAATGTCCCAACCCTAAACGCATCATGTTTATTGAAGAGTCTAATGAGTATTATTCTAAAGAAGAATTGGAAGAGAGTGAGAAAAACAATGAAAATGAATAAACATGTGAGGAAGAAGAAGAGATTAGTGAAGAGACTAATGAGTGTGAAACAAAAGAGTTCTTAGTTGTCCGTCGAGCTCTAAGTGCCCAAATTAAAACTGAAGAACCTGACATACAAAGAGAGAACATATTCCACATTCACTGTATGGTTAAAAAGAAAGTCTGCACTTTAATCATTGACTCCGGTTCATGTACCAATGTTGCAAGTTTTGAACTTGTTAGGAAACTTGAGTTACCTTTAATTAATCACCCCCATCCTTATCGACTTACGTGGCTTAATGAGTGTGGTGAAGTTAAAGTAACAAAGCAAGTCCTAGTTTCTTTATCAATTGGTGGGTATTCTGTTGATGTGTTATGTGACGTAGCCCCTATGCAATCAAGTCATATCTTATTAGGTAGACCGTGGCAATTTGACAACAAGGTTACATATGATGGTTACCTGAATAGATATTCCTTTAGGCAACACAACAAATTGTTCAAATTAAACGCCTTGCCCCCGCACAAAGTTTTTGAGGATCAACAACGAATGTCAAAAAGCTATAATGATCCAAAAGAAAAGGAATTGGAAAGGATTTTCATCGAAGAAAACCAACTAAAAACTTCTCATCTTAAAATTGAACCGAAAGAAATCAAACTTTCTGCTGAACCATCTCTAAATAAAAATGCATTCTTTGCATCTCAAAGCGAGGTATTCCATGCTATCAATTCAAACATAACTGTTTATATCTTGCTTTACAAAGAAACTCTGTTCTCTTCATCTGAAATACCATCTACTTTACCAAGTGAAGTTACATCTTTACTTCAAGAATTTTCTAGCTTGTTTCCTGAAGGAGATCCCCCAGGTTTACCACCTCTAAGAGGCATTGAGCATCAAATAGATTTCGTTCCAGGAGCTGTTCTACCAAACAGACCTGCCTATAGGGCCAATCCAGAGGAAACTAAGGAAATCCAAAAGCAAGTTGAGGAACTATTGACCCAAGGTAAAGTAAAAGAGAGTATGAGTCCTTGTGCTGTTCCTGTTATCATTGTCCCTAAGAAAGATAGAACTTGGAGAATGTGTACTGATTGTAGAGCCATCAATAAGATCACGGTGAAGTATATATACCCTATCCCTAGGTTGGATGACATGTTGGATATGTTACATGGGTCTAGATGCTTTAGCAAAGTAGATCTTAAACAAGGATATTTCCAAGTGAGAATTAGGGAAGGTGATGAATGGAAAACTGCCTTTAAGACTAAGTTTGGATTGTATGAATGGTTAGTTATGCCCTTTGGTTTAACGAACGCCCCTAGTACTTTCATGAGGTTAATGAATGAGGTCTTAAGGAAATTCATAGGGAAATTTGTAGTAGTCTACTTTGATGATATTCTTATCTACTCCAAAACCCTAAGTGAACATCTGCTCCATCTTAGAGCTGTTTTTGTCACCCTACAGAAAGAAGAGTTGTATGCAAATTTCAAGAAGTGTTCTTTCTGTCTGGAGAAGGTTACATTCTTAGCATTTGTGATTAGTGCTGAAGGAATTGAAATGGACCAAGAGAAAGTTAAATCCATAACTGAGTGGCCAACCCCTAAGTCTGCTGGAGATATTAGGAGTTTTCATGGGTTAGCTAGCTTCTATAGACGTTTCGTGAAGGATTTCTCTACCATAGCTGCACCCTTGAATGAGTTAGTCAAGAAAGATGTAAGATTTGAATGGGGAGAATCACAACAACAAGCCTTTGAGGAACTTAAGAAACGTCTAACTTCTGCACCTATCCTGAGATTGCCCAACTTTGATGAAATGTTTGAAGTTGAATGTGATGCCAGTGGAGTTGGCATTGGAGCTGTATTGCATCAAGGTAACAAACCTGTTGCCTACTTTAGTGAGAAATTGAAAGGAGCTTCCATAAATTATTTAACCTATGACAAAGAATTGTATGCCCTTGTCCGTTCTTTACAAACTTGGCAACATTATCTGCAACCTAAGGAATTTGTGATTCATACTGATCATGAGAGCCTTAAGTATCTAAAAGGTCAAGGAAAATTGAACAAAAGACATGCCAAATAGGTTGAATTCATTGAACAATTCCCTTATGTGATCAAGTATAAGCAAGGAAAAGAAAATGTTGTTGCTGATGCATTATCTCGTCGCTATACTTTGATTACTACTCTTTCATGTAACATGTTTGGTTTTGAGTCTATCAAAGAGATGTATCATTCTGATCATGACTTTAGTTCTATCTATCAAGCATGCATTGATTCACCTTTTGCTAAATATTACTTGCATGATGGTTATTTGTTTAAAGAACATAAGTTATGTGTACCAATGTGTTCATTAAGAGAGTTGTTGATAAAAGAAGCTCATGGAGGAGGTTTAATGGGTCATTTTGGCTCGTTAAAAACTTTGGAAACACTTAAGGAGCATTTCTTCTGGCCGCATATGAAAGCACATGTTGATAAGGTATGTGACCAATGTATTACTTGTAAACAAGCAAAATCTAGAACACAACCACATGGATTGTACACTCCCTTACCTGTTCCAAGCTCACCTTGGACTGATCTTTCTATGGACTTTGTATTGGGATTGCCTCGATCCAAAACTGGTAAAGATAGCATCTTTGTTGTTGATAGATTTTCCAAAATGGCACATTTCATTGTATGTAAGAAAGTTGATGATGCTATTCATATTGCTGATTTGTTCTTTAAAGAGATTGTTAGATTGCATGGCATGCCACGTACAATTGTTAGTGATAGAGATCCAAAGTTTCTAAGTCATTTCTGGCGTGTTTTGTGGAGTAAACTTGGTACTAAATTGTTATTTTCTACAACTGCTCACCCACAAACCGATGGTCAAACTGAAGTTGTTAATAGAACTTTGTCTAAACTGTTACGTGTTGTCATTCAAAGGAACTTAAAGAATTGGGAAGACTGCTTAGCTTATATTGAGTTTGCATACAATAGAGTTGTTCATAGTGGAACATTGCATTCTCCTTTTGAAGTTGTTTAGGGCTTTAACCCTTTGTCCCTGCTTGATCTTGTTCCCATACCTGTTCATGAACGTGTTAGTTTAAATGGTGAACGCAAAGCAAAACTTGTGAAAGAATTGCATGAAAAGGTTAAGTCACAACTTGAAGCTAAGAATAAAGTGTATGCCAATAGAGCCAACATGTTTCGTAAAGTTGTTATATTTGAGCCTGGTGATCTTGTTTGGTTACACTTGAGGAAGGAAAGATTCCCTAAGGAAAGGGACTCAAAGTTGAAGCCCATCGGCGATGGACCGTTCAAAGTGTTGAAACGGCTTGGTGATAATGCCTATGTTCTCAATCTTCCTGAAGAAAGGTATGGTCCTATCTCTAAAACTTTTAATGTTGCTGACCTTTCTCCATTTAGTATTGTTTCAGATTCGAGGACAAATCCTTCTCAAGTGGGAGGGAATGATGAGCTACAGCCTAACCTTGTGGATACAAACACTGATGATGACACCTCACTGCCCCGCGTAGGTCCCATAACAAGGAGTATGGCTAAGAAGTTCTTACTTTGTGTTGAATCATTTCTTTACAGGCATGAAGAGGATGAACCAAGCAGAGATGATGTCCGTTGGGTTTATATGATACAAGCTTTGATCTAGTTGTATCAAAAGCATGTTGTACATATCTTTAATTGTTCTTTTGATATTTGTTGATCGGTTAACTTGTTTTAGGATAGTTTGTGTAGTATCTTTGTCTTGTTTTCAGGTACACATACTTAGCTTGAAAATGCTAGTAGAATCCGAATTTTTGTTCAAGCAAGGAGGTGACAAACAAGTAGCTTACAAGCAAGGAGGTGATAAGCAAGTAGGTTACAAACAAGGAGGCGATAAGCAAGTAGCTTACAAGCAAGGAGGTGACAAGCACCCATGTCAAACACAAGGCTTTGTCCTCCACGCAAATAGTGAGCAAGACAAGTTGCTCAAAGCTTTAACCAATGAAAAGAAGTCTTGCAAATGTTCAAACCAATCACACTCAAGTTGGAGACAAGTAAACAAGCTGCACAAAGATTCATCCAATCAATTCCTTTAAAGAGGGCGGTTGGTTTAAAGCTCAAATGGTTTGAAGATTCAAAGTCAAACTTGCAACCAATCAAAGGGAGTTCAAACCAAGCTGCTCAATGCATTATCCAATCAAAACTTTGGTTGAAACAAAGCAAAGAAGCACGACAAAGGGAACCAGCTTTCTAGGAACTAAAGTTGTTCAAACAAGTTACCAAGCAAGCATGTTATTTCTAGACTTGTACTTGGTACTTTAAACCTTGTACACATGTAATTTTCGTTTGTTTTAAATAGCATAGGAACCTGAATGTAAACAACCACGATTTCAAACACATTTCAATCAGATTTTCCTTTAAGGAGTTCTCAACTTATTCTAGTTGAAGTTTAAGACCACTAACGGTTTTCTTTCAAGTTCATAGCCTAGAACTTGTTAGTATTCACTTCATTTTTGGTTTACAGCATCTTAGGGTCTCAATGAGGTTTTAGATGTGTTGGAATACCAAAGAGGAAGAGGTGTTGGTATAAATTGAGCCAAGAACAAACGGTTACAGTTCAAGGGGTGTCATTGTGATTTTCTTTGCCATAGCTGAGGTTCAAATCAATTTGGAATAGGAGACAAAGTCCTTGGAACGTTTTTCTAGCTTTCATTTGGCTCATCAGAATTAAGCCATAATCAGCCGTCATCTTCAAGGAGTTGATTGGATCAATTCTTGTGCTGCTTGCTTGCTTGTCTCCAACTTGTTTTTGATTGGTTTGAACATTTGCAAGACTTCTCCCAATTGGTTAATGCTTTGAGCAGCTTGTCCATCCATCTTTAACGTGAAGAACAATTCAGATTTTGACATGGATGCTTGTCACCTCCTTGCTTGTTAGCTACTTGCATAACACCTCCTTGCTTAAACAAAAATTCAGATTCTAATTGTATTTTCAAGCTAAGTGCGTGTACCTGAAAAACAAGGCAATGATACAACAAAAACTACTAAAACAAGGTTAACCAACCAACAATATTAAAAAGAACAACTAAAGATATGTACAACATGTTTTTGATACAACTAGATCAAAGCTTGTATCATATAAACCCAATGGACTTCATCTTTGCTTGGTTCATCCTCTTCAAGCCTATAAAGAAATGATTCAACACAAAGCAACAACTTCTTAGCCATACTCCTTGTTATGGGACCTGTGCGGGGCAGTGAGGTGTCATCATCAGTGTTTGTATCCACAAGGTTAGGCTGTAGCTCATCATCTCTCGTGTGTTTCTCAATCAAGCTTAATTTTCTTTCTTTGGGGTGTTTGCTTGATTGTTGTGAGACTACTGCTCACGGCCTACATGAGACATTGCTCACGGCCTTTAATTTCACAAGGTTTGTTGTATTTGGAATTTGAAAGTTTCTCGTACACAACACAGCTAAACACTATGTAGTGAGAAATCAATTCACAAGTACAACAACTTCAAATTGATTATAGTGCAAGGTAAGTTCAGAAATTGATCTAAAACAACAATTGGATAGCTTTTTAACAGTGTGGGGGCTTAAACAATTCCTAACTTCCAGGATGTATTTAAGTCTAACAAGTTGTTTGAAACAATTGAAACCAACAAAAAGATATAGCTATTAGCATTCACCAAGATTTCAAATGAGCTTTAAAAACTTGTTCTTAACATATGGTTTTTGGCAATATTCTGTTTTTTGATGCAAATGATCTAACTAATCTTAAGATAGCTAAATGCAACTTAGTTGTTTTTAAATGCAATTATAAGGGCTGATTACTATAACAACTAATGGAAAACAGTTTTGATGCAAACTAACTAACTTGTTTTGTTTTGTTTTTAATTTATCTATTCTACCTTGTTTTTGTTTTGGTTTTCGTTTGTATGATGCAATCAGTTTCTAAACTAGATGTTACTAGATGCAAGTTTTTATATTCTACTCAACAAACGTTTATCAATTAGAAACTAGGCAGCAAACATAGTTAACTAAAACTACTTTTTTTGTTCTTTAGTTTTCGGATTTTCTTGTTCTTAACTAAACAACCAACTAAAACTTTAAACTATGTTGTAAACTAGTCTAACCAAGCTAAATAAGGCAGCAACTACAACGTCTAAAACAGTTTGCACACAACTACTAAAAACAGAATTTAACAACTTGATTACAGACTAAACTATCAACTAATCTATTTTTGTGTTCAAAGTTTTCTGTTTTAAGGACTCAACGAAACTACCATTTAAACTTCTAGATTAGGACCTAATGAACATTTTCTAAGCAAGATTGAACAAAAATAACAAGTTACATACGGTTTTAATCTAAGCTACACAAACGGATTCTAACAACACTTAAGTCTATAGCCTAAGTTCTTTTTGTGGTGTTTTCGGTTTTTGCTACTTAAACTAACTTACCAAACTGTTGTAAACTGACTAATAAACACTTTAAAACATAAACTAACTACCTAAACTAACAGATTCTAAATGGACATAAAAACAGTTTACTACACGGTTTGGGCAGCATCTGTTGTACCCCAACGACATGTACTTGGAACTATGAACAAGTGACTGAATGAAAGTGATAATTTCTTTAAGCGCGTATTGCTTAAGCCAGCTTAACCCTCTTTACTTAAATACTTCGAAGATGATACTAAATAATTAAATAAGGGGATTTCAAGAAAAGTGATACATGAAGAATATAGTTATATGAACAATACATACCAATATATAGGTATGTGCGTGTATAGAGTATATGCGTAGGAAATGTATATATACATACATACGTGCACATAGAAAGGCGTATATATATATAGTATATACACATATGGGCGTATATATATATATATATATATATATATACATATATATATATATACCTATTATATATATATATACACGCCCATATGTACATATTATGTATGTATATACCTTCTTATGTACACGCATATATATATATATATATATATATATATATATATATATATATATATATATATATATATATATATATACGGATACATGTATAATAGTACATGTTTTAGGTGACATGCATATTGCACATTTTAATGTATATATATATGCTAATCTTGGAATACAATAAATTAAAGGAAACAATATAACAATTAAAGAAAAATACAAGAAAAATCAAAATTGTCCAAAGAACCCCTCCCAAAACCCAAATTTTCGGCCAAGGGCTTCTAGAAGCCACCTAAACCCTAGTCTAAATTAAATAAGACATGCATGCAATAAACTAATTAAATAAAAGGAGAAGGAGACAAGGCATGCAAAACAAATAATAAAATAAAGAAGAAAAGGGAGCATGCAAGACCATCTTTCCCAACTTTTGACAAAGTTTTGTCTCCCCTCCCCTTTTTGACCATGCAGCCGGCCACACCCCTCCCCTCTCCCCTTATATCTTCTAAGTATGCAAGACTAAACCCTACATTCATATCATCTTGAAGGCAACACTTAAACAAGCAACACTTAGAAAATTTTATTCCACTCTCCACACACAAACTTTCGGCCTTCCTCTCTTGAAGCTTAAGAACTCTCAACCAAGCAACATCTTCAAGCCAAGAAGTGTATAGGTAAGTTCCTTCTAAGTCCATTAAGTAACTTCTCCATGACAAGATAATGAAGCTCATATTAGTGCCCTTTTTCTTGTGGAAACCGTGACCCCCAAGAGGTCACTAGGTGAAGATTTTTAAACTACCAAGAGGGATTAGCTTCTTTGTGGGGAGAATTCATCTCAACCTCCATTCAAGATTCAAGTTGGTAAGTAAACCTAAACACAAAATAGCCTCATTTTCATCATGGAAATAACAACTAACATTCTCCTCTTCTTCATCATTCCAACCGTGTGCTCAAGGGTGTAGGAGGAGAAGGATTCCAACTCAACTCACTCCATAACCAAGCAAAGACAAGAGCTTTAGCTTGAAGAGGCAAGTGTAAAATGATCTCTCATGATTTATTTAAAGAGTTAGTGACTTGAATGACTAGAGGTTCTTAAGATTTAATCTTTAGTTGAATATCCTAAGTTTGAGATTATATCTTATAGATTTCTTAAGAACAATGCATTGCATGTGGCTTATTCTCTCAAAGATGGAATCTTTTATTTCATGCATTAAGATTCAAGGCTGTTTTTAAGATGATTTATGATGCCACTAAGTGAGTCTAGGCAAGAATGACTCTTGTTGAAACTTAGAAGATCCATGGAAAAGTATGCATGTGTAGGATAAGAGCTTTACGAAATGGCTGTTAAGGTAAGCTTAAGATGAATCTTGAACATGATTTCATGCTTGATTATGTGCTGAAAAATGTGATGGAAGCATCCCCTAAGTTTCGGCCTAAAGAAAAGAAAAGAAGGAGGTGAGTATAGTCTCAAAGATGAACACTTATTTTGGTGCATAAATGACACTTGCCTTATTACTATCTACAAACTGTTTAGTATGATGAAATGGTGATTTTATTGTAAGCATGCAACCTGGACATGTATGTTACAATGGAGGGTAAGTGGTAATCAATCATATATTTCATAAGGACAAGATGAATGATGAACCCTTGACTTGAATAGAAGAACAAATGGCAAACCACTGGAACTGGACTGAATGGGATGGTATCTTCAACGGCCTAAGAACTGACCTTACAGACCTTCAATGAAGCTAATTTTTGGTACCAAGTTAGCCTTATGAGTGTAGCACAAGTGAGAGTTGGAATTTTGTTAAAATAAGCTACATATTATTTTTAATAAAATATTTAGTAGAACTGCTCCAGTTGGAAATTCTGGAGCTGGGCAGAAGGGAGAACTAAATTCAATGTCTTAAAACCGGACCCTTTAGACCTTCAATAAATCTGGTTTTTGGCACAGAGCTAGCCCCATGTGTATAGCAGAGCTGAGAGTTGGAATTTTGGTAAAATAAGTTATGGTTAATTTGTAATAAAATAATTGGTGAGACTGCTCAGGCTGTAAATTCTGGAACATGACAGAATAAAGTAGCGTCTTGAATGGCTTGAAAAGAGATCTTGTAGATGTTCAATAAAGCTTATGTTCGGTGTGGGGATAGCCTTGTGTGTATAGAAAATGTGCAAGTTGGAATTTTGGTAAAAGGAGTTGTGGAATACTTTTAATAAAATATTTGGTAAAGCTGCTCAGACTGAAAAGCCTGGAACTGAGCAGAACTGCATCTCTTTTGATTGACTCGAAAAAGGACCTTGTAGTGGTTCAATAGAGCTGATTTTTGGCATGATAACAATACCAAGTGTGCAGTGAGTACTCCAGCTGGAATCCTGGTAAAACAAGTTGTGGATTAATTTTAATGATTTAATTGGTAACACTGCTCAATGGGAAGTACTGGAAGAGAGCAGAAATTAAGTAACGAGTTAATGGACTCAAAAATGAATCTTAGGGACATGCAAATGGGCTATTTTTCGGTAGGATGCTAGTTTTACATGTTTATGACATGTATGTTAGAATTTCGTTAAACTAGGCTAAGGATTATTTTTAAGAAATTACGCGGTAAAACTGCTCCAGTAGAAAATTCTGGCGCTGAGCAGAATTGACCATTGATTTCAACGAATTAAAAGAGGACCTTGTGGACCTTCAGTAAATCTGATTTTTGGCACAAACCTAGCCCTATGAGGGTAGTAGATATGCCAGCAGGAATTTTGGTAAAATAAGCTATGGTTAATTTTTAATGAATTATTTGGTAAAACTGCTCAACTGAAATTACTGGAGCCAACCTGTAATTAGTAACGACTTTCCAGGCCTCAGAAAAGGGACTTAGAGATATGCAAATGGGCTAAATTTTGGTAGGATACTAGTTCCACATGTTTATGACTTGGACGAGTTGGAATTTCTGGAAAACAAATTACGGATTCACCGCAATTAAATTTTTAGTAAAGTTGGTCAGATCAGTTTCAGCACTTGAACCATTTCAGAAAAGTAATTAAATGAGCCCTTATGGTTATCAATCTAATCTGAAAATTTTATGACAAATCCCCAAGACACATAGGAATAAGTCATGAAAGTTAGTTAGGATAACCCTAACGTTTTGGAGGGTAATCACGGACGCAAAGTTGATATACTAAAGCTGAAATTTAGGCGGAACAAGGAAATGCATTAGATAGGGTTAATTTGTCCGCTTATGAGTATGACATAGGAATTTAGGGTTTTCCTAAGTCCGAACCATGCATGTTAATATGTTATACACGCCATGACTTGCATTGCATATCACTGCATGTATCATGCATGATCATGGAACAGATTTTATGAATTTTATGCAAGCAAGTCTTTTCAAGTGAAAAGTGTTTTCAGTTATGCATGAAAAGTTTTTATGGTCCCATGTTTTAAAGAAAGCTTCATGATTCCTTTGCCGAAGCATGCGACTAACCCGACTCTAGACCCGGGGTTAATTGGTCTGATGACATGATATGTTCTGGACCTGCTCAGATCCGGAGATTAATTGATCTGATATCTGTTCTGGACCCGCTCAGATCCGGGGTTAATTGATCTGATATCTGTTCTGGACCCGCTCAGATCCGGGGTTAATTGGTCTGATATCTGTTCTGGACCCGCTCAGATCCGGGGTTAATTGATCTGATATTTGTTCTGGACCCGCTCAGATCCGGGGTTAATTGATCTGACACTCTGTTTTTATGACACGTTATTGTATGTGATGCGTGCAACTCGTGGGCTCCAACAATTCCACCTTCCAAACGTCCTTCACAAAGGGTTATGCACAAAGAAGTAAACTTCCCCTTGCTTCCTTAGTGATCAAACGTGTGGACAACGAGCAAGACCAACACTATAAGATGGTCGTTGATCAGGCAAACCAAAATGGCCCTCCTGGACGGCACCTTTTAGTAATGGCAATACCTTCAAAATGCTCAACTTTGAAGGATCTTAACTTGGGTTTTTAATGCAAAACCAAGAAAACAAAGTATCACACAAAGTGAAGGAAATATCAATAATTGTTATTCATCCAAAGGTGAGTTTACAACCAGCCAAAGGGGTCCTATTTATAGGCCTAGAAGACGCCCCCTTTAGCTTGAGATGGCTAGAGATAATTCAAATAAAGCTATCTAACAAATGTTTGAATTTGAACTTTGCTTGAAAATTTAAACTAAGATAATTCTAGCTAAAACTTGAAATGCTTGCAAGATGTTATCTTCAATGAATCTAGTCATGTTTGGTGATGAAATTGGCGTTGGAGATGTTGAAATTGGCGTTGGAGATGTGGTTGAATTTGAATTCAAAGGCTAGTTGAAGATTGGATTCAATTTGACTTCAAACTTGAATTCAATCTTTGAATTATGATCCCATCCTTTTTGATCTTCAAGTGGCGTGTGGATGGATATCTAGGCGTTTGAGATGTCTTCAAATGGTTGAGATGTTGAATTCAAATGCTGGTTGGAGATTGAGTTTAACTTGAACTTGAATTTTAAACTTGGATTCAAATTTGAATTGCCATCTCATCTTTGCTTCAAAAATGGCGTGAGATCCTTATCCTTCAAAATGGGCGCCCCTTGTGATGAACAGTAGATGATGTTTGATTTCAATTTGAACAAGAGATTCTGCCTTGGACACTTTTGAATTTGTCTTAGCGTAGACAAACATTCTCTTGAAACATTCTCTTCAACATTCTATTGAAACATTCTCTTGAAACATTCTTTTGAAACATTCTCTTCAAACATTCTCTTCAAACATTCTCTTGAACCTAATTTACCTACAAAGCAAATACATAAAACTAAGATTATACGACACAAAATAAATTCAAAAACAAGGAATGTAGACGTGCATGCTGAGACATGCTCAAGTTGAAGGTTCAATGAAATGAACCCAATGAGTCTTAGGTTCATCTTGAACATGTTTGTACAAGAAGGTGGCAACTTGATGACAAAGTTCCTTTGCCCTCCTTCTTGTCATAGGACCTTTGACCTCTTGATGGGGCCCTTGATCCTCATCGGACCCTTGATCCTCATCAGTATGGGACCAAAATGAGGTTTTGACATGACATGACATGGCATCATGCATTGCATATTGCATAACTCACGATCATGAGGACATGTTGCATGTTACAGTTAATGTTTATAAGTTACTATTGGTATAGCATTACCTAAAAACATGCTTAAGCCGAACGTCAAGCAAACTCAGGATTTAAGATTAGGTATGAATTACGATTATTTGAGGCTTTTGGGGTAATACATTCATGTTATGACTCTATGTATTTCATGGTCGTTTATTCGTTAAACAAGCTCAGGATTTAAGATCCGGTACGAATTACGATTATTTGAGGTTTTTGGGGTAATACATTCATGTTATGACTCTTTATGTATTTCATGGTCGTTTATTGTATTCTTGCTGGGTGATTTTTATCACTCACAATTTATTTTTCCCCCCAGATAGTGCCAAGATAAAATGGATCGAAGATGAGCCGAGGGTACCATATCCATAGGCGAGGAGATATGAAGAGGGTTAAGCTTAAGGACTTTTGTGCTGCCGAGATGGTTGTATTATGACTATGTTTGATCTCTTTGGAAATTTGACTATGATGTTTTGTGAGACTGCTACTTTGGGGACTTAGTTATTTCGTGTTTAATTTGAAAAGTTTTAATTCTGCCTAAATTTCACTACCATGTTGAATGTTAGCATGGGAGTCCACGACGTATGTTATGGATTTTCGCATGTTACGCATGACGCTTTGTACTCTCCTTAGTGAAGTACGGCGGGTGCACCGTATCCGAACGAGGCCCGGGTGCGGGGCGCTACAGGTGGTATCAGAGACGAGGCTTCAGATCTGGGCAGAATATAGAACTAAGTTATGAACATAGTCAACTAAGTTATGATCGTAGTCAACTAAGTTTGATCTTAGATCTAAGTCATGATCCTAGATGAGAGTTGACCTTAGACTAGGATGACTTAGACTAGAAAATTAGGGTTTTGACCGGATGATAGAACCCTAGTCGATGGCCATCCATGGAATGTAATCATGCCTGCTTGCAAGACCTTAAGATCGTATCCGGATTACAAATTAAATTTTGTCGCTACTCTGAATATTTATGCCTTAAGTGAGACTCCGACACTTCGTAGTGCGGATGGCACCCCAATTCAGTAAAATGACATCATCACTATCGCCCCAGTAGGCAGTAAACTTTACTAGCAATAGTTAGTAAGAACACGTATTCCAAGGTTTAGCAAGGAATTTAGTTCATAGTAGGCAGAAAGATGGTTGAGTAAAGTTGAAGATAACTTCATGACGATACAGATACCGAATAGGATAAAAAAAGGTACAGAATATCTGACTGTTTTTGAACAAGTAAGGAGTTAACCAAAAACGCTAACCTAGACCAAAAGAGTGATTAATGCAGAAATCCCTGAAACATCAAAACCCGTAACAGGTACGCCCAACTGCTTAATTTAAAACTGAAGTACCTATGTTCTATTATGTCCTTTAGCCAGGTATAAACGGTCATTAGAGCAATGCGATAGAGCAATCCAACTAAGCATAAAAACTATAATAAGTTATCAAATTGCTCTTAACGGTTAGATTAGTACCATAATAGTCGGAGCTCAATAAGGTTTCCATGGAAGATAAATACAGTTGCCTAGGATCAATGATTTGTTTGACCACTTCGGGAAACACAAGTGTTAACAAAACTGAATTGCAAACTGATTATTTCCAACGAGAGAACCAAGCTCGAGGAAGAACATGGAATGTGTACAAGGCGAATCATAGACATCCCCAAAAACTATTAGGATTGACAAACGTCCTGACACGTTATAGACTTTACGAGTTTGGCACCTTAAGGACAATTCAGTAAGATGGTTAAATTCCTTCCCTGACTATTATAAGTCGGGATTATCTAACCCACTCTTGCAGTAACAATATGATGTGACGAAATCTTGCATAGCATAATAATCTAAATAATCTATGAGGACAAAGCAAATGAGAATACCCTTGTGATTTGGAAAAGAAAACATAGATTTTTGTAAGAAACAAGAACACCATGAAACGTCATAAATTCCAAGGAAGAACTTCGACCCTAGGTTCGATCATTACGGGATTGGCATGTCGACGAAACGGATGAGTCAGGTAGGACTTGGCGAAAGATTGGGGTTTCACCATTCTATAAGAGTACAATCTCAGACTAAGGTATGAGTCATCATATATGTATTTTAGGGAAGAAATTTCTAACACCGATGGAAACGCTTTTATGGCTAACGCATGGATACAGAAAGATGTTTATCGAAGGAAAGCGTATGGTTCACAGTCAAACTTAAGGACCTCTGTCATGAAAAGAAGGAAACTCCAATAGTACATAATCATGATAGGTCAATTACATCATACTAACCCTGAAGGAATATTGTTGTCGGAATTTAACTCACTAAGACAAGGGCGAGGCATTTCCGTACTCATTCATTACTTTGGAACAGTATGTTCCTTTGATTATGAGAGATGAAAGGTTTAAACCCCCAGATCAAATTAGGCTAAGATAAGTCGTATTCAAGGACCTTTGGTGAATTATTTGAGGGCCACCTTAGGATGATTTGAAATGTCACAAAGGGAACATAAGTTTCAAAGGAGAACCCACAACTTCTAGTTCGATTATATGAAATGATCGCAAAAAGGGGTAAGAGTTAGTACGTAATAAGGCAATCAGCAAGACGGATGAATACGTGACATACCTTATGAAGAGCTTGGTATGTGTACCTTATGGGAATTATCCTGGGTGTCTTTGGAAGCTATTTCGTAAGTAGGATGACCGTTACGTGATCACTGAAAGGATGTTTACAGAAAAGAGCTAATGGTCTATACCCCAGAGTTAATGATGTTGTGATATATCATGTTTGAATGATTGCAAAATGCATATGTGAGCATGTAGATTGTTGTGATATATTGCAAAATGCATATGTGAGCATGTATGTGTGTATAACGTTTAAAGTATATGTGTGCATGAGATTGAATTTATGAGCTAAATGTGAAATTGATTGAATGAATCAAGATTGAACAAGTTTGATTAAGATCATGAGATTGAACTTGGCCAATTCAATCACATGTCTAAATCAAGACATGTTCAAACTGATCTTAGATGACATATATATGCCAATACATGTTAATTATATGATCTAACCAAGCCTTGAAGTCACATGACTTACAATATAAGGCAAATTGCTCGGTTTAGTATCCTATTGCAGGTTTTGGTTCATATCTTGAGCAAATGAACTCCAAATTGAGTGATTCAAAAGCCCACATGATCCTTATTCAATTTAGAATCTAATTGGCTGAGGAAAAGCATGCTTGACACGGATAAAAACTGACTTGACACGGTGGTGAAGCTTATTGACCTATATAAGGGCTATCTTGGTAATTTCACCTTTTGGACTTCTCATTCTTATTTGGTCTTCTTCCAACTGATTTATATGATCATATGACACATTTATAAGTCATGTCACATCATGGCAAAAATGAATCTAGAGCAGCACCATGTCCAGGTTCATCCTAGGACAAAATGCCTATTTTGGTGCTAAGGGGTATTCTGGTCTCTTCACTTGCCAATGGATCTTCTAACGTGTTATATATTGGTTATATGATGTTTATATGTGTTTATGTCACATATAGTACATGCCCTATATTTATGGAAACGGGCAGCATGGTATATCAATTGGAATTCTTATATTATGGTTATCACATATATGGTTTTCTTGGAATTCTTGGCATTCTTCATATGGTATTCTATGCTACATGTTGAAGACATAAGTGACTATATATTATATGTGTGCACACGGATATTGGCGCACAAATCATGTTCAAACTTTCAGCTTTTGAACAAGTCAAGGCAAGTTGAAACAAACCCTATTTTGGTGCTGATTTCAAATGACTATTCTTGCATATATTGTGAGCTGTTTACAACGGTTATCTTGGCTCAAAAATGGAGCAAAATTTCGTATGCTATATGGTCAAGATTCAGGTTATAATGTGTGACAAAAAACAAGTCCTACAATGTAGCAAATTTGAAGCAAAAGTCTCTCAACCAATGCCATATGCAACGGCCATATTGAAGACCAATTCAAACAGCTGATTTCTCTCTATCTTTGAACTACTCTCCAATGCTTATGGTGGGCATGATTCTAGGCCATTCCAACGTCCATTTAACATTCAAAATGAGGAGCCAAATTTGTTCAAAACACACGCCAATTCAGCTGCACACATGGCAAGTTATTTACACATGGACATTGCTGATTGGGAGCTGCCTCTTAAACGTTCAAATGAAGCCATTTTCCACCTCAGCTCCAACGTCTATAATGGATAAGATGAAGGGTAAAAGTTCAGATTGGAAGACCATTTCAAAGCATCAAAAGATCAACTTTATTTTGAAAGTCAAATGCTGAATTTGGATAGCTAGAAAAGTGCTGAATTTTCTCCATTTATCAACCATTCCAACGTCTACATTAAGGAGCCTTTAGGCTGTCCTCTTGGCTATAAATAGCTCCAAAGGTGAAGAGTAAAAGGACACCAACGAAAAACAAAAGAAAAGCAAGCAAGACATTCAGCTCTTTGTCTCCATTCTTCTCTTCTACTCTTCTATATTGAAGAACACATTTGCAGCAAGCTTTATGATTGTATAGTTCTTCATTTCTTGTCATTTCAACACCTTTTAAACGACATATTGTAAGGGAGAAGCTGGTGTATAAAGCTTACTCCTTAGAGGTGAGCAAAAGGTGCAAAGGTGCAAAGGTGAAACAAACTAGTTGCTGTTTGTTTTGGTGAAGTCTCTTGAAGAAGTTGGTGAAAAGCTTCTTCCTTTGGCTTTGTAAGGTGACTTTGGTGTTTGGTGTTTAGTGAAATCCAAGAGAAGGTGTCTCTTGGGACTGGAGTAGGTCACATTGACCGAACCAGGATAATTCCTTGTGTTCTTTACTTATTTCCTGCACTTACTGTTTTCTGCCTGAGAATTACACTAACTTGGCACGCATAATTGAACAGGCAAACAGTCTTAGAATTGCATGAATTTTGGATATATTATACTTCAATGTGTTAGCTTTCATTAGCCGCAAGAATCACTAAATTCTAAGGAGTTTAGCATATTCAAATCGTCTTCACAAAATTGTTGCTACATTCTGTGAACAATTCTGACCAGTGTGCAAAACTTGTTCAATTTGAATAGGTTATCCTGCGAATCTTGAAGTGAGCCTTATATCAAATTAAACTAGACATCATAAGGTTTAATTTGACATAAGATTCATCAAAATAGCACGGGTAGATTTTGAGATATCATCGTTTGAAGTTAAGCTAACATTCTGCCTGAAACTGCCAGAATTGCACACTTTACTTATCTTGCTTATTTGAACGTGCAAACTTGCTTGGAATTGACTGAAATTTTTATGACATACTATAAACATTCTAAACTTGATCTCTGCCAAGTTTGAGAGCTTGCACAGGTGTATAAGTGGTTCAACCAAAGCACTCAAAACATTGAACTGTTTCTGGAAATTCCAGAACCTGAGGCTAAAGAGGCAAAGGGGTCTTCAAACAACTTTTTGAAGGTAATTGTAGTGTAATTTCCGCTAACCCACTATTCACCCCCCCCCTCTAGTGGTGCTATACAGGTCCAACAAATGATCTCTGCCTAGTTGTTCATTTTAAAAAAATTATAACTATGGTCATGATTACACGGAATGGATTTCATTATCAAGTACGTAGTATCAAGGTTGCTAGTGTTTGATATGGGATAGGCTACGATAACACCTTTAGAGAATTAGAATAAGTTCTGATGAGACCTCTAAGATGAATGGAACAAAGCTGTTCTGAGGGAACTAAATAGACGCTTTATGCGATCTTATTTACCTAAAGAAGAAGCCACATGGGAAACGGAGGACAACGTGAGGAGTAGATATCCCAATTTATTTGATTAGTTCTGAAGTTTCGAGGACGAAACTTATGATAAGGGGGGAGGATGTTGTACCCCAACGACATGTACTTGGAACTATGAACAAGTGACGGAATGAAAGTGATAATTTCTTTAAGCGCGTATTGCTTAAGCTAGCTTAACCCTCTTTACTTAAATACTTCGAAGATGATACTAAATAATTAAATAAGGGGATTTCAAGAAAAGTGATACATGAAGAATATAGTTATATGAACAATACATACCAATATATAGGTATGTGCGTGTATAGAGTATATGCGTAGGAAATGTATATAAACATACATACGTGCACATAGAAAGGCGTATATATATAGTATATACACATATGGGCGTATATATATATGCGTGTACATAAGAAGGTATATATATACATAATATGTACATATGGGCGTGTATATATATATAATAGGTATATATATATATATATATATATATATATATATATATATATATATATATACGGATACATGTATAATAGTACATGTTTTAGGTGACATGCATATTGCACATTTTAATGTATATATATATGCTAATCTTGGAATACAATAAATTAAAGGAAACAATATAACAATTAAAGAAAAATACAAGAAAAATCAAAATTGTCCAAAGAACCCCTCCCAAAACCCAAATTTTTGGCCAAGGGCTTCTAGAAGCCACCTAAACCCTAGTCTAAATTAAATAAGACATGCATGCAATAAACTAATTAAATAAAAGGAGAAGGAGACAAGGCATGCAAAACAAATAATAAAATAAAGAAGAAAAGGGAGCATGCAAGACCATCTTTCCCAACTTTTGACAAAGTTTTGTCTCCCCTCCCCTTTTTGACCATGCAGCCGGCCACACCCATCCCCTCTCCCCTTATATCTTCTAAGTATGCAAGACTAAACCATACATTCATATCATCTTGAAGGCAACACTTAAACAAGCAACACTTAGAAAATTTTATTCCACTCTCCACACACAAACTTTCGGCCTTCCTCTCTTGAAGCTTAAGAACTCTCAACCAAGCGACATCTTCAAGCCAAGAAGTGTATAGGTAAGTTCCTTCTAAGTCCATTAAGTAACTTCTCCATGACAAGATAATGAAGCTCATATTAGTGCCCTTTTTCTTGTGGAAACCGTGACCCCCAAGAGGTCACTAGGTGAAGATTTTTAAACTACCAAGAGGGATTAGCTTCTTTGTGGGGAGAATTCATCTCAACCTCCATTCAAGATTCAAGTTGGTAAGTAAACCTAAACACAAAGTAGCCTCATTTTCATCATGGAAATAACAACTAACATTCTCCTCTTCTTCATCATTCCAACCGTGTGCTCAAGGGTGTAGGAGGAGAAGGATTCCAACTCAACTCACTCTATAACCAAGCAAAGACAAGAGCTTTAGCTTGAAGAGGCAAGTGTACAATGATCTCTCATGATTTATTTAAAGAGTTAGTGACTTGAATGACTAGAGGTTCTTAAGATTTAATCTTTAGTTGAATATCCTAAGTTTGAGATTATATCTTATAGATTTCTTAAGAACAATGTATTGCATGTGGCTTATTCTCTCAAAGATGGAATCTTTTATTTCATGCATTAAGATTCAAGGCTGTTTTTAAGATGATTTATGATGCCACTAAGTGAGTCTAGGCAAGAATGACTCTTGTTGAAACTTAGAAGATCCATGGAAAAGTATGCATGTGTAGGATAAGAGCTTTACGAAATGGCTGTTAAGGTAAGCTTAAGATGAATCTTGAACATGATTTCATGCTTGATTATGTGCTGAAAAATGTGATGGAAGCATCCCCTAAGTTTCGGCCTAAAGAAAAGAAAAGAAGGAGGTGAGTATAGTCTCAAAGATGAACACTTATTTTGGTGCATAAATGACACTTGCCTTATTACTATCTACAAACTGTTTAGTATGATGAAATGGTGATTTTATTGTAAGCATGCAACCTGGACATGTATGTTACAATGGAGGGTAAGTGGTAATCAATCATATATTTCATAAGGACAAGATGAATGATGAACCCTTGACTTGAATAGAAGAACAAATGGCAAACCACTGGAACTGGACTGAATGGGATGGTATCTTCAACGGCCTAAGAACTGACCTTACAGACCTTCAATGAAGCTAATTTTTGGTACCAAGTTAGCCTTATGAGTGTAGCACAAGTGAGAGTTAGAATTTTGTTAAAATAAGCTACATATTATTTTTAGTAAAATATTTAGTAGAACTGCTCCAGTTGGAAATTCTGGAGCTGGGCAGAAGGGAGCACTAATTTCAACGGCTTAAAACCGGACCCTTTAGACCTTCAATAAATCTGGTTTTTGCCACAGAACTAGCCCCATGTGTATAGCAGAGCTGAGAGTTGGAATTTTGGTAAAATAAGTTATGGTTAATTTTTAATAAAATAATTGGTGAGACTGCTCAGGCTGTAAATTCTAGAACATGACAGAATAAAGTAGTGTCTTGAATGGCTTGAAAAGAGATCTTGTAGATGTTCAATAAAGCTGATGATCGGTGTGGGGATATCCTTGTGTGTATAGAAAATGTGCAAGTTGGAATTTTAGTAAAAGGAGTTGTGGAATATTTTTAATAAAATATTTGGTAAAGCTGCTCAGACTGAAAAGCCTGGAACTGAGCAGAACTACATCACTTTTGATTGACTCGAAAAAGGACCTTGTAGTGGTTCAATAGAGCTGATTTTTGGCGTGATAACAATACCAAGTGTGCAGTGAGTACTCCAGCTGGAATCATGGTAAAACAAGTTGTGGATTAATTTTAATGATTTAATTTGTAACACTGCTCAATGGGAAGTACTGGAACAGAGCAGAAATTAAGTAACGAGTTAATGGACTCAAAAATGAATCTTAGGGACATGAAAATGGGCTATTTTTCGGTAGGATGCTAGTTTTACATGTTTATGACATGTATGAGTTGGAATTTTGTTAAACTAGTCTAAGGATTATTTTTAAGAAATTACGCGGTAAAACTGCTCCAGTAGAAAATTCTGGCGCTGAGCAGAATTGACCACTGATTTCAACGAATTAAAAGAGGACCTTGTGGACCTTCAGTAAATCTGATTTTTGGCACAAACCTAGCCCCATGAGGGTAGTAGAGATTCCAGCTGGAATTTTGGTAAAATAAGCTATGGTTAATTTTGAATGAATTATTTGGTAAAACTGCTCAACTGAAATTACTGGAGCCAACCTGTAATTAGTAACGACTTTCCAGGCCTCATAAAAGGGACTTAGAGATATGCAAATGGGCTAAATTTCGGTAGGATACTAGTTCCACATGTTTATGACTTGGGCGAGTTGGAATTTCTGGAAAACGAATTACGGATTCACCGTAATTAAATTTTTAGTAAAGTTGGTCAGATCAGTTTCAGCACTTGAACCGTTTCAGAAAAGTAATTAAATGAGCCCTTATGGTTATCAATCTAATCTGAAAATTTTATGACAAATCCCCAAGACACATAGGAATAAGTCATGAAAGTTATTTAGGATAACCCTAACGTTTTGGAGGGTAATCACGGACGCAAAGTTGATATACTAAAGCTGAAATTTAGGCGGAACAAGGAAATGCATTAGATAGGGTTAATTTGTCCGCTTATGAGTATGACATAGGAATTTAGGGTTTTCCTAGGTCCGAACCATGCATGTTAATATGTTATACACGCCATGACTTGCATTGCATATCACTGCATGTATCATGCATGATCATGGAACCGATTTTATGAATTTTATGCAAGCAAGTCTTTTCAAGTGAAAAGTGTTTTCAGTTATGCATGAAAAGTTTTTATGGTCTCATGTTTTAAAGAAAGCTTCATGATTCCTTTGCCGGCCAAGCATGCGACTAACCCAACTCCAGACCCGGGGTTAATTGGTCTGATGACATGATATGTTCTGAACCCGCTCAGATCTGGGGTTAATTGATCTGATATCTGTGCTGGACCCGCTCAGATCCGGGGTTAATTGATCTGATATCTGTTCTGGACCCGCTCAGATCCGGTGTTAATTGATCTGATATCTATTCTGGACCCGCTCAGATCCGGGGTTAATTGATCTGATATCTGTTCTGGACCCGCTCAGATCCGGGGTTAATTGATCTGACACTCTGTTTTTATGACACGTTATTGTATGGGACCAAAATGAGGTTTTGACATGACATGACATGGCATCATGCATTGCATATTGCATAACTCACGATCATGAGGACATGTTGCATGTTACAGTTAATGTTTATAAGTTACTATTGGTATAGCATTACCTAAAAACATGCTTAAGCCGAACGTCAAGCAAACTCAGGATTTAAGATCAGGTATGAATTACGATTATTTGAGGCTTTTGGGGTAATACATTCATGTTATGACTCTTTATGTATTTCATGGTCGTTTATTCGTTAAACAAGCTCAGGATTTAAGATCAGGTATGAATTACGATTATTTGAGGTTTTTGGGGTAATACATTCATGTTATGACTCTTTATGTATTTCATGGTCGTTTATTGTATTCTTGCTGGGTGATTTTTATCACTCACGCTTTATTTTTCCCCCCAGATAGTGCCAAGATAAAATGGATCGAAGATGAGCCGAGGGTACCATATCCATAGGCGAGGAGATATGAAGAGGGCAAAGCTTAAGGACTTTTGTGCTGCCGAGATGGTTGTATTATGACTATGTTTGATCTCTTTGGAAATTTGACTATGATGTTTTGTGAGACTGCTACTTTGGGGACTTAGTTATTTCGTGTTTAATTTGAAAAGTTTTAATTCTGCCTAAATTTCACTACCATGTTGAATGTTAGCATGGGAGTCCACGACGTATGTTATGGATTTTCGCATGTTACGCATGACGCTTTGTACTCTCCTTAATGAAGTACGGCGGGTGCACCGTATCCGAACGAGGCCCGGGTGCGGGGCGCTACAGCATCATTTATATGCAAGTTTAAACAATGTAATCATGAATAGAAGACTAACCAAAGCTCTGATACCAATTGATGAGCCAAATAAAGGCTAGAAAATGTTTCCAAGACTTTGTCTTCTATTCCAAACTGATTTGAACCTCGGCTATGGCAAAGAACATCCCAAAGACACCCCTTGAAATGTAACCGTTTGTTCTTGGCTCAATTCATGCCAACACCTCTTCCTCTTTGGCATTACAACACATCTAAAACCTCATTGAGACCCTAAGATGCTGTAAACCAAAAATGAAGTAAATACTAACAAGTTCTAGGCTATGAACTTGAAAGAAACCGTTTAGTGATTTTGACTTCAACTAGAAAAGTTGAGAATTCCTTAAAGGAAATTTTGATTGAAATATGTTTGAATTGTGTTGCTTTTTACATTTAGGTTCCTAACCTACTTATAACCAACGAAATTTATAAAGGTACAAGGTTTAAAGTACAAAGTATAAGTCTAATAGGAACATGCTTGCTTGGTAACTTGTTTGAACAATTTTGGTTCCAAGAAAGCTGGTTTGTCTTGCCGTGCTTCCTTGCTTGTTTCAGCCACATTTCAAAACTCTCTTGCGTGAATTAGGCCTTAAACAGCCTCAATTTGATTGGATCAATTTTTGTGCAGCTTGCTTGCTTGTCTCCAACTTGTTTTTGATTGGTTTGAACATTTGCAAGACTTCTCCCAATTGGTTCATGCTTTGAGCAGCTTGTCCATCATGTTTGGCGTTGAAGATAATTCAGATTTTGACATGGGTGCTTGTCACCTTCTTGCTTGTAAGCTACTTGCTTATCACCTCCTTGCTTGAACAAAAATTCAGATTCTAATTGCATTTTCAAGCTAAGTACGTGTACCTGAAAACAAGGCAATGATACAACACAAACTATCCTAAAACAAGGTTAACCAACCAACAATATTAAAAAGAACAACTAAAGATATGTACAACATGTTTTTGATACAACTAGATCAAAGCTTGTATCATATAAACCCAATGGACATCATCTTTGCTTGGTTCATCCTCTTCATGCCTATAAAGAAATGATTCAACACAATGCAACAACTTCTTAGCCATACTCCTTGTTATGGGACCTGTGCGGGGCAGTGAGGGTGTCATCATCAGTGTTTGTATCCACAAGGTTAGGTTGTAGCTTATCATTTTCCAGATGATAGTCCTAATTGAATACTGCTTTGTGACCCTTGAGACTGAGGTGAGGAGGGTACTACGCTGTAGAATTTTGCAGTACCCATTGATGGTAATTTAATATTTTAAGGACCTTAGACATCTTGAAATGTTATGAAATTTTTATGGCATGTATCTAAGATTCCATTATGCATGTTTGTGGAAAACGTTTTTGTAAATAGGCTATGAATTGGTGATTTTGAGGCCGTGTGAACAGGGCATCGCTGCTGGTCTGTTTTCTAGCTTACGAACAAGTTTGAATATGTCTTCTACGATGTATTTAGTCATGAATTGCATGTCGCATATCCTGCATTGCATTGTCCATGTCCATGTGACTTACGAAACTGATTTATGCCAAAGAATTGTAAGAAAACTCTCTTTGTGAAGATAAGTTTTCTGGTTTTGAAAGAAAAGTACCTATGGTACCATTAATTCCTGGCCAGCACAACCCGTTGTAGATCCGGGGTTAATTGATCTGATGATGATGATTTATGACCATCTAGGCCTAAAGATAATAGACTTGAGGATGATGATTATGACCGTCCAGGCCCGGAGATAATAGACCTGAGGATGATGATTATGACCATCCGGGCTCGAAGAGAATAGACCTGATGAAGATGATTTATGACCGTCAAGCCTGGAGATAATAGGCCTGATGATGATGATTGATGGTATGACCATTTTCATATCCGGACATAATAGATCTGAAGGAAATGGTATGACCGTTTCAGATCCAGAGACAATAGATCTGAACCCTCTCTACTCCTTGTTTTGTGATGGTTACGTTATGAACGTAAGAATGATCGAAATTGGTTTTTCATCCTATCATGTTGCATTACATTTGCATATTCATACACATTGCATATGATTGTGAGTAGAAAGCTTAGCATATTGTCCCTTAAGTTACGATTATGTTATCTTTACGGCTATTGGGTTGAGGGTCATGCATGTCGGAAAAGTTGAGGTTCTTGGGATTTGGTTCTTGTGTACAGTTTCCATTTAATTCATGATTGTTTATGGTATACTTGCTAGTAACTCTGTCACTCACCCATTTATTTTTCCCTAGAGCCTGCAGGGAATAGTGTAGAGTGGATTGATGACGAGCCTCGAGTTCCTTATCAGTAGACAAGAAAGTGGATTGCAGCTTAAGGACTTTTATGATGGCTTATGTTTTGTGGACTTATTTTGGGGACATTGATTTCAGAATTGTCTTTATTTTGCGAAATTGGTTGTAAACTCTATGTCGGATATTCGGAAATGTTTACTTTGAGAGTTTTGATTTTGTCTAAATTTTGCTTACCTGTTAAGATGATGACATGTAGTCTATGATTTTGGTATGGACTGTGACGTGTTATGCATTGACGCCTGCTACTTTCCATAGCGAAGTACAGCAGATGCACCGTACGCTGGCAGGCCGAGTACGGTGTGCTACATTGTGCTTGAAATTGTAGTGGTTAGTTGTGTTACAATATGTAAGACTTGTAATGATACGAATATGGTTCGTATGTTGATGTTGTCCCGATCTTTCTTCACTCTCCAAACGTCCCTCAAGCCTTGAATGTGATGGACAATGGTGCCAAGCAACCACCTTCCTTTCAAGCCTCCAAATCCGTTTGGATTTATGTGTTTCAATCCGTCCAATCCAACCAGTCACTCCTAATCCTTGGATTGTGGATCACCAACAAGGAACACACAATCCTTAATTGGGTCTAGCCTTGATTTAGATATGTGTAAACCAAAGGAAAAACACAAACTTTTTATTCAAGAAACTCAAGAACAAAAGATAATACAAAACCGTAGGGTTTTTAGTCTCAAAGATGAAAAAAATAGTCTAACTATCAAAAGAAATGCTAAGTGATCAATATATTTTGATTACAAGCCTTGTTGGCCACTCCCAAAAACAGCTAGGGCATCTTGGAGTTTCCATGTTGGCGCCACTTCCTTCCTTGAGATGCAAAAATCAGAATTTGTTATTTTAGGTAAGTTTCTCTCTCTTGGCAAATCCTCAATTATTGTCTCAATCACCAATTATTGCATCATTAACCATCCTTATAGAACTTGCCTTGTGCCTCCAATTACCTCCATAACGCCTTCAACCTTCCTTGTGACACAAGATCTAATTTTGGTAACTTTCTCTTTCTTGAATTATCTCCTAATTGCTTCAAATCTTCAATTATGACCCCATAATTCATTCCAATCATACCAATCTGATTTATGACATTCTAGAAGGTCTCTTAATTGCCTTTGATGATGCTAGGCGGCTGCCATCCTCTCAAGAGACCGAGAAACCCTAGTTTGCACAATTGGGCTTGTTTGGACTTCTTCCTTGCAACTCTTGTAACTATTTTTGTGGACTGATTTGACAAACCCAAAACATGAAAGATGCTCTAAATTAAGTCTACTTCAAGGTCCAGCTGGTTCCATGCACGCACCAATCTCGCTTGAAAGCCCAAAACCCCACAAAACAGCCTTGTATGGACAAGCTTGGTCCAAATCTGAGAAGCCCTCCTTTCCAAAGCTCAGGCGTTTGAATCCAAGACCTGCAACACCTACAAATCACACTCATACACCCAAACATAAGTATTCTAAAAAACAAACTTTAAAAGAAGCAAACGAAAAGATACTAAAAGCCACAGAAACGGTACCAACAAGCGACTGACTAGCCTGCCCTCACCACCAACCCTTAACTTATTTATTGACTTGAAAATCATTGGATAATCAGTTCTTAAAGCTCAACAATGACACACCTTTAGGAGGAACGTCCATTGGTTCTCTTGCACATGTTTGGTTAGAAAGGAGCCAACATCAAAACCAAGTTGAAACCAAGTTGAAGACAATTATTCCTCTTGGTTTGCTCCTTGTCAAAGGACCCTTATGGTTAAGGGCACCTTGTGCAAGCTCCTCATTAGGGGGCTGCTCCTCAGCCTCATCAATCCCCCCTCCTCAAAAGGATTCGCCCTCGAATCATCAAGATAAAAATGCTCAAAAGGGGAAAAGATCACTTACATTGAAGGTGTTGGAAACTGAACCATACCTGTCTGGAGGAAGATCAAGCACATAAGCATTTGGACCAACCTTTTGAATGACCTTAAAAGGTCCATCTCCTCTAGGCATAAGCTTGGACTTCCTCTCCTTAGGAAACCGTTCCTTCCTTAAATGCAACCAAACAAGATCTCCAGGATAAAACACAACATTTTTCTATGCTTGTTAGCTTGTTTGGCATACTGTCTATTCTTTCTTTCAAGTTGAGTTTAACCTTTTCATGCAACTTTTTGATCATTTCAGCTCGTTGTTTACCATCCATGCTAGTACGCTCATCAATTGGAATAGGCAACAAATCAAGTGGGGAGTGGGGTAGAAAACCATAGACAACTTCAAAAGGGGAATACAAAGACCCACTATGAACAGCCCTATTGTAAGCAAACTCAATATGTGGTAAACATTCTTCCCAATTTTTCAGATTGCTTTGGATTAAGGCACGCAACATTTGTGACAAGGTCCGATTTACCACTTCAGTTTGGCCATCTGTTTGTGGATGTGCAGTAGTAGAAAACAAAAGCTTAGTTCCCAACTTGCTCCAAAGCACACGCCAAAAATGACTCAAGAATTTACTGTCCCTATCACTAACAATTGTTTTAGGCATGCCATGCAACCGAACAACTTCTTTAAAGAATAGATTTGCAATGTAGGAAGCATCATCTACTTTGTGACAAGCAATAAAGTGTGCCATCTTAGAGAATCTGTCTACCACAACAAAGACACTATCTCTACCACCTTTTGATCTAGGTAAGCCAAGAACAAAGTCCATAGAAATGTCCTCCCAAGGTGCACTAGGTACGTCCAAGGGTGTGTACAAACCATGAGGTTGTGTTTTGGACTTAGCTTGCCTACAAGTGATGCAACTACTACAAGCCTTTGCAACATCTGATTTCATGTGAGGCCAAAAGAAATGTTCCTTTAAAGTTTCTAAAGTTTTAAAAACTCCAAAGTGTCCCATTAACCGCCCCCATGTGCTTCCTTAACCAACAATTCTCGCATTGATCCCTTAGGAATGCATAATCGTTTCTCCTTAAACAAATAGCCATCATGCAAAAAATTTACCAAAAGGAGAATCAACACATGCATCATAAATGGAAGCAAAATCAGAATCATCCTTATACAATTCCTTAACAAATTCAAAGCCAAGCAAGTGTGAAGACAACTTAGTAATCAAAGTATACCTTCTAGACAAAGCATCAGCAACTATGTTATCTTTTCCTTGCTTATACTTAATGACATAAGGAAATTGCTCAATAAACTCAACCCACTTTGCATGCCTCTTATTCAGTTTTCCTTGACTCTTAAGGTACTTCAAACTTTCATGATCAGTATGAATGACAAACTCTTTGGGTTGCAAGTAGTGTTGCCAAGTTTGTAAGGACCTTACTAAAGCATACAACTCCTTATCATAAGTAGGATAGTTCAATGCAGCACCTTTCAACTTTTCACTAAAATAAGCAATAGGATGCTTACCTTGGGTTAGAACAGCTCCAATTCCCACGCCACTTGCATCACACTCTATCTCAAATGTATCATCAAAGTTTGGCAACTTCAAGATAGGTGCTGTAGTGAGACGTCTTTTAAGCTCATCAAACGCCCTTTGTTGGGCTTCCCCCCAATGGAATCCAACCTCTTTCTTGACTATCTCATTCAATGGTGCGGCTACGGTTGAAAAGTCTTTGACAAACCGCCTATAAAAACCTGCCAAACCATGAAAGCTCCTCACTTCTCCCACACTCTTTGGTGTAGGCCATTCAAGGATGGATTTCACCTTGTCTTGATCCATTTCAATCCCTGCAGAACTGATTACAAAACCAAGAAAAACAACTTTGTCCAAACAAAAAGAACATTTCTTAAAGTTAGCATAAAGTTTTTCTTTTCTTAGCTTTTCAAAAACAGCCCTTATGTGATCTAAATGCTCTTCTAAGGTCTTAGAATAGATCAAGATGTCATCAAAATAAACCACAACAAACTTCCCAATAAAAGCTCTCAAAACTTCATTCATTAGCCTCATGAATGTACTAGGTGCATTAGTTAACCCAAAAGGCATAACTAACCATTCATACAATCCAAATTTAGTTTTAAAAGCTGTTTTCCATTCATCACCCTCTCTTATCCTCACTTGAAAATAACCACTTTTCAAATCAATTTTCGTATACCATCGTGAACCATGCAACATATCAAGCATATCATCAAGTCTAGGAATGGGATACCTATACTTTACAGTGATTTTGTTGATGGCCCTACAATCTGTACACATCCTCCAAGTGCCATCCTTTTTCGGGACAAGGATGACTGGAACTGCACTTGGGCTCATACTTTCCCTTACCTTCTCTTTGGCTAAGAGATCCTCCACTTGCCTTTGTATTTCCTTTGTTTCCTCCGGATTGGCCCTATAAGCTGGCCTATTAGGTAGGACAGCCCCTGGAATAAAGTCAATGTGGTGCTCAATCCCTCTTAAAGGTGGCAACCCGTGTGGTTCCTCCTCGGGAAACAAATCTGCAAATTCTTCCAAAAAGAAACAACACCACTAGGCAAGGTAGATGGTAAGTCATTCTTAGAAAACAAGCATTCAACACTATCTTTGTAAAGCATCACCAAAACAGTTTTATTATCATACAATGCATGTGTAACTTCACGAGATTTTGCAAAGAAAGCATGCTTCTTAGGTGGATGTGAAATTGTGAGGTGGATGCTTGTGAAAGTGTTTGAACCGTGGGTGAGGGTGGACTGATTTGGGCCGTGGGTTGTGTACCCTTGGCCGAGGAGTTTGTGGCCTCCAAAAGGCTTCTTCTCTCCTTTTTAAGAACCTCTAAGAACCTTTTTTCAGCCTCCTTTTCCTTAGGATCTGAATGGTTCTTCTTCATCCTCTTAGCATCCTCATAAACTTTATGTGGAGACAATGCATGTAACTTAAACTTTTTGCCATTAAAAGTAAAAGCATACATGTTCAATCTACCATCATAAATAACATGCTTGTCAAATTGCCAAGGTCTACCTAACAAAATATGACTAGCATGCATAGGAGCTACATCACACAAAATTTCATCTTTGTAGCCGCCAATAGATAAAGAAATCAGAACTTGTTTAGACACATGAATCTCACCACAATCATTTAGCCAAGATAACCTATAGGGATGGGAATGATCAATCATAGGTAAATCTAGCTTTCTAACAAGTTCAATACTTGCAACATTAGCAAAACCACTATCAATAATTAAAGTGCAAGTTTTGCCTTTTACCAAACAATGGATGTGGAAATGTTCTCCCTTTGCAAGCTTTCTTCTTCCTCCTTCATGTGTGCACTTAAGGCTTTTCTTACCACAAGAAAGTCCTTATATGCACCCTCTTCATCACTCTTATCTCCTCAGCTGAGTCCTCTTGGTATTCTTCCTTTGTGGTCTTCTTCCTCCTCTTCTGAATAGAATTCATTTGTCCTCAAGGTACAACACTTTCTTGGCATTAGGGCAGTCCCTTGCATAATGCCCTCTCCCTCTACATTTAAAACACTCAATCTCCCTTGTCCTTGGAGGGTTTGCGGTTGCCTTGCCTTTGCCTTTGTGTTTTGACCTAGATTTGCACCATTGGTCCTTTGAGTGAAGTGTGGTTTGTTTGGAGTGTTAGGGCTGTTTTGGCCAAGGGTGTTTGAACTTGGCCGTGTTCCTCCATTGCCATTAGACCTAGGCTGCACTTTAGAAAAAGAAGAAGCATTAGTTCTAAAACCAAATCCACTAGTAGAAGAACGTACCTTTAATTGCCGCTCAATTTTCTCAGCTTTGTGAACCATGGAATTTAGATCAACATAGGTAGTGAGTTCAAGTTGAAACCCAATCTCCTTATTAAGACCTCCCAAAAACCGAGCCATGGTTGCCTCCTCAGTTTCTTCAGTATCAGTTTTTATCAACAAACTTTCTAACTCCTTAAAGTATTCATCCACACTTTTATTTCCTTGAGTTAGGCATTGCAACTTTTGGAACATGGATCTCTCGTAAGATTCTGGAATGAATTTCTTTCTCATCTCATCATCCCAATTGTTGGTTGTCTAGTCCTTCTTCGTATACTTTGAGTTTGGTCCCACCAAATCAAGGCATATCCAAGAACTCTATACTTGCATATCTCACTTTTTGCAACTCAGTATAGTTGGTATAGGAAAAGATCATGTCAACTTTTCTTTCCCACTCAATGTAGGCTTCAGGGTCACTTTTGCCATAAAAGGGTGGAATGTTTATTTTGGTTTTCAAATAATCATCCTCTTGAGGCACATGCCTCCTAGGTTGTATTCGGCCTTGAGGCCTTGGGTATACCTCCTCAACCTCTTCCTCTTCATAGTAATCATTCCATTCCTCCCTAACAGGTTTGTCTCATTCCGTGTCTCCTATCCTCTACCCCTTGCTCCTCCTCTACCTCCCATGCTTGTGGACCCCTTAGGTTCAGTTCCACGGGATGTTTGGCCTTGGTTTTGAGGTGGGGGCTGTTCTTGGGTAGGGGGTGTGTTGGATGTCATCCTTGCTTCCCACTCATCCAACCTAGATTGCATAGTACTAAGCATTTGTGCCATCTTTTCCATGAAAATTCCACTTTGTCTCCTCCTCCTTGGGTACTGTTTGAACCATCCATGGCAACCTGAAACGCTTTCACAAACAAGAAAAGAAGAAAACTAACACAAGAAACAAAGGTGAGTTGTTAGTGAAAACAAAAAGGAAAACGAAAATCTGTTTGGCCTTTTTTGTCCTCCCTTGTTTTCTCTCAATTGTTCAAGTGTTTTTCCTTGGCCAATCTTGAGCTAGAACCTCTTAAGGCAAGTCCCAAATTGGCTAACCACAATCTGTTTTGTTTTCTGTCCTTGCAAGATTCTTTTGCCTTCAAAAACACCAATTGATCAACAAGTGGTAAAACAGCTTCAAGAAGTTTAGAGCACAATTTTAAACACACTTAATAACTATGATTCAAAGAAACAAGAAACCAAAAGTGATGTAGTTGGTTGAACCAAAGAATTGCTAGGGGTTGTCCTGGGCAATCTTTAATTAAACCAACTTATGCAATATCAAATGCAAGCTCTTTGATTGATAGTATGAATGTGTATCCAAGGTTGAGAATTGAAGGCTTTATGTGTGTTGTTTTGGGGTTGGATAGTAGATGCAAAAAGAGGGAACTTTTGGTCAAAAGGAACTTCTTTTCTCTTCCTTCTTTGTGCACTTCTTTTTGTTGTTTGTGCACGTTTTCTTTTCCTTTCTTTTCCTTTTTTTTTGACGTTCAAAGCAGCCTTGATGCAACCTTTGTTTGCTTTTGCGAGAATCAGTTGTGTATGCTTGAAAGATGAGCCTTTTTGTGTTTGTATGGATGTGTAGTAGAAAACAGATTTTCCTTGGATACCAATACAACCAAAACAAACAAACTTGTATTCAATATCACACAAGCAAATTTAATTAAAAGCTTCGATAACAACAAGGTGTTTGACTCAAAGGTAGCTTCTTTTAGGCCTTGGGCTGATTTGAGATGGAGTTAAATCCTATTCAATGCAAACAACAATGATCCTATGATTAAGTGTGTTAAAGATGAGATCTTTAATGATAGGTGATCAATATTGATGCAAAAGGTGAAGCCTTTTTTTGTGGTTTTCGTTGGACTGAAGAAAAGAACAATCTTTGTTTTTGTTTTGATGAAATGAAGCAAAAGATCAATTTTTTTTTGTCAAGAAACGTTTTTTTTTGAATGATTGAGAATAACAAGAATGACACAAATGACACAAGAAAAGATATTTGAGATGAAGATAAACGAGAGCTCTGATACCACTTGATACGAATATGGTTCGTATGTTGATGTTGTCCCGATCTTTCTTCACTCTCCAAACGTCCCTCAAGCCTTGAATGTGATGGACAATGGTGCCAAGCAACCACCTTCCTTTCAAGCCTCCAAATCCGTTTGGATTTATGTGTTTCAATCCGTCCAATCCAACCAGTCACTCCTAATCCTTGGATTGTGGATCACCAACAAGGAACACACAATCCTTAATTGGGTCTAGCCTTGATTTAGATATGTGTAAACCAAAGGAAAAACACAAACTTTTATTCAAGAAACTCAAGAACAAAAGATAATACAAAACCGTAGGGTTTTTAGTCTCAAAGATGAAAAATAGTCTAACTATCAAAAGAAATGCTAAGTGATCAATATATTTGATTACAAGCCTTGTTGGCCACTCCCAAAAACGGCTAGGGCATCTTGGAGTTTCCATGTTGGCGCCACTTCCTTCCTTGAGATGCAAAAATCAGAATTTGTTATTTTAGGTAAGTTTCTCTCTCTTGGCAAATCCTCAATTATTATCTCAATCACCAATTATTGCATCATTAACTATCCTTCTAGAACTTGTCTTGTGCCTCCAATTACCTCCATAACGCCTTCAACCTTCCTTGTGACACCAGATCTAATTTTGGTAACTGTCTTGATACGAATATGGTTCGTATGTTGATGTTGTCCCGATCTTTCTTCACTCTCCAAACGTCCCTCAAGCCTTGAATGTGATGGACAATGGTGCCAAGCAACCACCTTCCTTTCAAGCCTCCAAATCCGTTTGGATTTATGTGTTTCAATCCGTCCAATCCAACCAGTCACTCCTAATCCTTGGATTGTGGATCACCAACAAAGAACACACAATCCTTAATTGGGTCTAGCCTTGATTTAGATATGTGTAAACCAAAGGAAAAACACAAACTTTTATTCAAGAAACTCAAGAACAAAAGATAATACAAAACCGTAGGGTTTTTAGTCTCAAAGATGAAAAAATAGTCTAACTATCAAAAGAAATGCTAAGTGATCAATATATTTGATTACAAGCCTTGTTGGCCACTCCCAAAAAACGGCTAGGGCATCTTGGAGTTTCCATGTTGGCGCCACTTCCTTCCTTGAGATGCAAAAATCAGAATTTGTTATTTTAGGTAAGTTTCTCTCTTGGCAAATCCTCAATTATTGTCTCAATCACCAATTATTGCATCATTAACCATCCTTCTAGAACTTGCCTTGTGCCTCCAATTACCTCCATAACGCCTTCAACCTTCCTTGTGACACAAGATCTAATTTTGGTAACTTTCTCTTTCTTGAATTATCTCCTTAATTGCTTCAAATCTTCAATTATGACCCCATAATTCATTCCAATCATACCAATCTGGTTTATGACATTCTAGAAGGTCTCTTAATTGCCTTGGATGATGCTAGGCGGCTGCCATCCTCTCAAGAAACCGAAAAACCCTAGTTTGCACAATTGGGCTTGTTTTGGACTTCTTCCTTGCAACTCTTGTAACTATTTTTGTGGACTGATTTTGACAAAACCCAAAACATGAAAGATGCTCTAAATTAAGTCTACTTCAAGGTCCAGCTGGTTCCATGCACGCCCAATCTCGCTTGAAAGCCCAAAACCCCAAAACAGCCTTGTATGGACAAGCTTGGTCCAAATCTGAGAAGCCCTCCTTTCCAAAGCTCAAGGCGTTTGATCCAAGACCTGCAACACCTACAAATCACACTCATACACCAAACATAAGTATTCTAAAACAAACTTTAAAAGAAGCAAACGAAAAGATAACTAAAAGCCACAGAAACGGCACCAACAAGCGGACTGACTATCCTGCCCTCCCACCAACCCTTTAACTTATTTATTGACATTGAAAATCATTGGATAATCAGTTCTTAAGCTCAACAATGAGCACCCATTTAGGAGGAACGTCCATTGGTTCATCTTGCACATGTTTGGTTAGAAAGGAGCCAACATCAAAACCAAGTTGAAAACCAAGTTGAAGACAATTATTCCTCTTGGTTTGGCTCCTTGTCAAAGGCCCCTTATGGTTAAGGGCACCTTGTGCAAGCTCCTCATTAGGGGGCTGCTCCTCAGCCTCATCATGTAATGATTAAGAGAGGACAGAAATAAAAGAAAGGAATAATAATTAGTTTTTGAAAATAAAGAAGACAATGAAAGAAAATTTGGGTGTAGGAAGAAGAGAAATTGGTTGTGGGGTAGGGAGGAAAATGATAATTGCTTCTTGGTTCTAATGGGGTAGAGAATAAAGGAAGACAAAAGTTTTTGCATGCAACCCTATATTGGTTGCATGTCTTACATAAAAAAGAGCATGGTGATGATCAAGAGTAGAGTAGGGAAAAAGATTGGAATTTTCTAAGATTTAAAATAGGGGAATCGGTTGTGGAAGGAATTTAGGGGCAGCTATTTGAGGCAACGTTAATTCCGATACAAATGAGCGATTTCGATGTTATCTTGGGTATGGACTTGTTATTTGGTAACCGTGCTCAAATTGATTGTCGAAGGAAGCTGATAAGAATTCAAATTCCAGGACAGAAGGAGGTGTTCTGTCAGGGACCTAATAAGTCAAGGAAGGACCCTCAAAACATATACTTAACCGCAGTTCAGGCCTTTCAAGCTTTGAGAAAAAGAGATGAAGGGTTTTTAGTTTATGCTATGGAAGTCGATGGTGAAACTTCAACCATACAAAGCATTCCCGTGGTTAGGGAATTTCTAGAAGTATTTCCAGAGGAATGGCCAGGACTACCCCCAGATAGGAAAATAGACTTTGAAATTAATGTAATGCCTAGAACTGAGCCCATATCCAAAGCTCCTTACCGAATGGCACCCACGAAACTGAAAGATTTAAAAACACAACTACAAGAATTGATTAATAAAAAGTTTATCAGGTCTAGCGTGTCGCCATAGGGTGCACCAGTGTTATTTGTGAAAAAGAAGGACGGTAGTATGCGACTATGCATTGATTACAGAGAATTGAATAAAGTTACGATCAAAAACAAATATCCTTTACCTCGTATAGATGACTTGTTCGACCAGCTGAGAGGAGCTTCTGTGTTCAGTAAGATCGATCTTCGATCGGGGTACCATCAGTTAAAAATTGAGGCATAAGACATTTTGAAAATAGCTTTTCGAAGTCGGTACGAGCATTATAAATTTCTGATGGTGCTTCGAATTAACTAACACCCCTGCTGCATTCATGGACCTAATGAACATGATATTTCGGGAGCAATTAGATAAGTTTTTTGTGGTCTTCATAGATGACATACAGGTGTATTCTCCCATGAGGATATTCATGCCCAACATCTATGCATAGTATTGAACATTTTAAAAAACAAGCAACTGTATGCCAAATTCAGCAAGTGTGAATTTTGGTTACGAAGCGTCGCCTTCTTGGGACATGTAGTATCAGAAGCAGGCATAGTGGTAGACCCTAAAAAGATCGAAGTAATTACGGAATGGCCAAGACCCACGAATGTGACTAAGGTTCGAAGCTTCTTAGGTCTAGCGACTATTATCGGAAATTTGTAGAAGGATTCTCCAGAATAGCCATACCCTTGACCCGATTGACACAGAAGAAAACCAAGTTCAAGTGAACGGCAGACTGCGAAAAAGGTTTCACTGAACTCAAACAAAGATTAACTACCGCTCCAATTTTAGCTCAACCAGTTGCGGGAGAGCATTTCACTATTTACTGTGACGCATCTCGAAGTGGGTTAGGATGCGTCTTGATGCAAAAAGGCCGAGATTGAGTAATGCATCGCGAAAACTCAAGCCATATGAACAAAATTACCAGGTGCATGATTTGGAACTAGCGGCCGTGGTGTTTGCCTTAAAAATCTAGAGACATTACCTGTATGGCGAACGGTGTGAAGTATGTGCACCGGCCATAAAAGTTTGAAATATTTATTCATCCACAAAGAGTTAAATATGGGGCAACGCATATGGCTGGAATTGATAAAAGGACTATGATTTGGTCATTCATTATCACCCAGGAAAAGTGAATAAAGCAGCAGACGCCCTAAGCAGAAAATCCAGTCATGCAAGACAAACGCCTTTGGAGCGGGATATGGCTGAATTTGAACTGCATATCGTTGAATCTATAGCTAATATCCTGGCAAACATGATGATAATGCCAACTCTGATGGATCGAATAAAGGATGCACAATCAAAAGATGAAGAATTGTTAAGAATCAGAAATAAGGATAACCAAACAACCGCAAACGATTTCCAGGTCAGAGGTGATGGTAGTTTGTGTTTCCGGAATTGACTATGTGTGCCAAATGACGAAGGGATTCGGAAGGAAATAATGAAGGAAGCTCACAACTCATGACTATCAGTGCACCCTGGAGCTATAAAAATGTATCAAGACCTCAAACGACATTACTTGGTGGAACGGAATGAAACGACAAATTGCTGAATATATAGAACGATGTTTGGTGTGCCAACAGGTGAAAGCGGAACATCAGAGACCAGCAGGACTGCTGTAACCATTGGAGATTCTGTAGTGGAAATGGGAACACATTACCATGGACTTCGTCACAGGGCTTCCAAAGACCTGAGGAAGCAATGACATAATATGGGTGATCGTGGATAGACTTGCCAAAACTGCACACTTCTTACCCATGACAATTCAGGCTCCCATGGAAAATTTGGTACAAATGTACGTGGACAATGTGGTGAGTTTGCACGGGGTTCCCATCAGCATAGTTTGCGACCGAGACCCACGATTCACATCAAGATTTTGGACCACATTTCAATAGGCTATGGGTACGGAGATTCGGATGAGTACTACGTCCCATCCCCAAACTGATTGACATACGGAAAGAACCATACAAACCTTAGAAGACATGTTAAGAGCGTGCACCTTGGACTTGAAACTTTCATGGGACAAAGCGGTGAAACTAATGGAGTTCGTGTACAATAATAGTTACCACAGCTCGATTGGAATAGCACCATTCGAGGCATTATATGGATGAAAATGTCGGTCTCCTTTGTACTGGGATGAAGTCGGTGAAAGAGCAATCACTGGACCAGAATTGGTAGAACAAACTAAGAAACAAGTCCGGTAAATACGAGAGAGACTAAGGGTAGCCCAAGATCACAGTAAAAGTTGGACAGACTCGAAACGACGACCAATCGAATTCGAGATCGGTTAAAAAGTATATTTAAGGATTTCCCCACAAAAGGAGTAATGCGCTTTGGCATCAAAGGAAAATTGAGCCCTCGATTCATAGGGCCATATGAAATTTTAGAACGGACAGATCTGTGGCCTACCGACTAGTATTACCACCCACCCTATCACAGATACATGACATATTCCATGTGTCACAACTACGAAGATACATTCATGACCCAAACCACATACTGGAACACCAAAACCTAGAAATAAGGGATGATACCTCTTATAATGAAGAACCAGTGCAAATTATCGATTGGAAGGAGAAAATCCTGCGACACAAATCGACTCTGTTGGTAAAGGTCTAGTGGAGAAATCAAACTGAACAAGAGGCCACCTGGGAATCGGAGCAACGGATGAAGGAACAGTACCCTCATATTTGAACAAGGTACGCAAGTTTCGAGGCCGAAACTTCTTAGAAGGGAGGGGGAAATGTTACATCCTATTTTCATCATGAGTGTAGCATGAATTTCAATGTCAAGTCTAGGGGGTAATAAAAAGGAGATTATAGGAATTACTAGATTAATTATGGATAATGAGACTAGCGTTTAACTTTAAACAAATAATACAAGTTCATTTAACAATGAAATAAAGAGAAAAAGGAAATTACCACATAAGGAGACCAAAGAGGGATAGAATTGTAAATTCACTAAGGACCTAATTCAATTTAGTGGGATCTTTCGTTCACATTTTTTTCCACCAAGAACGTTTTCTAAAACTCTTTGACCCCCGAATTGGAGTATCTTAGCATTTGGCTTATTGATCTCCGACTGTATTTGTACTCGTATCTGTTAATTATCTTTCTAGTGGATCAAGATATTCGCACCCGCCGTACTCTACTACGAGTAGTACAAGGCGAAATCATCATACATGCACAAATCGTAACAACATGTATCGACAAGCGGAAACGAAATGTCATAACCTAAAATATCCATAACAAGAGTACATCCTAGTATATCCGAATAAGTGTCATAATACATCCATGATACAAAATATCAAAATACAGAGCTTTAAATCCAAGAGTACAAAAGAGGCCATAGCCAGCTACTAATCAGCTCT